>JAKJMR010000795.1:620565-657740 GCA_024449315.1 Daboia siamensis
TAGATAGATAGATAGATAGATAGATAGATAGATAGATAGATAGATAGATAGATAGATAGATAGATAGATAGATACATAGATACATAGATACATAGATACATAGATAGATAGATAGATCTACATGGCTTCCCATCTAGCCAAAGGCTGTTTGCAGACCTTAGCGATAACAGTATAACCTTGTCTAGGTTCTGGCTTAATATAAATGTGACTTTAGTTATCAGGTAGCATTGAAAAAACAGCTGAAATTGCCACTCAGTGCAGGCCACAGGCAGATCTCTCTGGGTGCATTATTGTAACTTGCCTAGCGAGGAAGGGGTGATGGAGGAGGAGGTTGCTCACACTGGGCAAGAAACCTTGAGTTGGTTACCTGAAGTGATTTAATGCATCTTGTCTCCCAGAGAACAAACAAGCTGTTCTCTTTTTCAGTCATGTTGTTTGAGTTATTTCTGTTGTGCCTGGAATCCCAATGTCGCTTTAGCTCTTCAAAGCTTCTTCTTCTTCCTGAAAATGACTAATCGACTATGTAAACAATTTTAATGAAATCTTATTTGCAAGAGGATGTCTGATCATTTCTTTTGCACCTTTTTCTACACAGCATCAGTTGATTCAAAAAGCTGGTATGTTCAAAAATAGCTAATGATATGGTAATGAAATCTACAAGTAGCCTCATGGGACTTTTTTTTTTTTAAAAAAAGAAGCCTTTCTCATTCTGTGAAGCTGGGATTGAGATGATCCCAATATGTAATATTTTTCTTCTGTAGCTTTCACCTGTGTCCCTTTAGCAATCATTACTATTACAGTAAAATGAAAATTATACTAAAATATTCTCCTGTTCAGATTATTGAGAGACAAGAAAAACCACATTGCTATTCCAACTGGTTTCACACAACACATTGCATTAAGTTAAAACCAACTTAGGTAGACTTATAACAGATTTGAAGTCTGTTATAAGTCTATATATATTTGAAAATATATATGTTTCAAACTAGGCTTGCAGTTAAGTGGGTTAAGTGCAGTTAAGTGTGAGGCAACATAACACATGCATTGGAAAAGCCCAACTGTTCTGCCACCCTAAATGCCCTATTATGGATTACACCAAAGCAGGGGTAAAGACAGTGAGGATTTTAAAAGTTTAGCTGGTTTTTCCTTTCATGCCAAAAAAGGGTGGGAATTCAACTGTATTTTGACCTCGGCATTCATCTGCAGGGTTGACTTCTGTACACCCTTCCCTGCTTTCTTTATGTGTATTCTGATCATGCCTGCTGTCTTATTTGGTTTCTTTAAACAATGCTGTTCTCTAAGTGCTTCTCCCCCTTTATTATGCTTGTGAAGCACTTTGTTGGAGTTTGAAAACAAAACAGAGTGGCATATTTTCTATGAAAATCAAAAAGCTCCCTGGCTGCACACAATTCTGCTGCTCTGCACTTCTCCCCTGGAAAACACTTTTGTGTGTGGGGTGATCTCCAGCGACTTACAGGCACTTGTCGAAACAGGACACCAGAGGCAATGGAGGTTAGCAATGAGCCTTTCTACACTCAACGGAAAGGGGCAAACTGCCCCCCTGCCCCTGCACCATTCCTGAAAGTATCAGGGGCCAACTCAAATATGGGAACAAGCTTCTACTTGTACTAGAAGACAGTGCCTCTCTCTCTCTCTCTCTCTCTCTCTCTCTCTCTCTCTCTGTGTGTGTGTGTGTGTGTGTGATAAGTAATCAATTCTCCAACAACTCCCCCAGGTTATGGCCTTCATTAGTATTAATGAAAATTTGCCATCCTTCCAGAAGGACGGGGGGGGGGGGGGGCTGTGCAAATGAAGCAATCTTGAAATAATATGAGCAGAGTGACTTATGAGGCAATCCAGAAAGCTGAGCAAAAACATGGTGACAAGTTGGGACAATATCTAAACACACATATTAATATTTTGAATATGCGTGGTAATTTATTCTGAGCATCGCACAGAACATGACTCAAATGGCAAGAATAAAAATTCTGGCACTTCTGGCACAGTTGCAGCAGGAATCAGCAAACGTGGGCTTGAGACTCTGGGGCCTGGGGTAAAAATGGTCACTTGGGGCTTCCTGGATGAAACTTGACCTCTTTGACTGCCTGTCATGTCCCCATCAGATCCTGATTTGTAGGAGGAGCTGGAACTGGGATCATCCGACGGGCATCCCTGTGTCCCCTGGAATGTCTGGAGAGACCAGGGGCTGAGGATGAAGCTGTCCCAGGCCTCTCTGGCATTGGGGGAGGTGGCCTATTGGACAGGGAACTGCCTGCCTTCACAGAGGCAGCGGAGGATGGGCTGCAGACAGGCAGTGGTGACGGGCAGCGGCAGATCCCCTCTGATGAGGAACAGCTGCCTCACCCACCAGATTCGAGGGCACAGAGGGTGGAGCAGAGAGAAGCTCAGAGGAAATCTACAAGGCTGTTGGCAAGGAGGCTGCCCTGCCTCTCCTCACACGGAATACTGGCTCAGGCTGATTTTTTTATTTATTTTTTCACAGTTCCTTTAATATACCACAAACTAATCAATGAAATATAAACATTTTTTCAAGTATTTAACATTTGTTATAACAGTAATGCTGTAGGTATTATATATCGCCATACATAAATACACACACGTAAGTTTGGGTGCTGCTCGTCCATTTCCCCTTTCACTGTATCCACCCTCCTTCTCTCTCTTCCCTCTTCTCTACTTTCTTTCTCCCTTTCTCCTTTCTTTCCTACTTCCCTCTTCTTCCTCTCCTCTCCTCTTTCCCTCACCACTCCCCTCCTGTCTCTCCCCACTTCTCCTCTTTCCCTCCAACCTTCCTACTTCCTTCCCCCTCCTCTACTCTCTTCCCTCTCTCCTCTCCTTTCTTCCCTCCCATTCCTCTTCCAATACAGTTCAGGGGTGATGTCCAAGCAGCTCCTCTCCTTGGATTTTCAATGTCTATATTAGATATGATAATATCCTTATCTCCTCATTTTTCTTCCATCCAAATTAGCATTAGCTGTCTTTTAAGCATATTCTCTTTTTCACCCACTCATAAAATTTCCCCCAAATTTCATAATATCTGACTCTGTCTTATCTTTAATTAACATTGTTAATCTATTCATTTCTGCACATTCCATTCTTTTCCTGATCACCTCGTCTTCTGGAGGAGCTTTCAGTGCCTTCCAGTTTTGTGCAAACACAACCCTAGCTACAGTGGTTATATGAATAATCAAATATGTGTTCTCTTTACTATATTTCTCTGGTAAAATACCCAACAGGAATACTTCTGGTCTTAATTCTATACTTTGTTGTATCATCTTTTCTATCCATGATTTGATTATGTTCCAATAGGTTTTAGCTTCTGCAAATGTCCACCACATACTGTATGATAGAAAGAGCCTGGTATTTGATGGCATTTCCAACATTTCATAGATCTCTCCTTAAACATTTTAGCTAGTTTTTCTGGAGACATATGCCATCTGTAGAACATCTTGTACATATTTTGTTTACACGCTATCGCCATTGTCAGTTTATAGTTTCTTTCCCACAGTTGCTGCCATCTATCTAATTCAATCGTATATCCAAAATTTCTTGACCATTTTATCATTGACTCCTTAACTTGCTCCTCCTCTAATTCCCTATATAATTAGCTATACTTTTAAGGGACGCGGTGGCTCAGTGGGTTAGGATGCTGAGCTTGTTGATCAGAAGGTCAGCAGTTTGGCGGGTTGAATCCTGAGTGCCGCATAACAGAGTGAGTGCCTGTTACTCATCCCAGCTTCTGCCAACCTAGCAGTTCGAAAGCACATAAAAAATGCAAGTAGAAAAATAGGGACCACTATGGTGGGAAGGTAACAGCGTTTCATGCGCCTTTGGCGTTTAGACATGCCGGCCACATGACCACGGAGAAGTCCTCGGACAAACGCTGGCTCTTCGGCTTTGAAACAGAGATGAGCACCGGCCCCTAGAGTCAGAAACGACTAGCACGCATGTGCGGGGGAACCTTTACCTTTACCTTTTTATACATTTTTAAAATCCATTTTTCTTCAGTTCCCATAAGTATTTCATCTAACTCTGTTCTCCCCAAATTAAAACCATCTATTTTAGCATCTTTTTCATATCTAGATTGTATTTGCGTTCTCATGTACCAATCCATCTTTATTCCTTGTTCCTCTAATTGTTGTTTGGTTTTCAGCTTCCCCGTATCTGTTAGTAGGTCTTTATATCTTATAATGTTTCCCATGCTAAACATATTGGAGTGTATTAACGCTTCCAATCATTGAGAGCCAATCTGGAATCCTCAAGTAATGCTTCCTCTTTATTTTCTCCCAAACCATCAATAAAGAATTCCTGATATAATGTCTCTGGAAATAGCTGTGTATTCTACTTTTCCCATACCATATGAATGAATGCCATCCCAACTGTAAATCATGTCCCTCTAATGTTAATAATCTAGTATTCCTCAGTAAAATCCATTCTCTCATCCATGACATTACTGCAGCCTGGTAATATAATTCCCAATTAGATAAGCTAAACCCACCTCTGAGTCTTGCATCCTGTAACATTTTTAAATTAATCCTTGCCTTTTCCCCCTGCCAAATATATTTCAAAATTATTTTATTTAGCCCCTCAAAATATTTCTTTTCCAATCTTATTGGTATTGTTGAAAACAAAAACAATTGTGGTAATATATTCATTCTGATTATTGCAATCCTGCCCATTAATGATAGTTGTACCTTTTTCCATTTATCCAAATCTACTTCGATCTACTTACTTTTCAATTTGTAATAGTTATAGCAGATTTCCTATGCTCCCTGTCTGGTAAGTGTTTTCCACAGTCAGATTTACCAGGAAGCCTTGGTTCCTGCTGTAGGGGATGCCACCATGAGGCTTGGATAGTGTGTTGTTAGAGCACAATGGAGATATAAGTAACCCAGAAAAGTGCATATATTCCTGCCTTCACAGATGAAAGGGAGGATTGGCTGCAAACAGGCTGTGGTGATGAGAGAGCTAACCATGGGAAGGGCCTATGGGCTGGGAATGGCACTAAAGACAAGACTTGCAGGAGAATGGAAAGAAAGTCGAGGAGAGGGGCCAGGACCCTCCCTTGTTTCCAGTACTAGGGAGAGCAGGAATTCTCCTACCTCTTTTGGCATTCAGAAAGGCTGCCTGGTTCTTGAACTGTTAGGAGACACCAGTCCCCTGAGTCTGATGAACTGCTCAGAGCAAAGCCGGATCCATTGAGGGGATATGCAATAATTGTGGAGCTCCATCAATGGAGGTTTTCAAGCAAATATTGGACAGCCATTAGCCTAAGATCCTCTTTTGGAGGTTTCTTCCAACTTCTGTTTGGACAACAAGTTGGAAGAAACCTCCAAAATATCTCCAATCCTATGACCTTGTGAATCTTTTTCTTTTTTCCTGGTATATTAATATAGTCAATACTGCTTCTCCATATCACATTATTTGCTACCACCTCAAGATGGCGCCACTGATGGCAGCCTTGATTAAATGCTCTCTGATAGTTTTGTTGTTTTTTTTATTAGTCTCTGTGATTCACTTCGTATTTCATATTCAAGAGACCAACCGTTAAGCATCAAGCAAATTTCTGTACAGAACAATTAATCAGTGGAACAACTTGCCTCCAGTAGTCGTGACTGTTGTGAAAATATATTTTATTCTTTATACTGTTTCCGTCTTCCCTTAAAACATTAAATAAATCCACAATGGTCTGAGAATCAGTGTCTCCGCTAGATAACTGATAGTCAAGCGGAAACTAAATTAATCAAGTAAAAATAGCAAGCAGAGAAAATCTTTTACCCAAACCTCCTAAAACCTCCAAATAAGTTACCTAGTCCACATATCAAAGGATAAGGTCTGGAAACACAAATAAGAATTAATTAAATTAGGTCTCCCAGTGGAACTGCATGTTCACAAGAATAAACACCATGGACATACCTACACACACACACACACACACACCTCAAACATCACCCTAGAATCAGCATGTAGTCACTTCCACGGCAAGACAAGCTCCCCTATAAAAGTCTGTTGCTGTACCTCATTTCTCTTTAGTTGCTCCTAAAAATAAACTATTTTCTTTTAGGAATAAATATTTCTTTTTTCCTCATAGCTGTCTGGATCTCAATTTTATTTATTCTTGGGCAACCCCAGCTTGAGTTGGAACCCCAAATTATTCTTCTGACAAAGTATACTATGTCCAAAGTATTTCCTTTATCCATTACTTGAGTCACTTTCTCGAAGAATGCAATAAAGTTTATCTGGCATGATCTGTTTTTGAAAAACCCATGCTGGCTTCTAGTAATTGTCTTGTTCATTTCTAGGTGCTCACAAAGGTGCTGCTTGATTATTTTTTCCAGGATTTCCCAAGTATAGATGTCAGACTATTGATCAGAGTTTCCTAGCTCCATTTCCCCCCCACTTTTTTTTTGTAGATTGGAACTCATCAGCTCTTTTCCAGTCTTCTGGTCGTTCCCTAATGCTCCAGGGTCTCTGAAAGATATGGTTCAGTGTCCAAGATCATGACTGCCAGCTTCTTTGGTATATCTGGTCCTGGTGATTTGAACTCATCTAAGGTGGACAGCCTATTTTGACTTTCATTTCTAATCTGTCTTCTCTAGTACTGCTTTTGATATGTTGGCTTGTTTTTTCCTTGTGTCAAGACAGATGAAAAGAATGTATCAAGCAGTTCTGCTTGCTGCCCTTCACTTCCTTGCCATCTTCTCCCATTGGTAGATCATTTTTTTTCTTGACTTTCTTATTTCTTATATGTAGAAAGAAACTTTTAAAAACTAATTTTGGCATCTGTTCCTAGTTCAATTTGAGCCTTAGCTTTTCTGGCTTCATCTCCGCAGATTCGGACTACTTGCTGGTATTCTATTTTAATAGTATGATTCTCCTTCTATTTTTTTAGAAAGTAGGATGTCATTTTATTGTCTGCTTTGCAACTTGAATTGTCTTATGTAGAACTGCCATCACATTATTACTACATTGAAACTCACAACCTATTTTATTTCTATTATGATTGTTATAATTCATCTTTTAACTATGTCTACAGACCAGACTTATCATTAAGCAAAAAACACAGTCTTCACAGCCCTGTAACTATTGAGTGAATCCCCCTCCATCTTCTCCTCATATTTCAGATCAGAATTTGGCTTTGAAATTTGGGCTCCTTGCAACAAAGTCGAGGACTCCGACCTGCTTTGGAAAGGAAGCCAAGAAGGGTTGTCTGGATGGACGTTTCCCTTAAGGGTTCCCTGCAGTCCTCTTCACTTCATGGCCACAGCTTGGCAGGGCTGAATTATTAATACAATGCCTGGTTTCGCTCTCTTCTCCAATTAAGCTAAAATGTTGACAACAAATTGCTCACTGAATTTTTACATATTTAATGCCATTATTTTTAGATGTAGGCATACTGCATTGTAAACTGGAACTAATCCCTTCTTATTTGTAAGCAGAAGTAAATAGTGCAATTTCTTCTAATTAAGAGAAGGCAATGTAGGGAAAAAATGACAGAAATCTTTAACCTAACAAATTTTATTAAGCAACATTGCAGATTCTATAAAAGGTGGTTGACAAGCTAACAAAAAGAAAGAAATTGAGGATCAATGAAATGCAGCATTTATCAAAGTAAGTTGCTGCAGCCTCTGTCCAATTATCACTGTGCGAAGTTTCAAGAGTCCACAAACGTGGGCAGTCAGACCCTCCTACCCTATGATGTACTTCCCTCCCCTTTCTGGGATGGACTTCCTCCTCCTTTGTCTCTGGGGAGAATCCCATCCTTCATTATTCAGCTAACATGTGACAACAGCAGACTTACACAGGTGCTGGGAATATTACCATCTTCTGACCTTGGGAACATCTTGGGAATATCTTGGAAATGCTGTATGAATACCATCTGAATGCAACCACCTATTGTATTCCATTCTACACGCAATAAAGGTATGTCTATATAAAAGGTGTTTTCTACGAGTTCAAACTTTCTGGAGAGATCTGTTAATGTTAAGGAAATCTGCTTATTTAGACCATAGAGGTCTTATCAAGAAATTAATTAAAGTACAACAGCTTCGATCCAGAATACTGCCAGAAAGTCAGTCGGGCAGAACTCTTCAACCTGGGAGCCAAAGGGCCAAGGGAGTCCCAGCTGGGCCCCTTTGGCTGGGTTACAATGCAGCACGGGGGGGGGGGGACCTCAACAGCCAGCAGCTCCTCTCTGGACCCTTGCTCCTCCCCCCAAAAAAACTTGCAGCAGAAGCAGCAGGAGTCCCCCCCTGCTCCCTTGATGAGGCAGGAGAGTGGGAAGGTGATGGATGGACTAAATCAGACATGTCAAACACAAGGCCCGGGGGCCGGATCTGGCCCGCGAAGTGGTTTCATGCAGCCCGCAAAGCCATCCTGGAAACAGTGAGGGAACGGCCCCCACTGCCTTGGCCCTGGCCCAGAGACCCTCCTTCTGCCAGAGACCCTCAAATCTGTCCCACTCCTGCCTAGGCCCCCATAGGCACCTTTGATGCAAACTATGTAGAGCTGGCCATGCCCACCCAGTAGGCCATATGCACTCTAGCCATGCCCACCCAGGCCATACCCACCCGGCCCCCTGAGGGCAACTGCAATGCTGATGCGGCCCTCAATGAAATTGAGTTTGACACCCCTGGACTAAATGAAGGATGGAGCAGATTGCTAGGACTCAGAGGCTTTTTATTCACTTGAAAAGGGGAGGAAGGAGAATGGCTCAGCCTGAGAAGCAATGGCTTCCGAGATTATCCTTCCCCCCAACTCCACAAAAGATGGCTTAGTTTACCAACCAGCTTTCCCCCTTAGAGCTACGGATGGGTGTTCTGGACAGAAATTTCCTCCACGTTAAAGGCTTCTCAAAATGCATGGGCAAAGGAATTGTTCCAGGGGGATGGTTCAGATCGCCACTCCCCACATCCCTCTCACCCTTAGTTTTCCTATCCCACCCTGCCTGCCCACTGGCGCTTTTTGGCAGCTGGGTAGCTCCTGGGAAGGCCAAGCCCCCTCCCCCCTCCCTCCTTGTATGCCGGGAAATGAAGGGTCGGAGATGAGGCCTAGAGAGCTGTTGGAGGTCCAGCCGGTCTGAATCCGACCGATTGCGACTAAGGTCCTCTGTGAGGTCTTATCTCGCAGCGATGAGGAGGGCAAGGTCTAACTACTTTGCTACCGTCATCGCGTCCGCAGATAATCGCCCGGCCACCCTGTTTAGGGTGACTCGCTCCCTCCTTAATCAGGAGGTGAGGGAGGAGCCCTTGCAGGGTTGTGCTGAGGAGTTTAGCCAACATCTGTCGGACAAAATCGCTCGGTTTGGACTCCAACTGGGTAGAGTCTGACAGTGAGGACATGGGCGGTCTTGGCAATGTCATCTGGGATGAGTTCGATCCTGTGACTCTGGAACAGGTGGACAGGATTATGAGGAAGCTGAGCTCCACCATGTGTTTATTGGACCCGTGCCCCTCCTGGCTGGTTTATGCGGCTCAGGAGGGGACACAAGGCTGGCTTCAGGCAGTGATAACTGCTTCTTTGAGTGAAGGCAGTTTTCCTGCCGCCTTGAAGGAGGCGGTGGTGGGACCCCTCCTCAAGAAGCCTGCCCTGGATCCAGCTGTTTTAAACAACTATTGTCCGGTCTCCAACCTTCGCTTTCTTGTGAAGGTTGTTGAGAGTGTGGTGGCGCATCAGCTCCCTTTGTTCCTGGAGGAAGCTGATTATCTGGACCCGTACCAATCGGGCTTCAGGCCCGGGTACAGCATGGAGACAGCATTGGTCGCGCTGGTGAATGATCTCTGGCGGGCTTGGGACAGGGGTTGTTCCTCTGTCCTAGTCCTATTAGACCTCTCAGCAGTTTTCGATACCATCGACCATGGTATCTTACTGCAGCATCTCAGGGGTTTGGGAGTGGGAGGCACAGACTTACAGTGGTTCTCCTCCTACCTCCTGGGACGTTCGCAGTCAGTATTGGCAGGAGGGCAGAGGTCGACCTCGAGGCCTCTCATTTGTGGAGTTCCTCAGGGGTCGGTCCTCTCGCCTCTCCTGTTCAACATCTATATGAAGCTACTGGGTGAGATCATTCATGGTTTTGGGGTTGGGTATCATCAATATACTGATGATACCCAGCTTTTGATCTCTACCCGAAACCACCCCAGTGATGCCCTCGATGTGATGTCCCGTTGCCTGGAGGCGGTTCGCGTCTGTATGGGGAGGAACAGGCTTCGGCTCAATCCCGACAAGACTGAGTGGTTGTACGTGCCGGCATCTCAGGAAATTCAGATTATTCCATCTCTAATCATGGGGGGTGAGTTATTACCCCCCGTAGATAGGGCTCGCAACTTGGGTGTCCTCCTAGATTCACAGCTCTCCTTGGAAGATCATATAGGAGCTGTGACTAGGGGGCCTTTGCCCAGGTTCGCCTGGTGTGCCAGTTGCGGCCCTATCTGGACCGGGATGCCTTGCGTACAGTCATTCATGCGCTCGTGACCTCTCGTTTAGACTACTGCAATGCTCTCTACATGGGGCTGCACTTGAGGACTACTCGGAGGCTTCAGCTGGTGCAGAATGCGGCCGTGCGAGTGGTGGTGGGGGCTTCCCGATACTCCCATGTAACACCTCTACTCCGCGAGCTGCATTGGCTTCCGGTTGCCCTCCGGGTGAGATTCAAGGTGCTGGTGATGACCTATAAAGCCCTAAATGGCATGGGTCCGGAATACCTACGGGAGCACCTGCTGCTAGCATCAACTTCCCTTCGTCCAGTGCGCTCCCACAGAGAGGGCCTCCTCAGGGTGCCGTTGGTCAAAGAGTGTCGACTGGCGGCCCCCAGGGGGAGGGCGTTCTCTGTGGGCGTGCCAGACCATTGGAACCGTTTACCGGTTGAGCTCCGGATGGCTCCTGACCTTCGCTCCTTCCTCCGTGACCTAAAAACTTACTTATTTGAACAAGCCGGCCTGGTCTGATGGGTGTGGGGTATTTTAATATTAATCTTATTAATTTTTATTGTAATTGGGCTACATTATTTAATTCTTTCTTAACTTTTGTACATTGTATTTTTTATTGTATTTATTGCCCTGTACACCACTTCTGCCCACCTAGCAGTTCGAAAGCACGTAAAAATGCAAGTAGAAAAATAGGGACCACTACGGTGGGAAGATAACAGCGTTCCGTGCGCCTTTGGCGTCTAGTCATGCCGGCCACATGACCACGGATAAGTCCTCGGACAAGCGCTGGCTCTTCGGCTTTGAAACGGAGATGAGCACCGGCCCCTAGAGTCAGAAATGACTAGCACGCATGTGCGGGGGAACCTTTACCTTTACCTTTACACCGCCCTGAGTCCTTCGGGAGAAGGGCGGTATAGAAATTAAATTATTATTATTATTATTGATGCCTGGCAGCCACTGAACTGGTCCAGAGGCTTACGTGTATTTCTAGAGAATTTTATATTCTCTTCTTGCGAGCCACCCAGGGCCTCCTCCATGCAGGTGGAGGGAGCATTTTCCCCTCCCTGAGGAGTGAGTGAATCTGTTTTTTGGGTATCCTTTGAAAAACATCTGTGGGGCTGCACTTTGGTGCAGAAAAACTGGCACCAGATTGAGAAAAAAGTAAAAAGTGGATGAAAATGAAAAATAAGTCAAATCAATTAAGTATTCAAAAAATTACTTTGTAATTAATTGCATTATTTAGCTGTTAAATCCTAACACAGCTATTTAAAACAATTCCTATTAAGCACATCAGTATTGATTCCTGGGGTTAAAATAAATTATGAAATACAAAAGCAAAATTAATAATTAAAATTGAAAGTTTCCCACACCTCTAAAGATGCAAATTGCTCACTCAAGAGGGATCTGAAAATGACTGGCTCTGTTTTACATTGTCATCATTCTGAATAGTTGTTCTTGACTCTGAGTAACATCATCTGGACTTTGAAGAAGTAGGCTAGGAAGAGCATTGACACCTGTGAAGTTTGGTGTCATGGATAACAAAGAAAACAAACCAATGGATCCTCAGGCAAACCAATTCAGAGTTCTCACTTGAGGCACTGATGACCAGATTCAAATTATCCTATGTTGGACAACGACCTAACTAGTTCCTTTGAGAAGCCTATAATGCTGGGAAAGGTGGAAGGAAAAACAGGAAGAAGGTGACCGGTACCAAGGGAGACGAATTTGGGTTTCAGTGGGGATGGCAGCACTACTGGAATATCTGAATGACCAAGTTAATGACAGATAGTCATGGAGAGCATCTAACTATGTGGTCTCTAGGAGCTGAAATAACACATGGCACATAATCAATCTATCAGTCAGCATCATCATACGGCCAATTTTGATAGTTTATGTATTATTTTGATGTTATTTCCTAAGAGATTCATTGGTTAAAGTTGGGTACTTAGGAAGGTTTCCCTTCCTCCCCAAGAGTTAGAATCTGATGAGTCCCCTCCCAAGCCCCCTCCCCCCTGGGGTTCAGCCTCCACACATCTTTCTGCTCCTGTCTGGCCATTTCTTGTAGATGGAAAAGATGGGATTCTCAGCGCCTCTGATACCTTTGGAATCAGAATCTGACCACAATCGGTTAAGAGAGTCAGGCCGATGCATCAGGATTACAGGGGCTGGGAGGTTTTGCTGGCCCTTGGAAGATCCTTGTTTGCTTCAGATCCTTGCTGGAAGGACATTTTTTTCTCATAAAAATCAATCCAGCAGCTCTGCATTATATTCTCCAGGTCTATGACATAACTTGGTTTTACCAAGGCTCTGGATTGTTTTTCTACTAAGCGTTTCTTTTCTTTTCTTTTTTTGTAGTATTTTATTAATTTTCTATTACTACAATTCATTAGTGCTTAATGAACAGCATGTTGTCTGGGTT
This sequence comes from Daboia siamensis, assembly GCA_024449315.1. Classification (NCBI taxonomy): domain Eukaryota; kingdom Metazoa; phylum Chordata; class Lepidosauria; order Squamata; family Viperidae; genus Daboia; species Daboia siamensis. The sequence goes on from JAKJMR010000795.1 coordinate 633,427, forward strand.
GATTTGTTTTGCTTAGTAATACATGTTAGGTTCTTACTCTCTATCCCATTTTTCCAGCCATTGATAAAATAAGTTCCATGTTTGAAAATATTCTGTGTCTTCTTTTTCTTTCGTTCTCAATGTAAGTCTATCCATTTCAGCACAGTCCAGTATTTTCTGATTATCTCTTCATCCAACGGTGTTTCTTCATTTTTGCAGTGCTGAGCAAATACAATCCTCGCTGCTGTTAATACATGTAATGTTAAATATACACTTTGTTTATCAATTTTTTCTGGAATTATATCTAATAGGAAAAATTTCAGGTTTAAAGTCTGCGTGTTTCCCTAACATCTTTTCTAACCAAGTATGTATTTTTGTCCAAAATTTGTTTGCTTTAACACACGTCCACCACAGGTGATAATATATACTAGGATTTTGATTACATTTCCAACATTTACTAGAAATATTTTTAAACATTTTTGCTAATCTGACAGGTGGAAGATGCCATCTATAAAACATTTTATGTTTTCTTTATACAAAGTTGCCACTTTCATTTTATAGTTTCTTTCCCAAAGATTTTGCTATTTCTCTAACTCTGTATTGTATCCAATTTTTTTGCCCATATTATCATTGTTTTTTTCACTTGTTTGTCTTCCATTTTCAAGTTCAATAAAAAGTTATACAATTTCTTAATCAGTTTTTCATCAGAAGTCAGCAACACCTGGTCAATCATTGTCTGGTCTTTATAAAAACGATATATTTTAACATCTTTATCATACCTCGATTGCATTTACAGTTGAGGCCACCATGATAAGTCAATACCTTGATCTTCTAATTCTAGTTTAGATTTTAATTTCCCATCTGTATGCAGAATATCCTTATATGTTAGAATTTCATGTCACCCTTCATCCTTCTCTTCATTAGACCAGACATATCCCGTTCCCTTAACTGTTCCTCATCTGGTTTGCAAATGAAATAAAAGAACAATTTTCTAACCTAAACTTACAAATCCAGACAATGACTACAAAAAGGAACTAGTAACTCAGAAAATAGAAATAAAATTAGAAGAAACGGATCCAATAGATGGAGAACCCAAAGGAAGGAATTAACAGACAGATACAGACAAATGAAAAATTAGAAGATGCAGTGATAACACCTGAAATAAAAAAGAGATCTCAGAACACATTTGAGGATAAGGAAAAAGAGCTGATCAAATGGATGATAAAGCTGTTAGGAGAAATGCTGAATATTGAGAAACAAGAAATGAAAAGAAAAACTGAAGGAGAAGCACTGAGACTGTTTAATGAATATAAACGGGTTGAGCGTTCTTCCAAAAATACTTCAAATTTTTTTCCTCATTACAAACAATATATAGAAAAACAGAGGAAGCATTACTTGATGATTCAAATGCACTGACTTGGAAAGTTATTTGGCAAAGGAAGAAAGCTAGAGTAAGACTGAATAAAATAGAGATTTTGACCGATTAGATGGGATATTATACTATTAAACAGATGTTTATAATTATAGTGGTTCTAGCTTTGCTGGAAAAGGCCAGTCTCTGGTTGATTTTTAAAAGTTGCGCCTAGCAGCTGCTTGGCGCATATCAGATGTTAGGCGCGTAGGTCTCGTTGCGCTGCGTGTAGTCATGCATTGGTTGACAGGCTCTTCATTCGAAGTAGAGTTTGCAGAATCAAGCCTGCAACAACCGCATGCAAGGGAACAAGACGACCTCCTTGACTCTACTTCGAAAATCAACCAGAGACCGGCCTTTTCCAGCAAAGCCAGAACCACTGTAATTATAAACGAGCGAGCTTGTCACGAACAGGCCACACCCACATTCCACAATTTCACTGTTGTAACTGCCATAGAAGTGTATGTACTGACTCCCTTATCATTCAGCCCTTGCTCTGATGATGTCAACAGCTTGTTGACGAAAGCTCAGCAATAAAGAAGAATTTTCTCTTATATCCCGGAGTTCATCGTTTTTATTTTTACTAACTTCAAATGTCTACAAGTTTTTAAATTATATATAAGGTAAAGGTTCCCCGCACATGCGTGCTAGTCGTTTCCGACTCTAGGGGCCGGTGCTCATCTCCGTTTCAAAGCCGAAGAGCCAGCGCTCTTGTCCGAGGACGTTTCCGTGGTCATGTGGCCGGCATGACTAGACGCCAAAGGTGCACGGAGCGCTGTTACCTTCCCACCGGAGTGGTCCCTATTTTTCTACTTGCATTTTTACGTGCTTTCGAATTGCTAGGTTGACAGAAGCTGGGATGAGTAACAGGCGCTCACTCTGTTACGTGGCACTCGGGATTCGACCAACCAAACTCCGACCTTCTGATCGACAAGCTCAGCGTCTTAACCCACTGAGCCACCACGTCCCTTAAAATTATATATATATATATTAGAGAGAGAGAGAGAGAGAGAGAGAGAGAGAGAGAGAGAGAGAGAGAGAGAGAAACCCCCAAAGGGAGTTCAGGATGATACTTGTCCACAAAGTATTTAAACCTAAGACAGCTCTGTAAGAAGCTGGGTATATGTATATATGTAGGTTCTTTCTCCATTGTGTGGATTATAAACCCGGTGATAGTGGAGCTACAGATGCTGAGAAGTCTTAGGTGGGTCCACCCAGTGTTTCATTGGAGTCTACTAAAGCCCGTTCGAGATCCCAAGCAAAGGCAGACAGAGGGACCCCTCCGCCTCCGATCCTTATAAAAGGGGGGGAACACTATGAAATTAAGAATGTCTTGGACTCTAGGCACCACTGGGGAAAGGTGGAAGGGCTATCCCATAGCAGACCCTGAATAGGTGGCACAAAGGACATTAAAGCAGCTAGATTAATAAAGAAATTTCATGCCAGGTAACCTAAATGACCAAAGTGAAACAGTGTTTTGTAAATGGTAAATTGTGTGTTTGTGTTCATTCCAGATGTATCATTCTTCTGGGGGTGGGGGTGGTTCGGCATTTCAAGAGTGATTTGCTTTTCACCTAATTCTCTGCTCTCAACTTGACAACAATCAGGAGGGGGGTGGCTGAATCGTCTGGGGTGGGAATGGAGTGCCAAGAATCCATCTGCAGATTTTGATGCCCTGCTTCAGGGACACGCTCTGCAGGTGTTTGAATGATCTAGGCCCATGGTGGCAAACCTATGGCATGCAGAGCCCTCCCTGTGGGCACATGTACCATCACCCCAGTCCTAGGCCTTCAGCTGGGTTTTATAAAACATTTTTGCTTTCGGCCTCTGCTGCCGTGTGCAAAAAAAAAAAAATCCAATCAATCAATCAATTTCAACTTCTTGTGGGAAAAAAAAAGACCTCGCAAAGTTGGAATTGATTGATTGAACTTTTTAGTCCCACCCACCCAATGGGTCACGTCGACCCAATGGGCCATGCCCACCTGGCACCCAATGATACATAAATGGGTTTTGGGTTGCAATTTGGGCACTTGATCTCTAAAAGGTTCGCCATCACTGATCTAGGCAGTTCCCATAACAAATGGAATGTAGCTGATTGGACAATGCAATGGACTAAGGGGAACAGCCAAAGGGGGAATTCAAATTTAATTTTGTGGATTTTTGAGCAGGAAATTCAGAGCTGGTTTTGCTTCTTTTGTGCCAATGCAATGTATTCAACAAAAGTATTACTTTTGAGAAGAACAATGTGCCAGGAGTTCCTTTCTTGGATTCGCTAGCTGGACATCTGACATTTGGGTTTTTTAAAACTTTGCACCTTGTTAAGAGGCAATTCTGGTGGCCATCATTGGAAAAGGACATTGAAAGCTATGTGGCAAGTTGTCCCATATGCGCTTCAGCCAAGTGGTGGCAAGGGACTCCTTCAAACTATAGCGGAACCATCAGCACCATGAAAAGAGAGCTCCATGGATTTCATAGTAGGACTCCCCGAAGGTTCAGGGAATACAGTTATATGGGTGATCACTGATTTTTCAAAATAGATACATTGTGTTCTGTGTCTAAAGATCCCAACAGCACGTGCACTAGCCAAATTGTTCATACAGGATGTTTATCGACTACATAGTGCCCCCCAATGCATCATCTACAGTAGGAGGGTGCACTTCACTTCCAAGTTCTGGCACCTATTTTTAAACCTCCTTGGTACCAACCAGGAGCTTAGCTCTAGTCACTACCCCCAAACAAATGGGGTGGGGTGGGGGGCGCAGATGCACAAATTCATTAGGTGCTATGGTGTGGATGTATCAGGAGAAGCTTCCAAGAAGTGGTTGGCTTCGATTCAACTTCTTACATTTTGTCATGCAGCAGTCCAAATATCCTGCGACTGGTCATTGAGTGATGGCTGTCAGTTTGTTTGACAGCTTGCTTTATTTGTTTGTTTATTAACTACCCAACTTCAAATGATTCTAGGCAAATACAATAGATATTAAGAAAAAGATCACAGACACCCAAAAGATAACAGAAACCAAGTGAAACAGAAAAACAACAGCTTAGCAGGAGGGGTTCAGCAGCTGCACCATTTGGGGCAGGGGTAGGCAACCTCAGCTCTTTTATGACTCGTGGACTTCAACTCCCAGAATTCCTGAGTCAGCTGCTGACTCAGGAATTCTGGGAGTTGAAGTCCACGAGTCATAAAAGAGCCTAGGTTGCCTACCCCAGGTTTGGGGGAACAGCCAGGTGTTCAAATATTTTTGGAACATTATTAGGGTGGGAGCCCTATTAATCTGTAGGGAGACCTTATTCCAGAGGGGAGTGTTCTGACAGAAAAGACACATTTCAGGGCCCCAACAGATGACACGGTTTAACTGAAGGGACCTTGAATGTACTCTCTCCCAAATTTTACTGAGTGAGCAGAAATTGTAAAAGATAGGTAGTTGTAAATAACCAGGCCTTGTGGCATGAACAGCTTTTAACCAGCATCTTAAATTGAACCTGAAAGCCCAGCAGCAATCAGCACAGCTCACAGTAGTGTTTCATGCACATCACTGCCCACATCACCATGTTCTGGACCAGCAGCCCCATGCAGAGTGCATTGCAGAAGACCCCAAGTTGTACATCAGTCTGAAATGGGGAAATACAGCCTTATCCAAGGCTACAAATCAAAAGCCACCAATACCAGGGGCTCCAAATACTCCTAATCACCCAGTCTCGTCAGGATTGAGCCTGAGCTCTTCTTCACCATCAAGACCTATGTAGCTCCCAGACATTAGGATTTGTCTGGAGGCTTCAACTTGAATAGTCCACAGTTGAGATGCATAGTTGGATATCATCATCATCCTGATGATACCAAATCCCAAACTCATCCAACAGGTTCATCTATAAGGATGAAGAGCTTTGAGCTTGAGGCACCTCACAAATATCTCACATCTGAACACCAACTGAAATCACTCAAGGAGAAAGTAGGCTAACCACTGTAACATGGTGGCTCCCTCTTCTAAGACCTGCAGCGAATCTGGAAGATGGTGTAAATAAAAGTTGCTGAGAGATCAAGAAACACAAGAAATAGATACACAGCCCAGCTCTGCCCAAGGACATCAAATATGATCAATGCAGTCTCTGGCCTGTATTTTGGTTTGGACTTAATCATTTTCTTTATTGCATGTTTGCAAGAGGACCTTGATGCAGATGGAATGGGCAAAGTGCTGTTCCATGACATTGACCTTTTGCCATTTGTGGAAATACTGCAGGAGTTTTTGGACAACTATTGGGCTCAGCTTTGTGTCTGCGGAAAACTGGGTTGTAACATTTTTTAGGAGTCAGAAATTACCTCCTAGCTGCTGCGTGATTGCACAACATAGTACACAATGAAAAATATTCTGCCACACAAGTTTTGTTATAAAGATATTGTAGGTAGATGCAGACAAACATATGTTCAAAGATGGCAGGTAACTGAACCACTGACTAGTTTGTAATCTTGTTAGCGAAGATTTTTCATACTGGCTTGGTTGGGCAAGTGTTCGTCTCACTCTCTTCTGTGTAATAGAGCTAATATTGTGCTACTGTCACTTTTGTAAGAATGAGCGGATGCAGCACTTCGGCCATGGTGAGAGACCTCCAGGTGTCTCCTGTAGCCTCGGAATTTCTAAAACAGGTTCTGCATTACAATCACATTACATTCATTTTGCTCCTTTGCCAGCTGCTCAAGCTGAGTTTGTTACAAAAAGGCCTCATTTCTGATGCTTGCAGGTAGACAGGTGACAGCCCTTCCCTCTTCTCTGCTTTGCTAGTCATGTAATGCACAAACTTCAAGGAAGTTTCAAACATCTTATGGCCAATTCACATGGTCATGTTGGGAGATTCTGGAACATCCCAGATGATGCTTTGGGTAGATGGCTGTAGGGCTGCTATGCATGGGTTAACCTTTCCCCATGAAAGAAGAAGAAAATTTTCTGCTAATAGAAAACAGAGCTGAACCTTTCCTCTTGTGGTTATCTACATTTAATGGTTCTAATGTTTGCACCGAGGGGACTAAGCACTAAGAAAATGTTGAGCACAGCCTCAAACCATATCTTATGGTAAAGGCAGAGCTCCTCAAACAGAATTAATTCACCTCACTAGAGGTGGTCAAGGATCTCTCCCCAACCCTGGTAAAACACAGTGATGAACGGATGGAAGAAAAGGGATCCTGGAAGTATACCAGTTACTCAAGGAAAGTAACTGAAAGTCTATTAAAGGAACAAAATAGTATTAAAAATATTATAAATTCAAATGTTCTGTTATAGAAATGGATTCTGAATTAAGTTCCAAGGAGAATTAATGTTTAAACTGCAACTTCGTACACATTTAATTTGCGCCCCTCCCAAATCTCCCAAACACATTTCAGTCACATTCGCTCCTTCCACAATGGCAACTTGATGAAGTTGACCAGAGGACCTAAACATCCTGGACACAGGGAGGAGGAAAGACCAGGTAGAAGGAATACACAGGATCCGTGACCAGGAATCCACTTATGAGTGGAGAACAGCAACCTTAGACAGAACCCTTTGCAACGAGAAGGAAAGCTCACTGGGTGGTCACAGGAAGGAGCTGGTTGTTGGGGGCTGTGGCTTCATTAGAGGGATGGAAATGGTGTCACTGTGGCTAAATTGTGAGTTTGCTCAGGGAAGCGTATTGGAATAGAAGCTCAGGCTCTCCGAGATGGTTTTTGTGTCACTGCGGGAAGAGCCATTGGAGGTCAGATCAACAGAGGGGCGCCTGGGTCTGCCACCATCATCCAGTTCCTCCTCTGGGTTGGCAATGACAGAAGAGACCGTCGTCTCCATCCGGCTGGCCTTGTACGTGCTGTTCTGGGCCTGCAGGTGCCTCGCTGACTTCATTTCCAGTCCCTCATACTCGCTGGCATTGATGAGTGGGCACCACCGGAAAGCCCGCTTGAAGCCCACCCGGAACCTGAGGAGACAGAGCAGATCAGCTGCATGAGGAGAGCTTGCCAAAGCCGCCTCGGGAGCCATCAAGCCTCTGCTTGGCTTCCGGGACCGGCTGGGTTTCCATTCAGCCTGGGAAAGGCTGCACTTGTCCTGATCCTGGGAGCTGAAATAGTTCAAGGGTCTTCTGTATTTAATATCTAACATTCATTCTGCACTAAGAAAAGCTGAATTCTCTGCTGTTAAAAACAGAGTCCAGTTTGCACAAATTATGTTAACTTGTATGTTTTTACTGTAATGTTATCTACTTTGCATCCTGGGTAAAAAAAAAAAATGCTCCCCCACAACATCAGACTTTGAGGAGTCTAGCAGAGACGGCCCTCCCTCCTGACAGCCCTCCTCACACTTTCAATTTACATGTTGTGAAACTGCAAGAGCTACAAAACCCCCGTGAAGGGTGGGGTGTGCAAAGGAAGAATTTGGACACTGAGCTGCTTCATCCAGGCAATCCTGCCTCCCCATTTCAACTCATGCAGTTTTGTGTTGAAAAGAACAAAATGGTTGCTTCTTCAGAGAAGGACTAACCAATCCATCTCTTTTATCCAGTTTTTTCTAATCCTAGGTGAGCTTTTTTCTTTAGAGAGGTAATCGAGCCCACTGATGGCTGGGCGATCATGCACCAGTAGAAGGCCAAAAAAAATTACATCTTCTGGAGAGAAACAATTTGCAAAAAATTCTTGGGTTCAGAGGCCAAGGTTCAAAAGACTCTTGCTTAGTAGGCTTACAAGACTTTCAAATATTTTAAAACCAGCCCATTCAAGATGCAAAGCTTTGGAGCTTGGCATTAATGAAATGACTATGTTAGGTGACAATGGACAAGAGAGTAAACCTGGTTTGGTTTTTACTGTTCAATGGAGCCTGCCATAAGCACACCCAAAGAAGAAGGCCTTACCTGTCATTGAGACAACAGTAAATAATTGGGTTGTACATAGTGGAGCTCATGGCCAGCCACAGGATAGCCAGGTAGACCTGCTGGATGTACTTTTCTGAGAACATCTCACTGTTGAACAGTTGTAGGAGGAAGTAGACATGGTAAGGCAGCCAGCAAATGGCAAAGGTGCAAACCACAATGATCATCATCTTGACAACCTGCCAGACAAGGAAAGCCACAAAGTATAACCATTAACAGGAAGTCCCCATGAAGAGGCAAGGAGGCTGCTCCCACTGATTCGTGGTGCTGAGGCCTCTGAGGTTCACAGAACTGCATTGCCAGTCAAGTAGAGAAAGTTCTGGGGCTTGAATTTTGCCTTCCCCTAGTGCAGGGGTGTCAAACTCAATTTCATTGAGGGCCGCATCAGCATTGCAGTTGCCCTCAGGGGGCCAAGTGGGTATGGCCTGGGTGGGCGTGGCCTACTGGGTGGGCATGGCTAGAGTGCATATGGCCTACTGGGTGGGCGTGGCCAGCTCTACATCGTTCGCATCAAGGGTGCCTATGGGGGCCTGGGCAGGAGTGGGACAGATCTGAGGGTCCCTGGCAGAAGGAGGGTCTCTGGACCAGGGCCAAGGCAGTGGGGGCCGTTCCCTGACTGTTTCCAGATGGCTTCGCGGGCCACAGGAAAACACTTCGCGGGCCGGATCCGGCCCCCGGGCCTTGTGTTTGACATGTCTGCCCTAGTGGAAACAGCAGGCCAGCTGCGGGAAGATGTCAAAGTTGACATCATATCCACTGTCAGAGTTGTGATCCTTCTGATTCTTCCTTTCACTCTTCAAAGAAGCCAAGAGCTCCTTCAGCACACTAATGATATCATGGTTATTTGATCCTTTGGGAGAACAAGCTAGGTTACAAAATGGGAGTTAAAACATATGAACTTTTGATTTATGTAACTCAGTGACATACTCCATGGGAATGGAGAAGCTAAAGTCTTTGGGATATTGCTTAGCTACAACTCCCAGCATCCATTACCATTAGTCATGCTCTCTGGCATTAGTGGTGCCATCCAGCGGGCCAGTGCTTTCCCATCTAAACCAATCTCAAATCACTCCAGCTGGTTGGCAAGAAATCTTGGCTACCTGTTTCTCGCTCTGTCTATTCAGTTAACATTTGGACCCTGACCTGAACTGCATTCTTTGACGGGGCTTTCCTTTTTGGTTGAGTTTCTTCTGATAGACTTTACCTTGCGCTTGGCAGACACTTGTTCATGGTAGCGGTCTGAAGAATCCCCTGGTATCGCACTAGCCCACAGGGTAATGCCCACCATAATATAGGCGTAGCCGATCACTATGAGTGGCAAGATGTAGGCTAGAATAGTCATGCAGACCTGATACCTGGAATAAATGGGACACAAGTTGAGTCTGACCATGAAAGAGGTGTTTCCCCCCCCCCCAGTCTGAACATCCTCTCTACTTTATTCTTGATATAAATGCAGCTGCTACTTGGAACATCACTGCAATGTCATGACAAATGAACGATGGTGTAACTTGGGCTGCCTCTTAGAGGAAGAGACACAATCTTCAGGCTGATGATGGACGTACCTGACAACTATACTAGCATATACCTGACAACTATACAACACATCTATTGCTTTTAGCCCTCCCTCCCCAATACAGACTACATACCATCAACTCTTAACAGCCACATAGAGGGATTGTGCTGCCACCACGTGGCTGTTCTTGGGAAATTACCAATATGCTAATTGGGTCTACCAGTGCCTTCCCCCTTTGTGATGTATTTCCTGTCCTGCTCATGATGCTGTACTGGGATCCACCCCTTCTGGGTTGGACTTCCTCCTTCTCCTTGCTCCCTTGTGTTCCATCCTCCATTGTAACATCTGAACACAAGCCATGCGGACAGTAATCCTGTTACCGTCTTTTGACCTTAGAGCACCGACCAGATTCACCTGACCACACCTTCTCTGCTGTAACCACCTTCTACATGCAAAATAAAGGTATTTCAGATGAACCAGGTGCTTTATGAGTTCACTGTCTGGAAAGGGCCATTAAATGTGACTAAATTTGCTTAAACAGACCAACAAGTGTCTAAACAAGGAATTAAAATCACTATACAACATGCTTCGATCTAGAACAGGGATTTTGCCCATGAGGATCTGCAGCCCATCTGATCCCAGGATCATGGAATTAGAAAGGAGCCCAGCCCATGCTCAGTGCAGGAGTCCAACGGAAGACCCCAGACAGAGGCCTGCTTGAACTCAGCCAGTGAAGAGAAGCCCACTGGTCCCACTAGCAAACAGCTCTGCTCACCCACAGAAACAAAGTCTGCCTCTGTCATGTGAGCCATTTTGCCAAGTTCTAAACTTCTTTCTTAGCAATATCCTTTTGGGAATTTGCAAGGGGACGTCGTGGTTTAGAATTGTAAATTGCCCAGTGTCACTTGGTTGAGTTGGGCGACTGTAGAAATTGAATAAATAAACCAACAAATGTACCTCTGGCTTGTCTTTTCTTTAGGGTAAAGGGGCCCAACCCCTAGGTCACTCTTTGTACCTTTTCTAGTGTCTCCAGGTATTTCTTAAAACAGAGACAAAAACGGATCTATGACCAATAAAGATTAAAGTGTAACTGTAACTCCCCATGATTTGGAAACAATGTTCCCATGGATAATTTTGCCTTTTTGGCAACCATATCTTTCTTCTGGCCCATATTCACATTCTGATCCACTTCCATTCCAAGAGCCTATTACTAATTCACATATATCATTTTCCTATGTAACAAATTTCCACAGATGTGGGCTAAATGTCATTCTGTTATTAGCTCACTTCTTCTACCCATTAAAATTATTTTGAATTGTTTTTGCCCTTTTGATATTCCGATCAGCTTTACATCCTCAGTGAATCTGATAAGCATGCCTTCTATCTTTTTCATCAAAGCATTAGTAAAAGTGAGGAAATCAAATGTCTATGGAGATTCTCAGTCATTCAGGTCTTGTTTATACCAAAGATGCTTTTTCACAAGGCAACTGGACTTTCTTGCTTTTTGTTTGTTTTTTCTCACCCAAGAAGTTTCTTCAGCTCTGACTGGATGGTGGAGAATGGAAGGATTTATACTCCTTGCAGATAGCTGGTTATTTCCATTCTTTTTGAGTGTCATTGCTGCCACCTGGAGGCTCATCTGTGTCATCAGGATCACTCAAGTAGTGCAAATGGAGCCTTCTTGGAACTATTGAACTATTGAACTTTCTCCTGTGTTGTAGACTGGAGATAGACGGTGTTGTATCCCTCCCCCTCTGTTGAGAGAGGACTGTTCAATTTTGACACAGATGGCCTCTTTGAGCCCTCTTTCAAACCAGCAATCCTCTCTGTCCAGAATGTGGACTTTGCTGTCTTCGAAAGAGCGGCCTTTGTCTTTTAAATGCAGATGGACTGCTGGATCTTGTCCTGATGGGTTTGCTCTCCTATGTTGTGCCAGGCGTTTATGAAGTGGTTGTTTTGTTTCCCCAATGTACAGGCCTGCACATGGCTCACTGCACTGTACTGCACATACCAGGTTGCTCAGTTTGTGTCTGGGTGTTTTATCCTTGGGGTGGACAAGCTTCTGCCTTAGTGTATTCTTGGGTTTGAAGTGTGTATGTATGATGTTTTGGCTGAAGATCCTCCCGAACTTTCCCTTATTCCTGCAACGTATGGAATGATTACATTGCTTTGTTTATTGTTTTCTTCTTGTCTGTTATGGAGGAGCTCCTGTTGGGTCCTTTTTGGGATTTTGGATGAGAGGCGAAACATCTTCAAAGAGAAAACAAGGAAGTCCAGTTGCCTCGTGAAAAAGCATCTTTGGGACTACAGGATCAAATCTTTACTGACAAACTAGAATGCTCTAGTTTGATGAGTAATATAGATGAACATTCTTTGAATATCATTTTTAAGTTGACTAAATATCTACTTAATAATTATGCCATCCAACCCACACTTAAGTAGCAATCGAAGAATGCCATGGCCTATTTCATCAAGTTTTTGCTAAAATCACCGATATTATCTCTACACATTTCCATGACAAACTAAGAAAGTAATATGAATAAAACTTAAATCAGATTATTCTGGCAAAATTTGTTCTTTAAGTCACAATGACTTCCCGTAATGATTGCAAATCATCTAGACAGAGGTGTCAGAGTGACTGCTAAGTAGTTCCCTGCATTCACAGAATCAGAGAATTGGACATGAAGCTCAGATGTCCTCTAGTCAGACTGCCAGATGACCAGTGCAGGGTTTGCTAAATCATTTTGGACAGATGCCTGTCCAACATCCATAAATGGAACACATCTTCATGAAGTCCCATTCCTTTACCATCAGAAAAATCCTGAATCTATTTTCCTGTAGTTTCAGCCGACTGTTTCTGGTTCTGTCCTTCAGGGCAATGGAGAAGAAGTTCTACTCTCTCTTCAATGACACCCTTTAAAAGGTAAAGGTTCCCCCACACATGCATGCTAGTCGTTTCCGACTCTAGGGGCCGGTGCTCATCTCCGTTTCAAAACCGAAGAGCCAGCGCTTGTCCGAGGACGTCTCGGTGGTCATGTGGCTGGCATGACTAGATGCCAAAGGCGCATGGGACGCTGTTACCTTCCCACCATAGTGGTCCCTATTTTTCTACTTGCATTTTTACGTGCTTTCAAACTGCTAGGTTGGCAGAAGCTGGGACGAGTAACAGGTGCTCACTCTGCTACGCAGCACTCGGGATTCGACCCGCCAAACTGCCGACCTTCTGATTGACAAACTCAGCATCCTAATGCACTGAGCCACCGCGTCCCTATGACACCCAAATGTATCTACACACATTTGTTATTACATCAGTTTTTTTTCTGCAAACCTTTAGCCATTCCTCATAGGACTTGGTTTCCAGACTCTTCATCATCTTGGCAGCCCTTTTTAGCCTGATTTGGCTAGACGTGGGCACAGTATTCCAAGTGGGTCCCCATTATCATTGTACCACCCTTGTGATTCCAGACAATAGTCCAACTCTGTATTTTGAATAATCCACACTGTCTTCTAGAGGCAGAGTAATTTGAAAAGGCTAGACCTGATGTTCTAGGAAAGACCTAGGTACAAGATGCTCCTAGTTCCTGTTGTCACCTGGAATTCCATAAGAGAATCTGGTTCAGAAAAACACCATGATATGAGAAAGCAGAGGCCACTTCTACAATCCTCCGTTCCACCAATTAATCCTATCTTCTTTTTGGCCCGGATGAGGTTAAGCAGATTCAGTGAATTTATTTTAAAATTGCTTGTCCAGACAGTGTCTCAGGCATAGAATAAGCCAGTGCTTTTCAACCTTTTCACAGATTGTACCACTTTTAAGATACGACAATATTCAAGTACCACCAGTCGCCTAGCAAGGTGACAAAAACTTGATGACCCCCCCCCCCAAAAAAAAACTTGACAACAATCAGGAGGTGGGTGGTTGAATCACTTGGGATGGGAATGGGATGCCAAGAATCTGGGATGCGAAGATCATGAGACCCTGCTTCCCCCTTCAAGGACACGCTGCACAGGTGTTTGAGTGATCCAGGCAATTCCCATAACAAAAGGAGCATAGTTAATTGGACAACTCAATGGGCTGAAGTAGATGGCCAAAGGGGGAATTCAAGTTTAATTATGTGAACTTTCGAGTGGGAAATTCAGAGCTGGTTTTGCTTGTTTTGTACCAATGTAATGTATTCAATAAAAATATTACTTTTGGGAAGAACAATGTCCCAGGAGTTCCTTTCTTGGATTTGCTAGCTGGACATTTGACATGAATTTTGTTTTCATCCACACTACTGCTACAAAGTACTGTAGAATCATTTGCTTCTGTCCTGTCTGACTTGGCTTGACTATTCTATTTGTCCCAGCTTCCCATAAAAACATGAAAATTTTCTACCTCAATTTTACAAGACCAAAGTGAACATCTGCCCACTGTAAGTTTCTAGAGGCCAATCTGAGGGGTAACAAAACCTCCCCATTTACATTTAATCTTGGCTCAATTATGTCTTGGCAACAGCTTTGTCCAGTCATGGGCCCATGACATTGTCTTAATTTTGTTTGCAATCCATGATGAGACTAGTTTTCAGAATATCACGTAATTGCATGTTTTGGGAAGGAAGAAAAGGTAGCATAAAGATTAGCAATGAAAGCAGCAAATTGCATGCAGTGAAACATGTTCTTCAGGACAGCTGATGTGGTGACACCCCATTATTTATGGAAGGATGGTACCATTCTTGTTTCCTAAGATGAGATTTCTCTTGCTGGCCTTTTCTGATCCACTGAGTACTTTCTTTCCTCACCTTTCAGTTTTCTTGGAACTCAAGCATGATCTGCCCATAAGGCACCATGTCCATGAGTCACATCCTGAATCCTTCACTGACTTTAATCAGCAAATCACATTGGGCTGAATTCCTGTTTCTTCCATTGTCAAAGTAACTTCTGATGGTCACACTAGATGAAGCTCCACGTGGGTCTCTCTAATTCCTGCAGAATCTGAACTGAATGGGTTCATCGGCCACCCCTCCCTCAGCTCTCACATCCTCAGTTGGACTCTTCACATCACTCAGTGATTATGTTCCTGTGCCCCGATCCCTGACCCAAATGCATCCAATTTATTTGTTATTGCTGTACCCCATTTGCAATGCATCCTTCCAGATATTCTTATCCTTACTTCTATCTCAGGTTTATCCATACCAGCAGCTCTCCTTAAAAAAATTTCTGGGCTCACTAAATCATAAACCAGACAGGCAATGGACATAATATACAAAATGTGGCTGGCCAAAGAGTGGTCCAAAGGGTACTATGAATGTAGCCACCATCTCTGAATGTCCTCATTCAAACTGTGCTATCAAAAGAGCAAACACGGTGCTGAGCCCAAATCTTTGAAAACAGTGGAATCTTTTCTTTTTTATGTTTCATTTCTTTAAGCAGAAATGGCACCCCCCCCAGATTTTTTGGGGTGTGTGTGTTGGTCATCAGACAGTGCTAGGCCAGCTGCTCTCACCCGTCTACAAGTTACAAAGTACTGAGAAAGAATCAGTCTGTTCTGTTTTCTGAAGGTCTACTATGAACACATATGAAAGAAACCCCATTTGTGTCAAGGCTGACCAATATTCCTTCTCTGCCTGACCATTTGATCTTTCTGCACTGCTCCACCCTCCAAGCAGCTGATCCTGGAGCCATCAGTGAAAGGTGAGTAACAAGCTGCCCAATCTCTGTTCACCTTCTCTTCAATCACTATCCTTTCAGAAGGAGTGAGGGGCTTCCATATTGTTACCTGTTTCTTAAATAATAAGTTTGGGCCTCTTGCTCTGCAAATTTTCTGGTTGGTAGCAATCTGTTTGGACTACCTTAATTATTTTTGTTGCTTTGACTCCGGAGAACCCGGGAAGCAAGAGGGAGCCAAAACCTCTGAATTCCCATTGCTTTCTATGGTTGGACCTGTTGAAACATTGCAAATTGGGTCCTGAACAAACAGAACTGTAGTTTTATTCCACTGGAGTCCAGTCAATTGCAGTGGTTTCCAGCGGAATATTCTGGAGGGAGCAGCTTTGTTTTGGGGATTAAGTAAGTGCACATTTTTCATTTCTTGTACCTTGTTATTATAAACAATATGTAGATATGTCCCTTTCTTCACTATGTCAGAATTCAGCTCAAGTGAGGTAAATGAAGTGCCTGTTAGTATGTCTTTTGGATGATTCATTCATCTTAGATTCACCCTCGCTTAGGTGACTGTTGTGCGTTATAGGAGGAACAGTATATTCCCAGCACTAGGTTGGAAGAATCTGGCCTTGCTAAGGTTTCTAATTCATTTGACAGAGATCTAATCCTAACTTGGCTATATTTACACAAGGGAAGATGTATTGACTGCATCTGTACATTATGTTAGCATACTCTTAGCATTAGCTTTCATTAATTTTGTGGGATGTTGCATGAAACTAGGCCATTGGATTAATTTATGGTTCAATTCACTATCTTACCCCCCTCTCCCCCAAAAGTCAGTGATCAAATGAAATAGGTGGAGTGAACCAAGTCCTTTTGATGGAACAACGATCTTGGCTGCTGGCCCTGCTTCAGAGCGTGTGGCAAGGAACAACTACATTCCCCCAGGGCTCTCCCTTCCACCCGCAGTCCTTTCCACTCTGCCCCAAAGTCTCCTTCAAAGCCAAGCCCTCCTCGCTTGTCTCCTGTTTGGCTGAGAGGCAAAAGCCCCAGTAAGTGGGTTTTATCCAAAAGACATGCCTTTTCTCTGATGGTTGACTATCCCTTCTGGCTAAGAGGACTTCCAAGAGGCTGAATGATTTGATGATGTGAGAGAATGAATGAACTGACACACACAGGTATAAAACCTCAGTTCTGTTATTGAGAAGCATTAACCTTAACTAATGTGTCAGAATTAAGTCTTGGAACCTTCATTATGTGGGCTGAAGCCCCAGGCTCTTTATCGTGGGCTGGGAGCGATTCAGCTGCAATGAGGAAGACATGAATAAGAGCTGTATATTTTCCCAGAGAGGCAGAATTTACTCAACTGCGACCTTCAGCTCTTTCGATATGTCAAATGCTGAAATATGAGATATCACATCAAGTATAAACACTGACATCACACCAGGTTCGTTTTTGAATTTGCTGCAGCAACAAAAGTTGCCAGAAGTTTATCCAGGGCAACCTGCTTGATGATGTTATTTTGGCCTTTGCAGCATTGGACTTGGCAGATGGAGCGGGCCATATGACTGGAAGTGACTTGAATGGCAGCCAAGGCAACAACTGCCAGCGTTCAGTCTGAATGTAGCTCCATTACCTGGAGACCAAGATTCAACCAGGAAAAAAACTGCTTTGTAGAATGCATAAGGCACCTCCCCTTCCATCACTGAGAAGTGATGACAGAACTACAGAACTAAATAAAAGAAAGAATAGAATAATCAAATTTTCATTCTGGAAGAGGCTGCAAAGATCATCTAGACCACTGGCTGCAAATATGTAGGAAAGCTAATTAAAAGTGGTTGCCCAGCCTCTTCTTAGATGGATAACCTACAATCTCTGGAAGTAGTATAGATCTTAATAGAAGTTTTTCCTTCTATTTAAGTGAAATCGAGGTAGTTGCAACTAATAGATTATTTCTAGTTCTGAAGTCTGTAGCAATGGAAATCATTCATGGTCATCTGTTCTATGGCAGATTTTTATGAACCCAAACTCTGATATCACTTCTCCTGTGTTTTTTCTCCAGGCTGATCACCCTGGGTTCCTTCAGCCTTTCTGCCACCAAGAGTAATTCACCAAATTCTTTATTCTATTTAAGCAATTTTCAGCAACTGCTCTAGAATCCAGAAAGAATGAATTATGTAATATTTATTTAATTATCCATTGAGTCTGTATTGCCTGACTCTCATCTAACATCACCAATAAAATATTTTTAAAACACACATTAAGGAATAAAAAGAGAGTGAAGTGACAGAAACCAGACTGGAATGACCAACCCAATGGGGCTTTGCTCATGCTCCCCAAAAGCCTGTCACGAGAAGCCACGGGTGCAAGGCTTCTGTTCTGTTGAACTAGGGCAAATGATCTGGGATGCCCAGTGTGGCCTTCGCAATTCCGTGGCTTGAAAATTGAACATATCTGGAAGCTTTCAGGTTGGGGAACACTGGAAAGATTATCATTAGGAGTTAAAGGCAGGTAGGAGTCTCTTGCACATTTGATATAAATGTTTATACACTGATAATTGCAGAGTTCATTCCATTGGGAATTCCCACCCATTGCTTTGCTTCTCAACCAAGGAATTAATGAGGGGTGTTAAGGCCGTCTCTCCTCTGAAGGATGGGGGAGCACAAGGGAAACACATCCTAGGCCGAAGGCCTTGCGGTACTGCTGCTGCTCCAGCTTCTTCCGCAGGAGGCTCTCACATACAGGAAGTATCCCGATATGTGGGCTTAAAGTCAACATATGGCTGTTGAACAGCTATGTGCCTCCCAGGCAATCATAGTTGGTTAAAAATGTTACAGAAGATTTTCTTCTGAACTATGCTGCAACGCACGCTACCTGCACATACTTGCAGGTAGCAAGTGTTGAGTTACAGCTAAACTGAGTCCTTTTTTTAAATAAGTTTTTTAATTAATTTTCTCATATTACATTCACATATTGGAAAAGCAGCATGGTAGCTGGGTACAGTAATTCCAATACAATTGAATATCATCCATACAGATCTCAAAATTTGACAGTAACTAATTCTCTCTTTCCCCCTTAATATGTACGTGTCTATTTCACAAACCAATAAAATTCTTACTCTATCAATCAAGCAAAAATTAACTTTCTAATATTCACCAATAATCTTCAATTTATGTATATCTTAATTAATTTAACATTCAAACTTTTAGACAATCAATGATCTAATAGGTTTTTCTTAATTTTAATTTTCCATTAATAATTTAAATTTAATGTTGATCTTTATCATTTCCAAGTTTTAAATGACCCCATGTTCTATCACAATTCCCCCACAGTCTAATGTTTAAAGTATACCTCTTATCTATATAAGTTCTCGCAATCTGTATCAGCAAATTAAGAATATAAGGTAATATTTTCTCAGGTCTCCTAAAATCTCAAGTTTAATAACCAAAATTTCTTTTGTTTTCATATTTAATATTTCCTCCTTTCCCCTCTTTATATCTACCATCTAGCCAGTGAGTAATCTAATAAGCTTTTCTCAGTTTTAGTTTTCCCTTAATATTTAAATTTAATGATTTATATTTATTTTTCCCAAATTTTTAATTAACCACAATTCCTTTATGACAATTCCTCACAGAACCTAGTGTTTAGAATATACACCTTATATATAAATTCTTACTATCTACCTCAGCAAATTAATAACACAATATTTATGCTTCTAAATTTTACATAACCAAAATTTTCTTTTTCTCAAGACATTACAATATCTTATATTCAGATTACATGTCTTATCTTTTTGGGTCTATTCTATTTTAAATCCCATATGTGGATCCCAACCCCATTCCTTTTCAGTCTTATTCTGGCTTTTTTTTCTTTGCCAAATGTTCTTCCGTGTCTTTTCTTCTAAATCGTCAAGCAGATCTCCTTGTATTGTTGTGGCTATTATTTGATGTTGAGGAGACCATCCAGTTGCCATTTTTTTGAAAGAACTAACAACTCTAGCCAGTTGTCTCCTTGTTTTTCCACCTCGATGTGACTGTCCCAGAGTATTTATCTGGGACTTTCAGCCGTTTTCAGGGGGCCCCAGCAAAGCAAAACTGGACGGGGGAGAGACAGCAAGCCTCCCAGCCGTCCATGGCGGCAGCGTGGCAAACCGGAAGTCCGCTAAACGGAGTCCTTGTTGCATGTTTCATGCACTGAAGTTGCCCCAAAGGAAAACTGACTGTACTTACAAGAAACAATGGTCGGAAACTGACCAAAGAGAGAAGGAACCCAGAATTAAAGAGAAACTTCCTAAAAATGAGGACAATTAACCAGTGGAACAGCTTGCTTACAGAAATCGTGGGCACTCCATCACTGGAGGTTTTTAAGAAGAGACTGGACAGCCACTTGTCTGAAATGGTATAGGGACTCCTGCTTGAGAATGGGGGGGCTGGACTAGAAGACCTCCAAGGTCCTTTCCAGCTCTATTCTATTCTACTTTTAATATTTTGTCTGCACTGTAATTTCATATTATGAACATATAATCCAGGGCAAATCTCTCTATTGTTCAGGATGTGTAGAGAAATAAATTGCTCTGCAGCTGCTTCACCTGCATTTCAAATGCTTTACTGAGGTCTCATGTACATTTTTACAACATTGTTCTGTGGTTTTCCTTTTCTGGTTCTCAACCTTTTTGAGATTCTTGCTTTTGTCAAAACAACTTGTCTTATTAATGCAAGGGAATTTTCTTGAGCTGAACATCCAATAGAAAGAGAAAGGGCTGGTGGCGAGCAGGGAAGATTTCAAAAGAAACTCCTAAAGGTTGGAAGTAGAGAGCAGGAGGAAGCAATTTAATTTTATGAGGTTGAGAAATTCCAGAAGCAAGTCCCCAGTAATATTTTTTGCACTGGTTACTAGAAAGAATGAGGGAGAAATAATTGTTTTATTTACAACCATATGACTAACTGAAGCCATGCAGCACATCAAATTATTCTGCAGGAATCAATTTGCCCACTTTTCATGTTCTTGGAACTCCATTGGCAAAAACTCCCTAAACTTGAGGCTGAGAAAACTTTCTGATTTTAAAAAAAGAGTGGAAAAAGTTTGAAATGTTGAAAGTACAAATATAGTTAGTCCTTGACTTACAACCGTTCATTTAGTGACCGTTTAAAGTAACAATGGCATTGAAAAAAGTGAGTTAGGACTGTTTTTCAGACTTACAACTGTTGCAGCATCTCCATGTGACTAAAATTCAGATGTTTGGGACTTCTGGTTTGCCATCACGGCGCTGACGGACGCATGGAGGCGAGCTCCGTCTTCAGCATCAAGTTTTATCCCGCTGGGGGACCCTGGAAAGGGTTGAAAGTCACCCTGTAGCGGCAATGAGCAAGAAGAGGACCCCTTGCTTGACCACAAAGGGGCGGCAGCCCTTCCACTTCATCTGGGACAGCTCTCCAAACCAGCGGGGAAAAGACCAGCCATAGCAATATGGCTCGTCATTAAGCTGCTGACAGCTGAAGTCAAAACTACAAACAAGCACCTTTAAAGCAACATGGATGAAACTAGGTGAGATCTGATCTTCTCTTTAAGACTTTAAATAGTTTTCCTGCAAAAGCTTCCCAAAGTATTTCTCCCCCTGTGAGGAGGGAGGGAAGAGAATTCTTACCCCATCCTCTAAGAACAGTGGCGACTGACTACCTTGAGTAAAAGAGCAATTATAAGAACAATTCTAATTTAATTGGATGCATATATCTTTGAAATTTGGAAACTAAAATTTTTCCTATTCTTACTGGAGATATTGGCTGTTATTTAAAAAAGAAAAGAAACAAACCTTGAAAAACTATTATAAAAACTCAGGATTTAAAAACTTTTAAACGGCATTGGTGACATCTTTTGGAGAAATATGCTATTACAATTTATTATTGACTAAAAGAGACTTGGCTGGAAGCCCAGTAATTAGAAAAAACCCTCTCAACCTTGACATACCACCTGTGAGACACAGAGGAACTGCAAACTGCAAACAGGTTTATCTGGCCTGTTTGAACTATGAAGATAAAACTTTATTGACTTTCAAAATTATATGTGGGAAATTGTTTTCCTATTTCTTTACATGAGAAGACTTTGTTACTACACGAGATGATGGAATACTTTGGACTATAAATTCTTACCTGCCAAACAATTTTCATTATAAGACTATTTGCAACATGTGAAATAGATGTCACACATCTAGCTACAAAAACTACTTCAACTTTTGATTTTAAAATCCTTAATTTAATACACTATCAAGAGAATATGGACGAAGAACAGGAAAAAATCCTTTCTATGTTGAAATCAATACATGAAACCATTCTTTCAGCATGTACCAAAATGAGAGGCAATATAAAGGAACAAGATGCCAGCTTTTGACAGATTTTTTGACCCATATTTGACTACAACCAAAGACCCAACAATGCAGAAAGCAACAGGAAAAATGGAATAACTAAATATTAAGACAGAGGACCCAACTGACCAACAGATCCAGCCAATGGGGAAATTAGAACAGAGTGTGACAACATTGAAAATGGAAAAGATTTTTTTCATAAATCAGAAGAAACTTGAGGAAAAGGAAGAAGAACAAACTGAATGGAAGATAAACTTATTAGCACAACTGTGGGAAACTGTAATAATGGGGAAGCGATCAAAGAAATATAATGGGGCTAGTTCTTCCAAAAAATTGTAACTAAATGGTTTTTTTAAACTCAGATAATATACATAATAATAGAGGGAGAACTGTTTGATGAATTAAAAGTACTGACATGGATGGTTAGTTGGCAAAGGAAAAAAGCCAGAGTAAGGCTGAAAGAAACTAGGGTTTTGATTTATTAGGAAGGATTTTATGCTATTGATTAGAAGATGGTCGAATATAGATAATTGTTTTAGAAAATAAAGTAATATTATAACTGAATAGGTAAGATGTGTAATAAGATTAATAGATTTTTGGTTTATTGTGGTGAAATAAAGAGAATTTTTAAAATAGAATAAGATTATATGCAAATAAATAAGATGTATATTTAGAATATTAGATTTTGTTATAAAAAGGGAGAAATGTAGAAGTTGAGATAAGGGAAACTCTAGTTACCTAAAGCTTAGAAATTATAACATACCAAATGTTAAGTTGGATATTGAGGGGAAATTAAAGCCTGGAGAAAAAGCTACAACAGGACACTGATTTATATAAGATTGAATGTATACACAATTAAGATATGTATAAGTTCAAAATTATTGATAAATGTAACAAATATGGTTTTACTTAGTTGATAACAATAAGAATTATATTAATTCAATATGAGATAGTAGATATTAAGGGATAAAGAGAGGAAATATCTGATGTTGTAACTTGAGATTTTTGCTAAAGATTTATGTATGTTATGGAATCATTGATTACCCAGTCATGATATTGCTTTTTAAATGTTTAATTGTAAAATTAGAAAATGAATAAAAAATTATATTAAAAATTCAGATGTTTGGCAGCTGACTCATATTTATGACAGTTGCAATATCCTGGGGTTACGTGATCCCCTTTTGTGACCTTCTGACAAGCAAAGTCAAAGGAGAAGCCAAATTCACTGAACAACCATGTTACTAGTTAACAACTGCAGTGGTTTACTTAACAATTGTGTCAAGAAAGGTGATAAAATGGGGCAAAATTCACTTAACTGCCTCACTTAGCAACAGTAATTTTGGGCTAAATTGTGATCATAAGTTGAGGACTACCTATAACATGCTGTACAAATTAGCTCTGTATATGAATTTGAGGTGGGAGACCCCAACACATATAACTTTAATACCCTGCACCACATTCCTTCATTTTGGAAAGGTCCTTTTGAAACTTTGAACAAATCTACCAAGTATCATTTAGAACTCAACAATATCACTGCTCAGCCTTTACACCAAAGTGTTTTTGAGCAAGTTTCAAAAAGCTTGAAGTCCATCCTGGAAGGACTGTGATTTATAGTACTCCTCTACTTCTAGTTCTCTAAATAGATCTCCATCCAGAAGGGTGCTTGTCTTCTTAACCCATCAGAGAGTTCTTGACAGTTATCTGTTCAATTTCATTCCACGAATTAGCCATCCAATTTTCAACTATTCCATATCTAAAGGAGATAGGGAGCATAAGACCACACTGAGCTTGTGTTACATGTGGTTCCTTTCTTTTTTCTAAGACCAGCTTTTAAAACATGCTTGAGTAAGAAGCTTTCACAGCCAGATGCAAATGCATTCTTCATTGCTCTCTGGTTTATCGTTTCAGCGGAATGTCAAAATTCAATTTATTTTCTTTGGCATTTTTCATATTATGATTATTTCATATTCAAATGAAAACCATTCCACACAAGAAAGATACATTCCAGAACAGAAAAGAACAGCTTGGAAGCAACTTAATAAAAATGACACTAGGAGAACAAAATAAGAATCAAAATGGATAGCAAATGACTACAAGAAAGTTGTAATATCTAGAATTTTGAATATCATAAACTTTCAGGGTTAGAAAGAACCTTGGAGATCATCTGAGCTTGGACCATCCCTGCCCACTATAAGTATCCATTACTTCAGCATTCCTAGCAATAGATGGCTATCCGGTCTTGTTTAACCAGCCCCCCACACCTCCAAGTAAAAGAGGGTTTATCATCTCCCTGGCAATCTGTTCCATTGTTGAGCACCTCTTACCATTAGGACATCTTTCCTGATGTGCAAATGAAATCTGCCTTCTTCCCATGGAAGTCCACCCTCTCAGCTGGTCTTATTACTCCTGAGAAGAGGCCTTCCTTCCTTCCTTCCTTCCTTCCTTCCTTCCTTCCTTCCTTCCTTCCTTCCTTCCTTCCTTTCCTTTCCTTTCCTTTCCTTTCCTTTCCTTTCCTTTCCTTT
>JAKJMR010000795.1:657750-764935 GCA_024449315.1 Daboia siamensis
TTCCTTTCCTTTCCTTTCCTTTCCTTTCCTTTCCTTTCCTTTCCTTTCCTTTCCTTCCTTCCAGCAGCTAGCAAAGCTCCACAGGCTTTTAATAAGACCATGTCAGAATTTGTCCCCCACGGAAGACTGCCCAGTGCTCCAGACCAGGAATGTCTATGGAGATTCTCAGTCACCCAGGTCATCTTTGGTCTAGACCAGGAGCTCACCATAAATTCTGGTCCTCTAACATCACATACAGACCTGGTTGAAGTCTCTCTTGGACACATAACACGGGGTGATGGAGTAAGAATTTTTATTGCAAACCAGAATTAAGTGAACAGAATGGTTGATAGCCCATTGCTAACTTTTATACTTAATGGCAGTTTAAATCCATTGCTTCATCTTTCTGTCCATGACATCTTTCTGTCCAATGGATTATTCAATGGGCCAAGCTCTTGAAATTAATAAGTTGTTAAGTAAACAATGAAAGAAATTCCAAACTGCTTAAATATTATGCAGCCTCAAAATAAAGAGAGCCCTGTATTATAGCATAAAAAGGAGGTGTTTTAGAAGATTGGGAAAAATCTTAAGTTAATATTCTACCAACATTTTCAGAGGGTCAAAGCTATTCAAAGTTACATTGAGAAAAATATCACCATGCAGGCTATGTATTTGAAAAGAAATTTGCTAATATATTAAACATGTTCAATAAAAATGTCAAATGTAAATTATCAATCAAATGCTAACTCAGATATAATGTTTTCTCTCATACTAAAATTAGATAAAGCTGAGCATAATATTGCTTTTAAGATTTGAGAGAAAAAATTCTATCACAAAATAAACCTTTTTATTTAAGCAAGGGAGACATTCAGAATACAAAATAACAGAGTTGGGAGGGACCTTGAAGGTCTTCTAGTCCAATCTTCTGCTCAAGGAGGAGACTTTATGCCATCCTAAATAAATGGTTAAATGGCTGTCCAATCTTTTCTTAAAAACCTCCAGTGATAGAGCACCCACAACCTCTGGAGGCAAGCCATTCCACTGATTGATTCTCTCACTGACAGGAAATTTGTCCTTAGTTCTAAGTTGCATAGCTCTTTGATAAGTTTCCATCTGTAACTTTTCACACTTGTAAAACCATTTTGGGTTTTTGGGGTGTGTGTGTGTATGTCTTTGACCTATTCTCCAAAGCACCTGAGGACTAGACAAGAAGTAACAGATGGAAATGAGTAGAAATTTATTGAAAATGAGAACAATTAATCATTGGAATGGCTTGCTTCCAGAAGTTGTGGGTGCTCCATCACTGGAATTTTTTATGAAAGGATTGGACAGCCAATTGTCAAGAATGGTATAGGGCCTCCTGCTTGAGCAAGGGATTAAACTAGACTAGACTAGACTAGACTAGATTAGTACCACCAGTGGTACTTTGGCACATGGCAGGTGGTACGTGACTCTCCTAGACAAGTGTAGCAGGGGAGGGGAATAAGCTGAAGTGACCCAAACCTGAGGGAGAGGCAGCTGGAGCTGCAGGACTATCTGGGCTGGGCAGAGGCCCCAGGAGCCGGCAGGGCTCCAGCTGATTGGCTCCAGCTGATTTGCGCTTCCATAGCTGGAGGTGAACTGAAGATAAAAGGAGGGGGGAGGATAGCATAGGATATAAAAGGAGGTGGTGGGTGGGAAAGTGGATGGAGAAGGAGCTGTAGAAGGAGAGCTTAGCAGGCAGGGAGGAAAAAGAGACAAGGAAGAAGAAGCTGTTGATGGAAGAAAATGTCCCCTGGTTAGTTTTCTCCAGCCAAGAGAATGCAATCAGCGCTGGTGAAATGAAAACCCGGCAGACGAGCATGTCGGAAAGGAGGTTGGTTTATTTAGTTCTGGGTCAACTGGCAGCTTGATTGGGTTATCATAAGGATTTTTGTGCAGTGTTTACAGCATTTTGTAGTTCAGAGGCTCAGTTTGTGTGCTTTGGTTAGTGGAATATTTTAGTCTGTTTCACAAAGTCCAAAGTGTTGGCTTCCATAGGTTTAATCCCTTTAAACAAATGCAATTTTACCCCCTTGAGTCTGTCTATGGCTTTTAGGAAGCTTTCTTTGGAGGTAAACAGGTTTAATTTAAGGTTATCACTTTTTGCAATTGCCAGATCCTTTCAGGCTCAGGTTGCAACATTGTGATATGCCTGGGGCAACTTAAAGCAAAAACAACAAAGGAGTTTAGTGTTTCTTTATTCTGGGAGGCTTTTGTGAGCCTTTCTTGCTTTGTGCTTGATTCCTGTGTCTTTAAGGGTGTAAAGACTGGGTATGTCTGTGCATTCTTACTACACTGTGGAAGAAGAGGAGAAGAAGAGAGGAAGAAGGGCCCACCAGCCAGCTGGTAGTGGTGCATATTAATAAGTATGGATAAATTCATCATACATTTGTCCATGTAAAGGGAAAATGATTCAGCAAAGGAACTGTCACCAAAGAAAATAGAACTGGTACTTTTTTCCTTTTTTTCTACAGTTTGTAACATTTTATTAGATTATAGAATAAAATACAAAAATACAAAAGCAAATAGTAGGACAGAGTAGGGAGGAAAAAGGGGGGCAAAGTGAGGGGGAGATGTTGTTGTTGTTGTTAACTGCGAAGTCGTGTCCGACCCATCGCGACCCTATGGACAACATTCCTCCAGGCCTTCCTGTCCTCTACCATCTTCTGGAGTCCATCTAAGCCAGACATGTCAAACACAAGACCCGGGGGCCAGATTCGGCCCGCGAAGTCGTTTCATGCGGCCCACGAAGCCATCCTGGAAACAGTGAGGGAACGGCCCCCACTGCCTTGGCCCTGGCCCAGAGACCCTCCTCCTGCCAGAGACCCTCAGATCTGTCCCACTCCTGCCCAGGCCCCCATAGGCACCCTTGATGCGAAGGATGTAGAGCTGGCCATGCCCACCCAGTAGGCCATAGACACTCTAGCCATGCCCACCCAGTAGGCCACACCCACCCAGGCCACACCCACCCGGCCCCTTGAGGGCAACCGCAATGCTGATGCGGCCCTCAGTGAAATTGAGTTTGACACCCCTGATCTAAGCTCACGCCTACTGCTTCAGTGACTCCATCCAGCCACCTCATTCTCTGACGTCCCCTTCTTCTATTGCCCTCGATCTTTCCCAGCATTAGGCTCTTCTCCAGTGAGTCCTTCTTTCTCATTAGGTGGCCAAAGTATTTGAGTTTTAGCTTCAGGATCTGGCCTTCTAAAGAGCAGTCAGGATTGATCTCCTCTAGGACTGACCGGTTTGATCGCCTTGCAGTCCAAGGGACTCGCAGGAGTCTTCTCCAGCACCAGAGTTCAAAGGCCTCAATTCTTTGGCGCTCAGCCTTTTTTATGGTCCAACTTTCACTGCCATACATTGCAACTGGGAAGACAATAGCCTTGACTATACGTACTTTTGTTGACAGGGTGATGTCTCTGCTTTTTAGTGTGCTGTCTAGATTTGCCATGGCTTTCCTCCCGAGGAGCAAGCGTCTTTTAATTTCTTGGCTACAGTCCCCATCTGCAGTGATCTTGGAGCCCAGGAAGATAAAATCTGTCACTACCTCCATTTCTTCCCCATCTATTTGCCAGGAATTGAGAGGGCCAGATGCCATGATCTTAGTTTTCTTAATGTTAAGTTTCAACCCAAGTTTTGCACTCTCCTTCTTCACCCGCAGCAAGAGGCTCTTTAGTTCTTCTTCACTTTCCGCCATTAGAGTGGTATCATCTGCGTATCTAAGGTTGTTGATATTTCTTCCGGCAATCTTAATTCCAGCTTTTGATTCATCTAGCCCAGCCTTTCTCATGATGTGCTCTGCATATAAGTTAAATAGGCAGGGCGACAGTGTACAGCCTTGCCGGACTCCTTTCCCAATTTTGAACCAATCAGTGGTTCCGTGTCCAGTTCTCACTGTTGCTTCTTGACCCGCATATAGGTTACTCAAGAGACAAATAAGATGGTCTGGTACTCCCATCTCTTTAAGAACTTGCCACAGTTTGTTATGATCCACACAATCAAAGGCTTTAGCATAGTCAATGAAGCAGAAGTAGATGTTTTTCTGGAACTCCCTAGCTTTCTCCATGATCCAGCGTATGTTGGCAATTTGATCTCTAGTTCCTCTGCCTCTTCGAAATCCTGCCTGTACTTCTGGTAGTTCTCAATCCACATACTGCTGGAGTCTAGCTTGTAGGATTTTAAGCATGACTTTACTAGCATGAGAAATGAGTGCAATGGTGCGATAGTTTGAACATTCTTTGGCACTGCCTTTCTTTGGAATTGGAATGTAAACTGATCTTTTCCAATCCTGTGGCCACTGTTGAGTTTTCCAAATTTGCTGGCAAATTGAGTGTAGCACTTTTACTGCATTGTCTTTTAAGATTTTGAATAGCTCAGCTGGAATACTGTCACCTCCACTAGCATTGTTGTTGCTCAGTTTTTCTAAGGCCCACTTCACTTCACATTCTAGGATGTCTGGCTCGAGGTCAGTGACCACCTCACTGTGATTATCAGGGACGTTAAGCTCATTCTTGTATAGTTCTTCTGTGTAATTTTGCCACCTCTTCTTAATCTCTTCTGCCTCTGTTAGGTCCCTGCCATTTTGGTCCTTTATCATGCCCAGTTTTGCATGAAACATTCCCTTCATTTCTCTAATTTTCTTGAAAAGATCTCTGGTCCTCCCTATTCTATTGTTTTCTTCTATTTCTTTGCACTGTTCATTTAAGAAGGCATTCTTATCTCTTCTAGCTATTCTCTGGAATTCTGCATTCAATTGGGCGTATCTTTCTTTTTCTCCCTTGCCTTTCGCTTCCCTCCTTTCCTCAGCTATTTGCAAAGCTTCCTCAGACAGCCATTTTGCTTTCTTGCATTTCTTTTTCTTTGGGATGGTTTTGGTTGCTACCTGTTGTACAATGTCGCGAACCTCTGTCCATAGTTCTTCAGGCACTCTGTCTATCAGATCTAATTCCTTAAATCTATTTGTCACCTCTACTGTATATTCAACAGGGATATGATTTAATTCATACCTGACTGGCCTAGTGCTTTTCCCTACTTTCTTCAGTTTAAGCCTAAACTTTGCAAGGAGAAGCTCATGGTCTGAGCCACAGTCAGCTCCTGGTCTTGTTTTTACTGACTGTATAGAGCTTCTCCATCTTTGGCTGCAGAGCATATAGTCAAACTGATTTCTGTGTTGACCATCTGGTGATGTCCATGTGTAGAGCCGTCTCTTGGGTTGTTGGAAAAGAGTGTTTGCTATCACCATCGTATTCTCTTGACAGAATTCTATCAGCCTGTGCCCTGCTTCATTTTGCACTCCAAGGCCAAACTTGCCTGTTATTCCGGTTATCTTTTGGCTTCCTACTTTAGCATTCCAATCCCCCATGATGATAAGAACATCATTTTTTGGTGTTAGTTCTATAAGGTGCTGTAGGGCTTCATAGAACCGGTCAATTTCATCCTCTTCAGCACTGGTGGTTGGGGCATAGACTTGGACTACTGTGATATTGAATGGTTTGCCTTGGATTCGAACTGAGATCATTCTGTCATTTTGAGGATTGTATCCCAGTATTGCTTTTCCTACTCTTTTATTGACTATGAAGGCTACTCCATTTCTTCTGAGGGATTCTTGCCCGCAGTAGTATACCTGATGGTCATCTGAATTAAATTCACCCATTCCTGTCCATTTTAGTTCACTGATACCTAAGATGTCGATGTTTAGTCTTGTCATCTCTTGTTTGACCACGTCCAGCTTTCCTTGATTCATGGATCTTACGTTCCAGGTTCCTATGGAGAGAAAATTTTTACAGCATCGGACTTTCCTTTCACCACCAGACACATCCACAGCTGAGCGTCCTTTCGGCTTTGGCCCAGTCGCTTCACTCTTTCTGGCGCTACTAGTACTAGCCCTCTGCTCTTTCCCAGTAGCATATTGGACGCCTTCCGACCTGAGGGGCTCATCTTCCAGCGTCATATCGTTTTGCCTTTTGGTACTGTCCATAGAGAAGGGACGCGGTGGCTCAGTGGGTTAAGACGCTGAGCTTGTCGATCAGAAGGTCGGCAGTTTGGCGGGTCGAATCCTGAGTGCCGCGTAGCAGAGTGAGCGCCTGTTACTCATCCCAGCTTCTGCCCACCTAGCAGTTCGAAAGCACGTAAAAATGCAAGTAGAAAAATAGGGACCACTACGGTGGGAAGGTAAGTGTTCCGTGTGCCTTTGGCGTCTAGTCATGCCGGCCACATGACCACGGAGAAGTCCTCGGACAAGCGCTGGCTCTTCGGCTATGAAACGGAGATGAGCACCGGCCCCTAGAGTTGGAAACGACTAGCACGCATGTGCGGGGGAACCTTTACCTTTACCTTTACTGTCCATAGGGTTTTCATGGCAAAGATACTGGAGTGGGTTGCCATTTCCTTCTCCAGTGGATCACGTTTTGTCAGAACTCTCTGCTATGAGCTGTCCGTCTTGGGTGGCCCTGCACGGCATAGCTCATAGCTTCATTGAATTACGCAAGGGAAAAATAAAAGAAAAGGCATTGACTTCTGACTTCCTCTGTTGCAGTAGAAGGAAGCATTAACATTGAACCTCAACTTTTTATTTTCCCATAATATTATAAACTAGCCATTTGTATAACAACAAATGAATTTAATCAGTAAAACCCAAAATCTGCCCCCCACTTTTTTAGTCATCAAGTTTTTGACACCTTGCTAAGCACTGGTCGTACTCAAATATTGTCATGTCCTAAAAGTGGTACAATCTGTAAAAAGGTTGAAAAGCCCTGGACTAGAAGACCTCCAAGATCCCTTCCAACTCTGTTATATTGCTATTGATCTCTCCTCTTTGTGACAGCCCCATGCTCAAGCAGGAGAACCTATACCATCTCAGACAAATGACTATCCAGTCTCT
Source organism: Daboia siamensis (assembly GCA_024449315.1). NCBI lineage: Eukaryota > Metazoa > Chordata > Lepidosauria > Squamata > Viperidae > Daboia > Daboia siamensis. The sequence continues at coordinate 664,631 of JAKJMR010000795.1, forward strand.
TCTTTAAAATCTCCAGTGATTTCTGGTGGCAAGCTGTTCCAATGGTTGATTGTCCTCACTGTCAAGAAGTTTCTCCTTAATTCCATGTGGCTTCTCTCTTTGATCAGTTTCCAACCCTTGTTGCTCGTCCTTCCCTCTGGTGCTTTGGTGAACAACCTGGCCCCCTCTTCTTTGTGGCAGCCCCTCAAATACTGGAACACTGCTATCATATCACCCCTATTTCTTCTTTTCTTTAGACTAGCCAAACCCAAGTCTCGCAGCCATTCTTCGTATGTTTTAGTCTCCAGGCCTTTGAACATCATAGTTGCTCTTCTCTGAATTTTTTCCAAGCTCACATCTTTTTTGTGATATGATGACCGAAATTGGCTGCAGTATTCCAGGTGTGGTCTTACTAGGGTTTTATAAAGTGGTACTAGTACTTCATGTTATCTTGATTCTATGCCTCTGTTTATATAACCCAGGATTGTATTAGCTTTTTTGGTTGCTGCTGCACACTACTGGCTCATAGTCAAGTGATCGTCCACTAGGACTCCAATGTTGTTGTTGTTTTGTTGTTGTTGTTGTTGTTGTTGTTATTATTATTATTATTATTATTATTTTGATTTATATACCGCCCTTCTCCCGAAGAACTCAGGGCAATAAATATATTAAAAATACAATATACAAAAGTTAAGAAAAATTAAATATTGTGCCCGATACAATAAAATTAATTAAAATCAATATTAAAAATCCCAAACCCATCAGACCAGGCCGGCTTGTTCAAATAAATAAGTTTTTAGATCACGGCGGAAGGAGTAAAGGTCAGGAGCCATCTGGAGCTCAACCAGTAAGCGGTTCCAAATGTCTGCCGTGCCCACAGAGAACGCCCTCCCCCTGGGGGTCGCCAGTCGACAATTCTCTGACCAGCGGCACCCTGAGGAGGCCCTCTCTGTGGGAGTGCACTGGACGAATGGAAGTTGACGCCGGCAGCAGGTGCTCCCGTAAGTAATCCGGACCCATGCCATTTAGGGCTTTATAGGTCATCACCAGCACCTTGAATCTCACCCGGAGGGCAACTGAAAGCCAATGCAGCTCACGGAGCAGAGGTGTTACATGGGAGTATCAGGAAACCCCAACACAACTCGCGCAGCTGCATTCTGCACCAGCTGAAGCCTCCGAGTGGTCCTCAAGGGCAGCCCCATGTAGAGAGCATTGCAGTAGTCTAAACGAGAGGTCACGAGCGCATGAGTGACTGTACGCAAGGCATCCTGGTCCAGATAGGGCCGCAACTGGCGCACCAGGAGAACCTGGGCAAAGGCCCCCGTAGTCACAGCTCCTATATGATCTTCTAAGGAGAGCTGTGAATCTAGGAGGACACCCAAGTTGCAAGCCCTATCTACGGGGGGTAATAACTCACCCCATAGTTAGAGGTGGAATAATCTGAATTTCCTGAGATGCTGGCATGCACAGCCACTCAGTCTTGTCGGGGTTGAGCCGAAGCCTGTTACTCCCCATCCAGACCTGTACCACCTCCAGGCAACGGGACATCACATCGAGGGCATCACTGGGGTGGTTTGGGGTAGAAATGAAAAGCTGGGTATCATCAGCATACTGATGATACCCAACCCCAAAACCATGAATGATCTCACCCAGAGGCTTCATATAGATGTTGAACAGGAGAGGCAAGAGGACCGACCCCTGAGGAACTCCACAAATGAAAGGCCTCGAGGCTGACCTTTGCCCTCCTGCCAACACCGACTGTGAATGTCCCAGGAGGTAGGAGGAGAACCACTGAAAAACAGTGTCTCCCACTCCCAACACTCTGAGACGCCGCAGCAAGATACCATGGTCGATGGTATCAAAAGCCGCTGAGAGGTCTAATAGGACCAGGACAGAGGAGCAACCCCTATCCTGAGCCCGCCAGAGATCATTCACCAGAGCGACCAATGCTGTCTCCATGCTGTACCCGGGCCTGAAGCCCGATTGGTACGGGTCCAGATAATCAGCTTCCTCCAGGAACAAAGGGAGCTGATGCGCCACCACACTCTCAACAACCTTCACAAGAAAGCGAAGGTTGGAGACCGGACAATAGTTGTTTAATACAGCTGGGTCCAGGGCAGACTTCTTAAGGAGGGGTCTCACCACCGCCTCCTTCAAGGCGGCGGGAAAACTACCCTCACTCAAGGAGCAGTTATCACTGCCTGGAGCCAGCCTCTTTTCCCACCCCGAGCCGCATAAACCAGCCAGGAGGAGCACGGGTCCATTAAACACATGGTGGTGCTCAGCTTCCCCATGATCCTGTCCACATCTTCCAGAGTCACAGGATCGAATTCCTCCAAGATAACATCAACAAGTTACTGTTTTTAAGCCAGGTCTCACCTAATCTGTATTTGTACCTTTGATTTTTCTGGCCTAAATGTAAAACATTGCTTTTTCTCCATATTAAAACTCATTTTGTTGGATGGGGCCCATTGTTCCAGTTTGCCAAGATCGTTTTGAATCCTGAGCTTGTCTTCTGGGGTGTTGGCTATTCCTGCCAGTTTAGTGTCATCTGCAAATTTGATGAGTTTCCCTTCAATTCCCTCATCTAAGTCATTTATGAAGATATTGAAGAGTCCTGGGCCTAAGACGGAATCTTGTGTACCCCACTGCTTACTTCTCTCCATGTGGATATAGTGCTGTTGAGGACTACTCATTGAGTACAGTTTGCCAGCCAGCTACAGAACCATCTGGTGGTGATGTTATCTATTCCACCTTTTTCTAGCTTACCAAGGAGTAGGTTTTGGTCTATCTTATCAAATGGCTTACTGAAGTCTAACTATACTACGTCCACAGTATTTCGCTGGTCTATTAGTTTAGTCACTTTATTGAAGAATGAAATAAGATTGGTTTGGCATGATCTGTTTTTGACAAACCCATACTGGCTACTGGTTATGACTTTGTTTGCTTCTAGTTGATACCACTCTAATGGCAGAAAGTGAAGAGGAACTGAAGAGTCTCTTGTTGCGAGTGAAGAAGGAGAGTGCAAAACTTGGGTTGAAACTAAACATTAAGAAAACCACGATTATGCCATCCGGCCCTCTCAATTCCTGGCAAATAGATGGGGAAGAAATGGAGGTAGTGACAGATTTTATTTTTCTGGGCTCCAAGATCACTGCAGATGGGGACTGCAGCCAAGAAATTAAGACGCTTGCTCCTCGGGAGGAAAGCCATGGCAAATCTAGACAGCACACTAAAAAGCAGAGACATCACCCTGTCAACAAAAGTGCGTATAGTCAAGGCTATGGTCTTTCCAGTTGCAATGTATGGCAGTGAAACCTGGACCATAAGAAAGGCTGAGCGCCAAAGAATTGAGGCCTTTGAACTATGGTGCTGGAGAAGACTCCTGCGAGTCCCTTGGACTGCAAGGTGATCAAACCGCTCAGTCCTAGAGGAGATCAATCCTGACTGCTCTTTAGAAGGCCAGATCCTGAAGCTAAAACTCAAATACTTTGGCCACCTAATGACAAGGAAGGACTCACTGGAGAAGAGCCTCATGCTGGGAAAGGTTGAGGGCAATAGAAGAAGGGGACGACAGAGAATGAGGTGGCTGGATGGAGTCACTGAAGCAGTAGGCGTAAACTTAAATGGACTCCAGAAGATGGTAGAGGACAGGAAGGCCTGGAGGAACATTGTGCATAGGGTCGCGATGGGTCGGACACGACTTCACAACTAACAACAAGAACAACAAGTTGTTTGCAGGTGTGTTTTTAAATTATCTTTTCCAGGATCTTTCCAGGTATTGGTCTTTCCTGGATCTGATTTTCCCCCCTTTCTTGAAGATGGGAACCATATCAGCCCTTTCCCAATCCTCAGGTACTTCCCTGGAGCTCTGGGATTTTTGAAAGATATGGTGCAATGGTTCTGAGATAACATCTGCCAGCTCCTTCAGAACTCTGGGATGTAATCTGTTGGATCCCGGTGATTTATATTCATCAAGGTCAGATAGGTGTTCCCTTACCATTTTCTTGCTTATTTTAATATTTGTTTCTAGTTTGTCTATTGTAGGGTTTTTTGATATGTTGGGTTATAATTTCTTTTTGTGTGAAGACTGATGCAAAGAATGAGTTATGCAGCTCTGCTTTCTCTCTATTGCCTGTTATTTCCTTGCCATCTTCTCTCTTTGGTGGGCCTACAGTTTCCTTGACTTTTTTCTTGTTGTTAATATATTGGGAGAAACTTTTTTTTAATAAAATTTTATTAATTTTCCAATATTACAATGGTATCTTTAAAAAGCAACGTGGTGTCTGGGTTACAATAGTTCCATTTCAGACAAATACATATTATTACAAATCTCCAAGTTGTTAAAACTAATATTTCCTCTGTCTTGTTTCCTTTAATACGTATTATCTCTTATCTAAATTAACATACTTCTCATTGCTATCCATCAGTCATTTATTATTATTATTATTATTATTAATTTTATTTATATACCGCCCTTCTCCCGAAGGACTCAGGGCGGTGAACAGGGCAATACATGTTAAAAAACAGTACTACAAAAATTAAAAGAGAATTAAACAAGATGCCCCTAAAACAATAAAATAAAACCCACAATAAAAACCCTAACCCATCCCCCATCAGGCCAGGCCGGCTTGTTCGAATAAGTAGGTCTTCAGATCGCGTCGGAAGGAGCGGAGGTCAGGTGCCATCCGGAGCTCAACCGGCAACTGATTCCATAAAGCCGGTGCGCCCACAGAGAAGGCCCTCCCCCTGGGGGCCACCAGCCGACATTCCCTGACCGGCGGCACCCTGAGGAGGCCCTCTCTGTGGGAACGCACTGGGCGGAGGGATGATGACGCCGGCAGCAGGTGATCCCCGAGGTACTCCGGACCCAAGCCATGTAGGGCCTTATAAACCATCGTCAGAACCTTGAATCGCACCCGGAAGACAATTTAATAGTTTCCTTATATTTGTCAATACCTTAGTATATTTTATATTTTAACATTCCATCTTTAAAACATCAAAATACCTTATATATTTTTCCAGCTTTAATTTTAAATTAATATTAAAATTAAATGTTTAAAGTTGCTCATTTTCGTATTTCTAAATAACCTCCTTTCCCTTTACATAATTTTCTACGATACCTAGTAATGTAAATACACTTCTTATTTATCTCATTTTCATATCGACAAGTTAGTAGTACAATATAAGAATGGTAGTCATTAGAATACCAATTGCAGGGAGGAGAAAAGGACAGAGGACAATATAATATTCTTATTTCTCATTTATAGTTTCCACATATTGAAAATTAACCAAAATTTCTCCCGTTTCAATATTTAATACATCCTTTCATATTACTACATCCAAGTATATTAGTTACATTGTATCGTTCTTAACATATATACATCTTAATCCATTTCATTTAAAGAGCTCAATATTTCAATGTTAGTATTCATACATCTGTATTTTGATTTTTTTTAATTAGTCAGTATTTTTATCTACTCATCAAAACAATCTCTCATAATCCAAGCACAATCCTGTCTATTTTGTTATTATCTATTTCAGGCCTCTTAAGTATATCCATATTTCTTCAATCTTATTCTTGCTTTCTTTCTTTGTCATGTCATTTTTCGCTTTTTTGCCTCAGGGTCATCAAAGCATTCTTGTATTGTTATATCACATTGAAGTAGTCCTTCAGTCTCCGTTTTTGAAGGATTGAGGGGTCTGTTAACAGTGCCAAATCTTCTCATTATTTTCACCTCTTGATATAATTGTCCTGGGCTAAATAAATTTTGTTCCACCTTCTCATTTTGGTCTTCAAAAGTCTGTGCTTGTTGAATAGTTAATTTTTCTGCCAATGTATTTAATTCTTCTGTTAAGTTCTGTCCCGATAAAATATTAGTTGTAGTGACAATTTGAGCTTGTTTCTTCGAGATGTTTTCTAATTCTTTTCCAAAAGCTCTTATTTCATCTCCAGCTGTAGAAAGGAACTGATAAGTTTGGTAGGATATTTCCCACATAGCATAGATTTGTTTTTGAAACTCTTCCATGGTAGAATTTTACATCTGGTGTTCAAGGTTAATCTTATCTTATTTTTCTTAAATGTTTTCTTAATTTTTTTAAAAAAGAAAATCAGATTGCAATTTCAGGTTTAGCCACTGGGTGTCCCCCAAGTGCTTTGAAAGTTCTTTTCTTTTAGTCCATTTCTTTTTTCAACCTTTTTTTTAAAAAAAACACCCCTGAGCTTGCTCGCCGCTTGTTTGAAGGGAGGGTTGTATTCCCCCCTCCCTCTCCACAGGAGGGAAGGTACTTAGCAGCTTATTTAGATGAAAAGAAGAAGATTAAGGTATAAGAGAGGAATCTTACCCCCCCCCCCCCCGTCTCTCCCATGTTGCTTTAATGTTGCCTGATGGTAAGTTTGACTTCGGCTGTCTGCAGCCCAGTAACTGGCCATATTACTATGGCCCATCTTTCATCCGCCGGTACGAAGGGAATGCAGGCACTAACGGGGGGGGGGGATTGCAGATCTGCCGCATTTCTGCAAAAGCCCCTTCTTACTGGTCGCCCCTCCAGGGCAACTCTTCAGCCCTTTTAGGACCCCCCAGCGATGCGAAACTGGACGTGGAAGATGAGAGCCATCCTCCAGACGTCCATGTTGGCTGGCTTGGCAAACCGGAAGTCTGGAAGAAACTTTTTTTTTATTATCCTTGATTTCTGTTGCAAGTCTTTGTTCGTTCTGAGCCTTTGCTTTCCTGACTTCAACTATGCATGTTCTGGCTGTCTGCTGATAATCAGCCTTAGTTATGTGCCCCTCTTTCTACTTTTTGTACTTGTCCTTTTTATCTTTCAGTTTGTCAGAGAGATCTTTGTGCAGCCATGCTGGTTTCTTCTTGAATTTCTTGTTTTTCTTTTTCAGTGGTATTGTGCTGGATTGAGCTTTTATGATTGCATTAAATGTTTATATTCAATTGTTATCAAAATACTAAGAAATGTACTAACTCAAGATTGATAAAAGGGAATATTATTGGAAGAGAAATTGAAAGCTACTATGTGGATTATGGAATTATAGAAATTAATTGTTATTGTTTTTAAATATAAGCCCTGACACCATGCTGTTTACTAAATATTAAGGTGATTATGTTAAAAAAATAATAAAATATATTGTAAAAAAGAAAGTAGAATATTAGTAATTCCTTAAACTGGAAAACTAGAGGCACTCTAAAACTATGCCTCTAGTTGGCTCATATTTCAGTTTGCCATTAACTGCAGGGTGACGTAGTAGTTAGAATGCAGTATTGTAGGCTGCTTCAGCTCACTTCCAGGAGTTTGATCCTGACCAGTTCAAGATTGATTCAGCTTGCATCCTTTGCAGGATGGTAAAAGAAGGACCCACGTTGCTGGGGACAATATGCTGACTCTGTAAATCACTTAAGAGACAGCTGTAAAGTGCTATGAAGTGGTATATAAGTCTAAGTGCTATGGCTATTATTTCAAGGCCGTTTTCATATGCTTCAATACCAAGTAAGGTATTTTCCCTCTTATATCTGTGCATCGTTTTTCATTTCCATGCACTTTTCTCTCTATTAACTTTCATTGGTTACTTTCTTTAATTTGTTAAATTAACTATTCTTTTCAATTTTACGCCATCTATTAATTTGATTTCCTCTACTACAAGTCATCAATAAAAAACATTGAAAAATAGAGGCTCAGGACCGGGCCTTGTGACTGGTTGAGAGTTCTCCCCAGTTTGATGAGGAACAATGGATGGGGACCCTGGAACCAGTTTTCACTCTGCTGTCAGGCCATCCAGCAAGATTTCAAGAGGCATATCAATCAATCAAAATGGCATGGGATGTTTTGTGAAATGCTTTGCTGAAATCATATTACATCCATGTCAATCTCACAATTTGTTAAGGAAATTACCTGCTCAAAAATGAAATTAGATTTGCCTGGCAAGATTGTTTAGGACACATTCCCTCCCCACCCCATGAGTTGGCACATACAGCATATACTTTTCAGCTGATCTCTGGATGACCTGTTCTAGAACTTTATCCATGTCAGACTATCCTGTAGTTCCCCCTTCCTGCCCCTTTCTTTCTAACTCATTTTCATTTGAACTTGAAAACATTTGTCCTTCTCCTATTTTCTAGCATTTCACCAGTTTTCCAGAATTTCTCCAGAATATATAAAGGTTCAGTTGATTCTTTCATCCCTGGAAATGTAAAGTCATTTAAAAATTCTCCTATTGGTCTCATGTGTCAATCCTCTACGCTCCTGTTGCTGCTGCTGCAGCTTCTGATGGAATGCAGACTTTTCTGAGCAAAGACTGAATCAAACTGGACGCATTGTCACTGAGCCTGGGACGTGAGTGCACTGGAGAAGCCACAGAATCAGAGAAACCCACAACAACCATGAGTTTTCTCCTCTCCCTACTGTGTCATTTACTGATACGCTTTCACTGCCTCCCTATTTGTAGAAAATAGCATAAAAAAAAAAGATGTGCAGCATCTCGGGGTTGGCGGTTGAGTTTCCCAGGCTTATGATTCTGGGAGATTTTAACCTGCCTTCCCTGGGTGGTGCGTCAGGGGTGGCCCGAGAGTTCATGGCTTCCATGATAGCCATGGACCTGACCCAAATTATTCAGGGTCCGACTCACGAGGGGGAAACGTGCCCGACCTTATTTTTATCTCTGGGCAGTGGCTTAATGGTCCGGGTGGGGTTACCTCAACATCTCAATCCCTTTCATGGACAGACCATTATCTCCTGCAGTTGCAAGGGGCCCCCTCAGACAACCAGTATGGGGCAGTCTAGACCCAGCTGCAGCAAGATAGCCCTGGGGCCTCCGTGGGGAGAGGAGGCAGCTGCAACCAGCCAGCATGGATGAGGAACAACTGCCTCCTCTGCCTGATCTGAGAGTATGCAGATTGGAGAAGAGGCAGGAGCAATGGCGGCCAGCCCAGCTACTCTTGATGGGCTGCATCAGGTGATGGCAAATTAGAGTGGCGAGAGGAGGGGAATGACCCTGGGAACAACGCGTCCATTTTGGTGCCTCATGCTTGCCAATTTCTTCGTCGGTCTTCCTGACCTGAGTGTGGACTGGATTAATGCTGTGACTCTTGGACCTACTTTCAGATTTGCCTTGCTTTGGAATTTGACAGTGGACTTTGAGGGGGGGGGGAGGCTTGCTTGCCTCTACTGTGTCCTTGTCATGTGGACTGCTCCAGTTTTGTGGATTCATGCAGGAGTCATTTCAGAACTGAACTGAGCCATTTGTTGGGAGATTGCCTTGTTGCTTGACTGGGATTCCCCTGGGGAAATTTTTGGAGGGTTTGAAAACCTCAGTAAACCATGTGAGTCCTCTGTGTTGTGTGTGCTGTGAGAGGGAGCAGGACAGCTGCTGGACCGGCTCTCCCTCTGGCCACCCAGTGAGATGTTCCCATTGCAAGTTGGCCGTATGGAGTTCTCCTGTGCTGACTTGGCGGCAGTGAGTTGGCAGAGGTGACTTGGCGGTGATGAACTGGCCATGCTGAGCTTGACACTCCAATTTATCCCATTCCGCAGTGGAGAACTCTGGCAAGCTTTCAAGACTCTGTTATATCTTAGAGCAACAGAGTTCCAGTAGTCCTTGCACTGTATATTCCCTGACCTGCTCACCTTGAGAAGCTGGCAAGCTTTGAGCCACATGCATAATTCTAGTTGTATCCATCTGCACATTTATCTGAACACTAACCCAAGTTAGGCTTGGCAAAGACATAGGTCCTCTTGACTGCCTGCCTTAATGAGGATTTGAGTCAGGTTATTCTAGTCTTACCAAAATATTCCCCATTTGTTTCTGTTATGGGAGAAATGCATTGGCAACAGCAATGTTTCTCCTATGTACATCTTTGGTCAACACTACTTCCCCAGATCACTGCTTTAGGTTGGCAGCTGTTATCCTGCAAGAGGCTGTCTGAGAAGAGGCCCAACCTCACCAGGTAAGAAGTTCTCAGCAAGGTCCTCCCGTTTCAACGCAGCTTGCTTGCTCATTCAGCTGGACTGCATGGGCTCCATGATCCCATCTGATATCCTCACTTTACAAGATCAACCATTTACCAAAGGCCGGACTTATGAACCATTTTCACAGCTGATACATCCTAGCAACAGATGCTGCATTTGGATGATTTATACCCATGTGGAACTCCGGATGGCCCCTGACCTTCGCTCATTTCGCCAGGACCTAAAAACTTGGCTATTCAAGCTTGCCGGCCTGGACTGAGGGTTTTGGGTTAAGATTTTAATTTTTAATTATTTTGGGGCTATTTAATTTAATTTTATTTTAACCTGTATATATTGTACTGTTTTAATTTGCCCTGTAAACCGCCCTGAGTCCCTCGGGAAAAGGGCGGTATATAAATCGAAATAAATAAATAAATAAAATTTAAAACATTGTATAATATTGTTATTGTTGAAATAGTTGATTTAGGTTACTGTACTAGATTTGGAAAAGAATTTGACTGACTATTGTAAACTATTTCTATTTCTTGTTCTCGTATTATAAAATGCTTTTGGCTCATCCATTTACTAACATGCTATGGCCAGAGACATCAAAAAAGTCAAGGCAGTAGCCACCCCGTGTGTCAAAGCTTCCCCCTCCCCTCCGCTTACGTGCATTGGGATATCATTTTTTTTTGGCCCCCATCCTCCATTTATTGCCCAAAGCAATAAATCATATTATGGCTAGTTGATACACCTTGGAAGAACAAGTGAGGTCCCCTCCTCGCTCCCCTTTATCTTTACCTAGCAAGCTGAATAATCCAGCCAATTTTTTTAATTTTGAGGGAACTTCTGGATGCGCCCACAGCAGCGTGAACTGATCTGCTTTTCCAGTCTCTCCTAACAGTTGAAGTTTGCCAGGACTGGCAGACAGCTAGTATTGTACCCATGTAAAAGGGGGGGGGGCTAGGGAAGAAGCTGGAAACTGTAGGTCAGTGAGCTTAATAGGAGGGAAGTGCAAAAGTCACGTGAGAAAGGGTTACTTCACAGACTGACTAATGGACGTCTGGAACCAACGTCCAGTGGTTCCATCAGTAACAGAGTTTAAACTTGCTTGGGATAAACCCATGTCCGTCATCCAACAAAAATTAAAAATAAAAATTAACAAGATATAAAAACAATAAATCAGTTAAGAAGAAAAGAAAAAAAGTTTGTCAAAAGGCAGACTTTATGGACCACTAGGTCTTTTTCGGCCATCAGTTTTTCTGTTTTCTGTATTTCTCTTTAATGGTGCAAATATGGTAACTGAAGCATGTAACAATCCTGAACTTCCAGATATAACCAAATTAACCCCCAGATTCTTCTAGCTGCTATTTTTTTTTTTTTTTAGGAAATCTGAATTCAGGAGAGAAAAAATGGCACCCATGTGGCACCAACCGGGATCGGGGAAAGAGTGGCAGATAAGGTCCGATTTCTCCAAGGCTCCCTTTGCCTGTAGCTTTCTCAGGGTAAGCAACACACAGACATTGTGTTGCTTTTTGCACAACCACCCCACCCCTTCAACTCTAAATTCACCATCGTTCTCCATTGTTTGAGCTTTTTTTTTTTTGCTTAATTCCTTTCTAAGTTACAAACAGAGTTCTTATGAGACAGCCAGCTAAATCAATCAATCAAAAAGAAAAATAAACAGAAACCTCTGTAATAAAAGAATAATTCCTCAGTTTTGGAGATGTTTAATTGCCTGGTGGTATCTTCTTGGCCAAATATGGTATTTGAAAATGAGAGGGTAGACTATCCCTTGTCTACTGCAACAAAGGAAATGCAGCCAAGACCTCATCTGACCCACGGCAACAACATTCAGATACTGTACAGGGAGGCCAGAAAATCAGAAAGGGGTGAAACCTGAGAATCTGGCTTCTCTGGAATAATGAGCGCATTCTTAGAAGAGAACCACAGAACACCATCTTTCCATCCCCAGCAGTGACAAGAGCAAGGCCCAACTCACGTTATTGCAGAGACCTGGGTCTGATTTTGCGGCCATTCGACAAAGCACACCACTCGCTCAGGCAGCTCTGCTGTGGTGGAATAGTATCCTTGGGGGAATGAGAGTAGCAAAGCCAACAACCATATAACACAGATGACAACCTTGGTGGCTGCAGCTGATAGCCTTGGTTGCAGAGGATGGATAATGGCCATGTATCTTTAAAAGAGAGAGAAGAGGGGGGTGTTAAAATGTAGCAAGAGAATATTAAACAACCTATAAAGAGAGAAGTTGACATTCATCTGCAGCCATGTGCGTCCCCTTTAAAGATGCTGGGGGGGGGGGGGGCTTTTTCATTCTCCTGCCAGTTGAAATCCCTGGATGCCCAGCCCACCTCCACTAGGCTGCTTTGTCCCGCTCCCTTCCCATCTGCAGCTGGCAGGAGGCCACGTGCTCCAAATCTCAGAGACCCCACAGTGAACCCTTACCCAAAGGGCATCTGGGCTGCCATACAGTTTTGATTGTGACCGACAGTTCTCGGGGCTTCAATCCAGTCCCACCCAACCTCATTCCCAACATGAAAAGCCTCCTACAATTAGTATGCACAACACTGCGATTGCTCTTTGTGCTGCAGTTTTGTCCCCCATTCTATTGTTTACTGATTTATTTATTTTTATTCCTTGAAATAATGGTCAACCAGTTAATTATTCAACCTACAGACTACTAAGTGGCAGCTGAGAGATGCATCTGCGAGATGCCATCTAGTGGCTGTCAGGATTTTCACAGTCAGTGAATAAGCGCTGTTGTAGAGTTGAAGTAGGAGAAAAGGTTTTAGCTGTGGGGGTCAATTACCTTAGGATATTGCATGAGCAGAGGAGGTGAGGGGCTGTGGTTCATGGGAGCAATGGCCAGTAGAAAGGAACTGACAAGCCAGACAAGCTAGAGAAAGACCAAAGGTCCTTTCAGTTATATTTCCCAGTTACGTGTGTTAAGCAGGAACTGTTAGTCAATTTCAGGGCTACCCACCTCTAGGTTGACCAGACTGACCAATTCATTTGCTCTTATATCTCTGCCTTTTATTTTGCTTCCTAAGTGAAAAACTTGTTAGTTTGTTAAATTTCATCCTGTCACTTGCAGCCCTTTCTTTTAATCCAGGCATGTCCAACTCACAGACCACGGGACACATGCAGCCGTGGACAGCTAGTAATGTGGCCCCACAAGATCATAAAATAATGCAGTCCAAGACACTTCATTCAGAGCAGCCAAGGTAAGCCAAAAGGTTGGGCAACCATGCTCTAATCCAGAGGTCCCCAACCTTCTGGGCACCAGGGACCGGTTCCGTGGAGAGAGATTTTTCCACGGACAGGAGAGTGCATGGTTTTGTGTGCTGCCTGCATCCCGCAGATGGGGCTTTGCTTGTTTGTGAGGACCAGTTGCTGGCATGCTGTGGGGACCAGGGGTTGGGGACCCCTGCTCTAATCCATTGCCATTTTGGATGTTATTTCTGTCTTCTCAGCTACAAGCCATCTTTTGTGTATACAAATGAGATCAGTCTTCCCTCCACCCTTCATTCAAGGCATTAACATAAATACTGACGAGTAAAAGAACCTGAACTGATTCCTGGGCGATCCATCTGACTTTCTTCCAATTTGGCAAGGAAGTATCGATAAGCATTCTGATACAGTTTCTGAGCTAGTTGGGAAGCCTATGCTGGCTAACAAAATTAAAACAAATTCAAGGTTTTACACTTAGGCAGGAGGCAGGCAAATTGTATTTCTTGCAGATCTTCCAATGCACCATTGCTGCTACTAGTATTTTTACATTGTCTAAAATATACTTAATTTGTCTTATTCATTGCTGAATAAATGCTGACTAAAAGGTCTGGAAAGGACCTTGGAGGTCTTCTAGTCCAACCCCCTGCTCAAGCAGGAGACCCTATATTATTCCAGACAAATGTCTTGAAAACCTCCAATGGTGGGGCACCCACAATTCCGGGAAGCAGGCTGTCCCACTGATTGTTCTCATTGACAGGCAATTTGTCTTTCGTTCTAGGTTGGATCTGCCTTTGATAACTACTTCTTGTCCTGCCCTCAAGTGCTTTGGAGAATAGGTTGACCTCCTCCTCTCAATGACATTCCCTCAGATATTGGAAGACGGCTCTCATGCCAACTCTCGTCCTTCTCTGTCCTCGACCAGACAAACCTAGTTCCCTCAGCTGTTCATTGTATGGTTTCACCTCCAGATTTCTAGTCATTTTTATTGCTCTTTCTATACACTTTCTAAAAAGATTCTTTGAACAACAAATGCTGCCGAGATATTTACAACAGAGATTTATGACTGTTTGAGGAATGAGATGCAATTGTTTGAAAGATCCCAAATAAAATTTTAAGGAAAAGTTTTGTCACGGGTCCGATAAATGAGACAGTTCTCACGCTGCACACATTGACAAATTTTATTTGTAAGAATAAATTGAAGATATTTGATCAGAGATAATGACTGCAGTGGTTTATGGTAGATTAGAAATGAATGGACTTTCTATGAGTTACATGCAATAATGGCAGCTGTTAGTGGGTTCGTTTTTACAGTAGATAGATGCCAGATCAAATTGGTTGGCTGAACAGAGTTGTAGAAGTTCCTAAACTATGGACCTGTTTTGCAAGGGGGTAGAAGCTGTTAGAGGGATGCGGTGGCTCAGTGGGTTAGGACGCTGAGCTTGTCGATCAGAAGGTCGGCAGTTTGGTGGGTCGAATCCCGAGTGCCGCGTAGCAGAGTGAGCGCCTGTTACTCGTCCCAGCTTCTGCCCATCTAGCAGTTCGAAAGCACGTCAAAATGCAAGTAGAAAAATAACTTTTGAATATGAGTACTGGGCCAGGACCCCCAACATGCTTCCCTCCATGTAGATGCAGTTCCATTGAGGACTACATGATGAGTGTGGTTGATCAGCCAGTTGCAAATCCATCGGATGGTGGTGCTATTTATCCCAGATTATTCTATCTTACTAAGAAGTTGGCTGTGGTCTGCTTTGTCAAATGCCTTACTGAAATCCAAGTACAGTATACAATGTTTAGCATTTTGCTGGTCCATTAATTTAGTCACTTTGTCAAAGAAGGCAATAAGGTTTGTCTGGCATGATCTCTTTTTGACAAACTCATGTTGGGTTCTAGTAATAGCTTTGCTTATTTCTAGATGTTTGCAGATCCATTGCTTGATGTTTTCCAGGATCTTCCCAACTATACTCGGGCATTTTGCAATGTTAAGTGCAACTCCTCCTCCTATTGTAGTGCTTCCATTCTTCGGGAAGAAAGTATATTGCAGAGCAAAACTATGGTGAAGATCTAAAGCAAGGAAAATACTCCCCTCTTGGAGCTTGTTAGCTTTCCAGAGATGCTGAATGACCTCACAATCTACAAATCTTGGCTAGTGGTAGTGATGAGGAGACGGGGTGCCCAAACTGCAACCCAAAACCCACTTATGTATCGGCGGGTGCCGGGTGGGCGTGGCCCATTGGATGGGCGTGGCTGCTGTGTTAACGGCAGACTGGGTGGGACTAAAAAGGTCAATCAATCAATTCCAACTTTGCGAGATCTTTTTTTCCAGTGAGAAGTTGAAATTGATTAATTTTTTTTTTGCACATGGCAGTGGAGGCCTAAAGTGAAGTGAAAAGGTTTTATAAAACCCAGCTGAAGGGCTAGGACTGGGGCAATGGCTTGTGTGCCCACAGAGAGGGCTCTGTGTGCCACCTGTGGCACACGTGCCATAGGTTTGCCAACACGGCACAGAGGCCGAGTGCCCAAACTGTGCCTTCCACTGCCCGCCTGCGCTTTTCTGCTGCAGATGCCGTGGCTCTGCTTGCCTGGCAGGGCGGAGGCACGCTCGCGCACAGGGATGCACATGGGGCTGCTGCCATGCCATACCATGGCTGGGCTGGGTGCGGAGCCTCCTTGCTGCTTCTTCCCCCGTGGACATCAGGAGTGACCACCCCACCTACCGCTCATCCTGGGGCACCTGCTGCTGTCCAGCACTCTCCAGCCTGTTGCCAGCCAGCCGGATGCACCGGGATGCCTCCTTCGGTCTCTCCTCCTCCCTCCAGGCTGGGGCTGGTCAGATTCCCCCCAATGGGAAGTGCTGCGCCCGTCCCTGGCCAGGTCTCCTCCATCCTCTTCCTCCTTCTGTGGGCAGACTGAGGCTTACCAAGCCAGGCGGCATCTCTCCCTGCAAGCATCCTCAGGTGGAGGAGCCAGGCAGCCATGGCTCTCACTCTCCTCTGGCCTCCATCAGCCCGAGGCCTGAGCTAGGTGCGCCTAGCTGGCTGGCAACAGGCTCTAGAGTGCCAGACGGCAGCAGCTGTCCTGGGATAAGTGGTAGAAGGGGTGGGCACTCCCGATGTCCGTGGAGGAAGAAGAGGTGAGGAGGCTCCACGCCCAGCCAGTCCAGTACAGCCCAGCTCAGATGCATGGCCACAGAGTGATTTTGCAGACCACTCAGCAGCCATAGTAGCCCGGATCTGGCTGCTGGTGGTCCGCAAAATTGCTCTGCAGGCATACCTGTACTCGTGCTGACAGCTTCCATTCAAAAAAAGGTACCTGCGTTGTATGAGAAAAAAAGCCCTGGCTCCACCATCCAGCCTGGATATGCCCAGCTCTTACAGCTGCTCAGTGACTTCCAGTGCAGAGAGAAAGAGAGCAAGAGTACTGGCGCACGTGAAGAGGCAGAGGGGAGCAGCCCGGCCCCACCTCCCTCTGGGGCCATGGTGCGCATGCCACAGGGATGGCTCTGCATGTCACCTGCGGCACACATGCCATATGTGCTGCCACCACGTGATTGTTTGGGGAAATTATAATATGCTATCTTGACCTGGTCAGCCAACTCCTCCTTCCCTATGACATATTTCCTCCTTCTCCTAACCATGTGCCTTACACCCCTCCCCTTGATGGGATGGACTTCCTCCTTCTTCTTCCTGGGGACTCTCCTCCTCCATAACCAGCAGACACACGTGCAGACACTGTGAGTCGTTACTGTCTTTTGACCTTGGAAATATCGTGCGTTATCATCTAATTTACCTCATCTGCTGTAATCTACTCTGCATGCAAATAAAGGTATTTCTGGATGATAAAAGATACTTTTCATGAGTTCTGCTATCTGGCAAGAGCTGTTATCAATGATAGAATCCGCATATACAGACCAGCACAGGGGTCTTAGTAAGGGGAAAAATCATTATACGACAGCTTGATCCAGAATACTATAGGTTCACCACCATGGCCCTATGAAGAGAGAGAATTCTCCCAGACAGCTGCAGAAGAGCGATTGTCCAGTAATTTAAGCACATTCTTCTTGGTCAATTGAAAGGAGAGCATCCTTCTTCCACAGATTAAAATTGCAAAGTTTGTTCCCACATCAGATTTTTGTCACATAATTGCTTGCCTCCCTGCCTCTTTGACATGTCAACTGCCAGGCAAAGAATTTGGGATGGTGACTGCTTATAACAGCCTCAAATATTACTTTCTTCAAGCAGGTAAAATTGATCAAGTAACATCCCAGCAGCCCTCTTTACCTGCTGATGTGTCAAAGCACCAGAGGGAAAGACAACAAACAATGGTTGGAAACTGATCAAGGAGAGAAGCAACCTGGAATTAAGGAGACTTCCTGACAGTGAGGACAATCAACCAGTGGAACAGCTTACCTCCAGAAATCGTGGGAGCTCCATCGCTGGAGGTTTTTAAGAAGAGACTTGGACATTCACCTGTCTGGGATGGTATAGGTTATCCTGCTTGAGCTGGAGGCTGGGCTAGAAGACCTCCAAGGTCCCTTCCAGCTCTATTCTATTCTAAATCTAAAAAAGCCTTTTGACTTTGTACAATATTTATTTCTGCATCTAGTTTTTACTGAGCAGCCCAACCTAGCAGATTGTGTAGTCCACAACTTTCTAAAGTGTCTTTTCATCACTCCAGTGCACATTAAACATTTAAAGTGCCTTGGTGGACCAAATGCAAAACTTACTTAGTCAAGCATGAGGTTTCCCAGAGGCCAACTACATGCGAAGGTGAAATCTAATGCACTCTCAAGATCTTTTTATTATTGGGGATAATACATAAATGTCTTGGCTATGCCTTATGATGTTGTCTAGTCCAAATTCGTGGTCCACACATCTTATTTGAGGAAAGATTTGACTTTGTTAGGAAACTCTATGGGGTTCTTGCATGATGGAAGGAAAGAACTTTAACCATGCACATCTAGGTCAGATTGTTCTCCCTTTCTTTTTAAACCAAATAGCCTTTAATGGCTGGGTGTTAATTACTAGATTTCAGAATATATTTATAGATTTATTTTAAATATATCATTTTAAATATATCATCCAAATTACACCTGGTCACCCTGGGCAGCTTACAACATTAACTTCTCTCAATGGGGGGGAGGGACACCATCTATCTCCTGTTTATAACACAGTTCCAAGAAGATTTGTGTCAAGACTAACTCACACTTTCACCTATATTCCACTTCACTCTTTGCAGCTTGACAAAGACGAGGGTATGAGGGGGCATGGAATACAAGGGTGGGCAGCTGCATCTGAGCATCGTCTGTTCCCGTGGGAGAGTGCTTCAACCCAAGGAGATATCGAGCAGGTGGCCTAGTATGCCTCGCTGGTTCCCATAACAAAATGAACAGAAGTGATTGGTGGACGTAACGGACTGTGGATGCCCCATAGGGAAAGCGGGGAAAATTAACTATGCTAGCTTTTGTGCGGGAAACCCAGAGCTGGTTTTGCTTCATCTGTGCCAATATTTTATTCAGTAAAGTTTATACTCTTGGTAAAATAATGTCTCAGGAGTTTCTTGTTCTGGATCCACCAACTGGACAGTTGACAGTTCCACAATCAATTGCACTCTGATACAGGGGACCTTGAGGGCACGGATAAACCCCAAAGTGGCTTCAAGAGTTCTCCAGGGGAGTGCATTATTGTGAAGAAACATGATCCTTCCATTGCCCCAGCATCCTTCCAGAACCAATGAAGCTTCTTGGATGAGAAGCAAAACATTTTCTTCTTCTTCTTGAAAAAGCACCTTTGAGACAAGTCTTAGGAATTCTCTTCCCATCACCGCCATCTTAAATACATTGAAAACATTGGAGAAAAAAACAGTGCCTCCCACTCCCAACCCCTGAAGATGTCGCAGCAAGATACCATGGTCGATGGTATCAAAAGCTGCTGAGAGGTCCAATAGGACCAGGACAGAGGAATAACTCCTATCCCAAGCCCGCCAGAGATCATCCACCAGCGCGACCAATGCCGTCTTCGTGCTGTACCCAGGCCTGAAACCTGATTGGTACGGATCCAGATACTCAGTTTCCTCCAGAACCAACAGGAGTTGCTTCTAAATAGCTTCAGTGTATTGGTTTAAAGCCCCTCAGAGCTGATTTTAACAAACTCACAGACAGCCTAAGAAAAATTCCATGGATGAAAATCTTAAAGGGGAAACCAATTCAAGAAGTGTGAGAAACTCTGAAAAATATGATCATAAAATCCCAGTCTAGCATAATACCACTGGAAAAGAAAAACAAGAAATCCAAGAAGAAACCAGCATGATTGCACAAATAACTCTCTGATAAAAGTGAAAGATAAAAATGATAAGTACAAAAAATGGAAAGAAGGACACATAACTAAGGCAGAACATCAGCAGATAGCCTGAATCGGCAAAGATGAAGTCAGGAAAACAAAGGCTCAAAATGAACAAGACTTCAATAAAAGTCAAAGATATATAAAAAAGTTTCGTTCAACATATAAATAACAAGAAAAAAGTAAAGGAAACACTAAAGAGAGAAGATGGCATAGAGAGAAAGCAGAGCTGCTTAACTCATTCTTTGCATCGGCCTTCATGAAAATAGAAACTATAACCCTAATCCTACCAAAAATATAACCATACAAGACAGACTAGAAATAGTAATTAAAATAAGCAAGAAAATGGTAAGAGAACACCTGCCTGATCTTGATGAATATAAATAACTGGAACCTGATGGACTACATCACAGAGTTCTGGAGGAGCTGGCAGATGTTATCTCAGAACCATTGCACCATTATCTTTAAAAAATCTTAGGACACGGGGAAGTACCTGAGGATTGGAAAAGGGCTGATGCGGTTCCCATCTTCAAAAAAGGAAAAACAGACCCAGGATACTACAGACCAGTCAGCCTAACATCAATACCTGGGAAGATCCTGGAAAAGATAATCAAAAAACAGAACTGTGAACAACTAGAAACAAATAAAATTATAATTAGGAGCCAGCATAGGTTTGTTAAAAATAGATCATGCAAACCAATCTTATTTCATTCTTTAACCAAGTGACTAAATTAGTAGACCAGTGAAATGCTGTGGACATAGTATACTTAGACTTCAGCAAGGCGTTCAATAAAGTAGACCACAACCTACTTTTGGTAAACTAGAAAAATGTGAAATAGACAGCCTCACTACCAAATGGATTTGTAACTAGATGACAAGTCATATTCAATGAGTAGTCCTCAATGGCACTACATCCACATGGAGAGAAGTAAGCAGTGGGATACCACAAGGTTCCACCGTAGACCCAGCACTCTTCATAATCTTCATAAATGACCTAGACAAGGGAATAGAAGGGGAAGTCATTAAATTTGCAGATGACACTAAGCTGGCAGGACTAGCCAACACCCCAGAAGACAAGCTCAGGATCCAAAAAGATCTTGACAGACTTGAACAATCCAACAACATCTTCATCACTGGAGACTTTCAAGAAGACACTGGACAGCCACTTGTCAGAAATAGTATAGGGTCTCCTGCTTGAGCAGGGGGTTGAACTAGTTGACCTACAAGGTCCCTTCCAATTCTATTATTCTGTTATCTTAACATGAAATTTGATGTGGAGAAAAACAAGGTTTTACACCTAGGCAGAAAAACCAAGGGTACAAATACAGATTAGGTGAAACCTAGCTAAAAAACACTAACTGTGAGAGGGACCTTGGAGTCCCAGTGGACGATCGCTGAAACATGAGCCAGCAATGTGCTGCTGCAGCTAAAAAAGCTAATACAATCCTTGGCTGTATAAACAGAGGCATAGATTCAAAATCACATGAAGTATTAATACTGCTTTATAAATCCTTAGTAAGACCACACCTGGAATCCTGCACCCAGTTTTGGTCACCACATTACAGAAAAGATGTTGAGACTTTGGAAAAAGTGCAAAGAAGAGCAACAAAGACGATTAAAGATCTGGAGACAAAAACATGAGGATTTGGCCAGTCTAGAGAAAAGAGGGACTAGGGGTGACATGAGAGCAGCGTTCCAGTCTTTGAGGGGCTGCCACAAAGAAGAGGAGGGGGTCACATTATTCTCCAAAGCACCAGGTGGCAAGACAAGAAACAAGGGTTGGAAACTGACCAAAGAAAGAAACAATCTGGAATTAAGGAGAGACTTCCTAACGGTGAGGACAGTCAACCAGTGGAAAGCTGGCCTTCAGAAATCGTGGGCGCTCCATCACTGGAGGTTTTTAAGAAGAGGCTGGACAGCCACCTGTCTGAAAGGGTATGAAGTCTCCTGCTCCAAGGGTCCCTTCCAGCTGTATTTTGATTCTGATTCTTCCAGGTGTTGGTTAAAAGTGTTGGTTATCACCTATAAAGTGCTACATAGCACAGGGCCAGGCTACCTGTGGAACCATCTTTGTCCCATCAAATGAGCCCATCCCACCTTGTCATGCTAGGAAGGTATGTTGCAGACTCGTAAGTCAAAGAATTTCCACTGGGAGGGGTCCAGGAAGAGAGCATTCTCTACCGCAGCCCCCACATCGTGGAACTTCCACTCTGCAAAGGGGAGGAAAGCCCCCAATCTCCTGGGCTTCCACAAAGGGGTTGAAACTTGGCTCCAAGGTCTGGTTTGGGGGGCACAAAAGCCCATGCAAGCATGGGGCTGGCTGGCCCCAAGAGGAAACCCCCCCACCTGTATTAACTAATGCTAAATGCCCATCTTGGATTGTTTTTTTCCTTTTGAAATGTTATAATGTTTTTATAAGGTTTAATCTTAAATTAATTTTAATATTAATATAAAGTTTGTACATTGCTTGTATATTGATTATATTGTACATCACCCAGAGCCCCTCTCTGAGGGAGATAGATAGATAGATAGATAGATAGATAGATAGATAGATAGATAGATAGATAGACAGACAGACAGACAGACAGACATGACAAACTCACATAACTAATTAAAATAATTAACCAGGAATTAACAGGATGGGAAAGTGCCATAACTGTGGGGTGGGTTCACCTTTTCTTCCTTGACATAAATCCCCTCCTGCACAACTATATTCAGGCCCCCACAGAGGAATCCACATTTTCTGGGCTGCTGTGAAATCACGGGGCTCACAGCCTTAGGGAGAGGAGCAGGTTGACAGCCTGCTGCTTGGAGCCTAACTGGACATTTGTCCCATTAAAACCAGAGTCTTCCTCCCCCACTTCAGATCAGCCCTGGGATGAAGCTCTA
Source organism: Daboia siamensis (assembly GCA_024449315.1). NCBI lineage: Eukaryota > Metazoa > Chordata > Lepidosauria > Squamata > Viperidae > Daboia > Daboia siamensis. The sequence continues at coordinate 687,040 of JAKJMR010000795.1, forward strand.
ACTCTGCTCTCACACAGGAGATGCGGCCAGAAATCTCCTGGGTGGCCTCTGGTTGAGTCTTCAGCTAAAACAGACGGGCTTCCCATCCTCCTTTCAGGCACGGAGGCAAAGCTTTTGCCAACTGCTGTCACCCCAAACCCCACCACACTCCCTGCCCTGACTGCCTGGCCAGCTTCAGCTCCACTTGCCCGGCCTCCCAGTTTAACCTCTGCCCTGCCACAGTATGGCTGGTCCTCTGTGGCGTATGTGAGACCCAAATCTCCCATGCCTGGCGATTTCTGTGGGCTGGCTTTGTTTTAAAAACCTGGCAGGCTTAGGATGGGGAGAGGATCTGAGGAGAAGCCGTTGGCCACGGGTGCAATATTTATTCTGCCGCGAGGATCTCCTGTGAAATGTTCTGCAAAGGACCCTGGGGAGGTGGAGCTCTGTACTCCCATGTTCCACATCCAATCCCCTTTTCTGCTCAGCTCAGCTCAGCCCCATCTTAGTATGGCAAGGGGCTGTTTTCTATCGCTTGGTGTGCAACATAGACAACAAGGGAAAGTCCAGGCGGTTGCACCTCTTCATCTTTTGTCATTGGATGATGGGAACATCAGTCTCTGCTTTTAAAGGCAACTCAAATACGTCATTAGAAATGGGGCTTTCATGGACTTTTTCAAAGCTGCACCTCATGGCCTCATCCATCAATGACAAAAGATGCATGCAGAGGGACTGCACATCCTGGGGAGGGGGGGAGAATGCACTGGGAATCTTACAGAGAGAAATGTAAGGGGCTACTTGTGACTAAAGAGATTGTTCATAACCCCTTGTTGAAAATGATTAATTGCAAATAGATTTTGCAAGGAAGCAACCAAAAATATTTGTTCATAAGATTTACAGACAGCCCCAGTGGACTGAGCATCATGATTTGATTTCAATGGTTCATTGGCTATTTGCTCAAGAGGCTGTAAAGGAAAAATTAAAAATAGAGATGAATTTGTGTGTGGGGGGGGGAGGGTGATGATATGCTTCCCTCCCTTCCCATGAAAGTCTACTCAGAGGAAAACCCCATGGTGATCAATGGCATTCATAAGATGTGCATGAAACTTTGCCTTTCCTATATATACAATCTTTTATAGAAATTATTTGTTTCTTTACTGGACTTAGATGGCCAGCTATCTCATATAATAACTCTATGAGGCTCATACCTATAAAAAGGAATTAAAAATAAAAATACAGGTAGTCCTTGACTTACAACCACAACTGAGCCCTATATTTCTGTGGCTAAGTGAGACAGTTGTCAATTGAACTTTGCCCTGTTAACTCGAGGATGAGCTTTACTGTTCTCTCTAGGTTCCAGACCAATCACCCTTGCAACTCAACCATCCTCCTAGCCCAGGGGCAGGCAACCTTGGTTCTTTTATGACTCATGGACTTCAACTCCCAGAATTCCTGAGCCAGCCATGCTGAGGGGAAAGGGAGAGGTTTCCATGCTGAGCCATGCTGGCTCAGGAATTCTGGGAGTTGAAGTCTATGAGTCATAAAAGAGCCAAGGTTGCCTACCCCTGTCCTTGTCCAATGCTCAGGGGAAGAGTGAGGCCTTCATAGCTCTCCAGAAGGCTAAAATGGATCTCAGATGGGATCTGTTCAAAGGTCTGCAATAGCCACCCAGAAGGCATGCCTCTAATATCCATCAGATTGTAAAGGGGGGGGGGGAACTGAGATCATGCCTTCCCCATCTAACCTAGTAGGGTGCAGGTATCCTTAAGGAGAGGTGGGCCTGAGCCATGGAGGGCTTTAAAGGTGAAGAGCAGCACCTGGAATTGATGAATTAGTCTGTCTGATGTTCTTTCCAGTGTTTGAAAATTACATATCCCACCTCCTGGAGTCAGCTCAGTCCATTCTTTCCATCTTTCTTTACAACAGACCCAAACCACCAGGAAGTCATCCTGCACAGGTGGGGTTTCCATTAAGGTAGCTACACCTCCTCTTCTGAAGCCTTTGTTTCCCACTGTGCCTCAGACGCTACCTGCTCTGAATTCATTCCCATCTGGAATGATTTTCTTAGCTTTCAGATGTAAATCAAATCCCAAACTAAAGCAGGCAGAAAAGCGATTGAACACACATCGGAGAACCTGACAAATAGTTTTTAAGTACCTTTCCTTATTTCTTTCTTAGCATAGGTCCTGATAAGCCATCACCCTTCAAAATGTGGTCTATTTTGACGCCAGCAATAGCTGCTGCTGACTCTGCATTTAGCCTAGAATCCTCACCTTGCAACTGATTTGGAGCTATAGAGTTCATGAATGAAAGATGTGACCAAAGTTGACAACTTATTTCACTTATTTCCCCTGCCCTGTTTTTATAATACCTTGCCTGATTAGTAGCTCTGGAGAATTCAGAGGAATATACATCTTTTCATGCCATTCCAGCACACAGCACAATGCTTGGGTATTAGAGAGCCAGATCTTTCCAGCTCTTATTTCAATGTACTTATTGGTTTTATTGATACATTTCTAACCTGGACTCCACCTCTCCCAGTGCTGAAGCTGCTTCTGATCCTGCAGTTTCTCCAAAACGATATAGCATCTTTCCATTTTGTACTAAAATTGCTCACTGATCAATAGTTCAAAATGCTGATACTTGAACCAATGGAACGTTAGTGTGTTTTAAATGCGTAGGAAATATTCTGCACTTAAATAATCTCACTTCAGCAACAAGAAATGCCCGTCTTGTCATCGGCTTCCACAGTAGCCCACAATTGCATACCTGCATTTTGCCCATTTATTTAATCAGTTTTGCTTTTGACTTCATCCACTCTGCTTTTCTCAGCTGTGGAGAGATGAGGACCCAACCCCTGATGTGCGAACACCCACTCTTCTATTCTCAAATTCTCCAGACTCGGAGTAACCACGGTTGAAAATCCTAGGTTTTAGGATTTTAGGTTTCAAAAGCAAATGTCCAACAAAATAAAATAAAAATAAAATGAAGGACACATTTTGCATTATTCCAAACCACTAAAGACTTGTACCATATGCAGAAGGGGAGCCTTCTAAATTTTGGCCATTAGGAGTCCATGGATGGCAGAAACCCACCCTTCTTGCATGAAATGAAAAGCATTCATTACAGCAGAGCAATAACAGCTACACAGATAAAATTCTGCAGCCCCGACGTCCAAATTATGGTGGATGAAGCCTGCAGGGAATCCCCTGCCAGCCCTGGCCTTTTAACTGGCATGTGCCAGCATGTTACAGGAGAAAGCAACACATATTCCAGAAATGCAAGAAGCAATCATCTAGACATTCATCTTTTTTAGAGAAAAGCCCCGTGCCTCAGCCCTCCCTCCCTGCTTTTATGGTGAAAATGTTTCAAAGCAGCCGAGAGGGAAGTAAAACATTTTCCAGTTTTGCTGTGGTAGTTAAGGGCAAATGTTTCCTGTACTGTTACCATTCTACTGTACAATAATGAATGTTTTTCATTTCATGTATTTTTTGTTTCACAACACAAAAAAACCTCCATGAAATTCTTCCCTGACAAATATTAAAAAATTGGGAGGGGGGGATAAAATCCTTTGAAAACCCCAAAGAGCTTTACTCCTGATAAAATATAAAGGCTTGGATATCTTCAGATTCAAAAGCGATGTTTACAAAATATGGGGAGTGAATCTCTCCCCCCCACCTTGGGAAGGATCACAGAGAACATTTTTCATTAAGCTAGCAAATCTCCACACCCTGCTGACCATCACCGGTGCAAGGAGACTCCCAACCTGCCTTCCTGACCCATGTCCCAAGCCCCCCAGAGGCAGCTCACTTTTCCAGCCTCCATCAAACCTCACCCAATTATTACCAGTGATTGAAAAGCTGGTTGGGAACTGGAACCATCCTGGACCCAAAAGGTTCCCCAAGCAAGCTCCACAAGGGGCTTTGGTCCAGGCACTTGCAGCCCAACTAGACTCACAGGAGGCTGTTGTTGTGAGAACAAACTGGAGGAGGGAGCACCAGGCTTTCCACTTGGGGCTCCTGAAGGACGGGCAGGAGGGGCACCAGAGGGAGATCTGAACATTAGCATCGCCATCAGCTTCGAGCTCTTTTGTTTCTGTGCCTGGGCACCTTGGGTACAGCCAGAGTGCTTCTTTAGGGCATTCTCTCAATCCAGGAGACAGATGGATTCTCTAACAGGGTTTAAACCTGGACAGGCCTCTTGTCTTCTCTCCAATTCAGTTTAAAAAGGGGGGGAGGGAGGGGGGCTCGCTCTGATGTAAGGGGCGAAAAACAGCGGGAGGCACCAACCCCAGCGCCAAACAAGCCCGGCTGCTTCGAGCAAGTCTCTACCTCTCGGCCAGGCCTCCTCACCAGCTTGTGGGGAGAACTGCGCCGGCGTCGCTTTCGCGGGGACCCGGCGGTTTGGCAGCGTTGTTGGGGTACGAAGCCCAGCAGTCACTGAAACCACCTGATGCTGCCGGGCAGCAGCAGAGAGCCCGCGAGGGCCGGCCCGCCTCATTTCGTAGCAGCCCATTTTGAGCCCAGCATGGGGCAGCCCCTTCCCCGGGGAGCCCTCGCGGGACAGGCAGCCGCGCGGGGGGCGCCGGAGTCTCGCTCGGGGCGAGTCCCGGGTATCAATCGCCGGCGCTCCCTCCCTCCTTGCCGGAGCTCACTGGGGGCCAAAGCGGGGCGGGAGGAGAAGGGCCGCGCTTGCTGCTCATGGACGGGCGGGATAATTCTCCTCGGAAAAGCCCGAGCCCGCCGCCACCTTCCCGCGGGCGCCTCGCCCGACTGCTCCGGCCTCTAAGAGGCCGCTCGGGCCCCGAACGGCGGCCGAAGCCCTTCCGGCCCCGAAAGGTCCGCGCCGCCGTCAGGGCAGGAGTCTGGAAGGAGCGGAGCCCGCCGCGCCCCGCGCCCCGCCCGGCTTCCTCGCCTCTCCCGCCTGAAGGCGGCGCGGGCTGCGTCTCCCCGCCGAGAAGGTGCGGGAGCCGCTCGCCCGGGCGCGGAACGACGCCGCCCGCTTCCTTGGGCCCATCCGAGGGCGGCGCCCCCTCGCGAGCCTCCGGCACCCGGCGCTGCGCGGACGCGGCTGCCCCGCCGCCTCACCTGTCCGCGGCGATGGCCGTCATGGAGTAGATGCTGGCGAAGACGGAGGCCACCGGGAAGAAGTTTTGGAAGCGGCAGTAGGCCAGCCCGTAGTACCAGACGTTGTGCACGGCGTAGGTGAAGTTGACCAGCGTGTTGAAGGCGGCCATGGCGGCCTCGGCGAAGGCCAGGTTGACCAGGAAATAGTTGGTGACGGTGCGCATCCGCCGGTGGGCCAGCACGATCCAGATCACCACCAGGTTGCCCACCACCGAGACCAGCACCACCAGCGCGTACGCCGCAGACCACAGCGCGACCTGCCAGCCCGGCTGCTCGAAGGGGTTGCCCTCCTCGCCGCCGCCTGAGCCGTTGGCCGCCGCCGCGCTCGCCTCCATCCCCGCCGCCCCGCATGGGCCGCCGCCGCCGCCCCGGCCCGCTGAGCGCCCGTCGGGCTTTGAGCCGCCGGCCGCTGCCGCCTTCCTCCCGGGCGCCTGTTGATCCCCCGCCGCCGGAGCCGACTGGAGCGTCCGCGCCTGCAGCGCTTGCGACAGCCCGGCGGCTTTTTATAGCCCGGCGGCGGCGGCGGCGGCGGCGCGTCAAGGCAGGTGGGCAGCGACGGCGTGCAGGCAGCGGCCCCGCTCCTCTCCGCGCCTTCCGACGAGCCCCGCCCGCCGGATCGCGTGGCGTTGGAAGGGCCGAGCCCGCCGCCGAGTCCCCGGCCCGGCTCCAGCCACCTCTCTTCGCGGCTCGGGTCCGCCGCGAAGGCTTCGCGCTAGGAAGTTTCTGCCAAGAGTCAGTCAGGTCCAGCCTTGCCCGGCTTAGAGCAGCCCTGCTGCCTCCTTTGCTCGGTGCGGAGAGCGAGCAGCCCTCGCCTTTCTTGCAGGGCTTTCGGGAGCCCGGGGGGCTCTCCAGCTTCCGTCTTCAGAGAAGGACGTGGCTTCTGGGTCCCGGGTCAACTTCTCTGAACATCCCCTTCGCCCCCGCCCTCCTTAAAAGGATGCCTTAACAGGACAGAACTGTACGGCAGGAGAGGTGAGATCTGACTGAACTGAGTACAATTTTATTTAAATTCTTCAGCCTGAAAAGGATTCCAGCTGTATCTTTCAGGGTAGTAAAAATAAAACAGTCGTTTCCTTCAGGTTTGCAATATAAAGTAGCAATGTAAAAGGGAAGAAAGACTAAGTAAAAAGAACCAAAACTCTTTAGAGTTTGCAATCCAAAATGGCCTAGGGATCCATGGGAATTGTCGCCATTCCAAATGACTTACAAGCCATGCAAAACGAAATCAATAAAATATTCCCAGGAAAAGAGAGCACTGTTCTCCTCTTCTCAAAATAATTTGTCCCATTGGCCATTCTGAGAATGGAAATATTGTTGGCCAGAAATTGCATTCACTGGAATGTAGTTTATGTCAGGTCCCTTCCTGCAATCATTTAGGTAAACTTGCGCTACTGATTCACCTTGTTGAATGATTGGATGTCTGGTTCCCTAATAACGTCTTTCTTACTTGCAAGCACCCAAAGAACCAAGCACCCCAACTGGTTCCAGGTCAAGGTGAGAGCTAATAAGGCGCTCAGGCTTAAACCTCCAGCTCATCTTGTGCCCGAGAGGCCCCAAGCTTCCACCAGGCCCAAGACTGAGCCCGCCGATGTTTTTAGCTTCACCTCCTGAAGCCTCTGCTACACTGAGTGTTTATGGACCAAACTTTGCTGGTTCTGCAAATTGTTCCCCTCCTGGACTGGACTTGGAGGTCTCCCTGGATGGAGCAGTGGATTTAGAGAATTTGTACCCCACCATCCAGGTGAGGCACACAGTATGGATAAAGAGTGGGGGTTGTTAAAGGAAGCTGGCCTGTCCAAATCGGTTCAGGAGCCTGTGCAAGGAGGAAAAGGGCTTCGTCAGCCTCCTTCCCTTTTCCAAGGTAAAAGTTATGAAAAGAAGGCAGAGGAACAACCCTCAAGCAGTAGCAAGGTTTGCTGAATTCCATCTGCCAGCTAGCCAAGGACTGGGGCAGGAAGCAAGGGGGTGGGCAGTGCTACAGCTGTTAAGCATCCCTCACACTGGGAGCAGGCCCGCCTAAGGTTGCTGCCATAATTAGGGCAATAATCAAACAACTGTTTTAATTAGCTTTGCCTCTATATCTCAGCTCTGTAAGTTGGTTAATTCTAATTGTTTCTTCTGCCTTTTCAGATCTAAGCTTGAGGACAGGGCTTTAAACAACAATGTAGGAGAGAGTCCTAACCCTTCTGAGTCTCCATTTTTGGAGCACCATCTCTGTGGTCACTTTCTCCAGAGTCAATGTGTAGAAAGCCCAGTGGTAAGAGATGCCTGTCTCTGCAGCTGTTCTTTATGTAGAAGAAAGGGAGGAATTGTAACAATGGAGAAGTAAAATCAACATCACTATGGTCCTCTGTGTGTGTGTGTGTGTGTGTGTGTGAGAGAGAGAGAGAGAGAGAGAGAGAGAGACCCAATGCTAAAAAAAGTTAAACTCGAAAAGGAGAAAGAGCACCGCCGGGCAGCCAGGCAGGTGTCTTGCTTGGCTGTGGCTTGGGGGGCACTTTTTTCAGTGCCATTGTAACTTCGAGTAGTCACTAAGCAAACTGTGGTAAGTTGAGGACTACCTGTACTTCATCACTTTTTTCCTTTTTTTTTTCTTTTGGTCATCAAGGTTTTGACACCTTGTTAGGCGACTGGTGGTACTCGGATGTTGCCACATCCTAAAAGTCATACAATGGGTGAAAAGATTGAAAAGCCCTGGCTTAGAGTATCAAACATTGCTCTGACATCCGTAGTTATGAAAATGTTTGAAAGGCTAGTGCTGGCCCGCTTGAAAATCATCTTGGATTCGCTATTAGACCCTTGCAGTTTGCCAACTGTTTGCCTGATGCTGTTAATATGGAACTGGACTGCATCTTGCGACATCCCGAATCCCCAAGGAACTACGCGAGGGTCCTTTTTGTAGACTTCAGCTCAGCATTCAGTACCACCATTCCAGATATTCTTTTCACTAAACTGACTCAGCTAGCTGTGCCTGACCACATTTGTAAGCTTCCTAACAGATAGGAAGCAGCAGGAGAAACGAGAGAAAACCACATCGGGTACCTGTACAATTAGCCCAGGTGCCCCCCAGGGCTGTGTGCTCCCTCCACTACTCTTCTCTCTCGATACCAACCATCAAAGGATCCCTCTGATAAAGTATTGAAGTTTGCAGGGCTTCCGGTTTGTCACACAGCCGCTATGGATGGCTGGGAGACTTGCTCTCTCCCCCATCCAATTTTGCATCGCTGGGGGCCCTGAAAAGGGCCAAAAGTCACCCCGAAGAGGCAAGCAGCAAGGAGGGGCGCTCACTGGATCACAGGAGAGCCTCAACTCTCCTGTTAGACCTGGCAATCCCTCCAAACCGGCGGATGAAAGGACTGGCCATTATGGCTCGTCCCTAGGCTGTGAACAGCCAAAGTCGCATTTTCCACCAGGCAACTCTTAAAGCAGTGCGGAAGAGACTGGGTGAGTTCTACCTCTTTTACACCCTAATTACTTTCTGTACCTCCTTAAGCTGCTAAGCATTCTCCCCCCTGCAGTGAGGGAAGGGGGACTTTTGCCCTCCCTCCAGAAAGAGCAGCGACTAAATATCCAGGGGTGGTTTAAATGTTGAAAAAGTAACTGAATCCCAATTGGAACTTTATTTCTCAAAGCATGTGGATTGAAAGATTTTTTATTTCCTATTTTTCATTGTCTATTTCTGTTGGAAATCTCTATTCTTTCTTATGAAAAAAAAGAAAAACGGAAAAGATTAAGACAACTTTGGGACTCAAAGGAAAACTTTAAAAGGGCTGCTAACATCGAATGTTCTTGCTTGACAAGAGATGAAGAAGCAGCCATTTCATATGTTAAACTTGTGTATTGCTTTAAGAGATAGGGTTAAGGCTGGGAGGAGGAGGATTGTAGCTCAAGGCCATGAAATTAAAGAAGATGAGACCTTGGCGGGTTTTCTAATGGAAGGGAAACTGATTCTTTAAATTAATTGGAGAATATGATTAATGACAAAATTAGAAAAGTGGAGAATTGTGTTTTAATATATTGTGCAAGGGGCGGAGATTTCAGATTCCAGCTTCCTTCGAGCAAGCATTTGCCGGTGTATTAGGCTAAATAAAGGACTTTTAAGGTAAACAATGCCTCAGAGTCACTTGAAAAGCCCATACGTCGGAAACTTGACATCAAACTGGAATCCTCCTACGTTTTAAACTAATTAGTCTCCAAGTTTGGGAGGCAGTCTGGCAAATAGTTGGGGAAGATCCCATAATGGAGGAAGACAAATTGTCTGAACCCAGCTCCTCGGCACCAGCAGCCACCCCAGTGGGGGAAGGGCCAGCAAACAAGGTGGATTAAGCCCAGCAGAGACTCCAGGCGCCTCGGAGCAGCCTTGCCATCCCCAAGGGCTTCAAAGGCAGGGGAGGTGGGATGACAACAAAGAGAATCCTGCACATCGTATTCCCCAGACCGGTGGGGAGTGGCCAGACCAGCTGAGATTGAAGACTCAAGTGAGTGGAAATATCCGTCTACAGCCCAAAGCCAATCAATTGACAATTTAGCAGAACGGTTTGAAGAACTTAAAGTGAGAAGTGCAGAACAACTCCTACCAAAAGAGGCCCCCAGCCCCCTTTACACATAGCTAACGGCCCTCCAACCCCTGGAGTTCCCTGTTAGGGCCTCCAGTCCCACAGAAGAAGAGGAACTAGGGCCCCTCAGCAGTGGGGAGAGTGGCAGCCCCCACAGAAGAAGGGGCAGCAACCTCTGAGCCTAAATCAGTTGATAGAGGCCTTGCAGCAGCTTGGGGTGTTGCAGATATAATGTAGTGGGTCCGATGCAAGGAAGAGACGCCAGCGGAGTACGTGTTCAGCTCTTTATTGTGGGGGGGTGCATACTGGACAACAAGGGCTACCTGGCCTCCTTATATACGTAGCCAGACAGGCGGCCAGCCAATGGGGTTGGCCCTAGGTTTCCCGCCAAAACTGTCCAGGCCACGCCCCCTGATGGCTGTTGCTATGCAGATGCCTGCACCTGGATACATAACACCAGAAGCCTGGAAAGTAACAGCCAATTGGGGGACAACAATCCCAAGGAGACTGGTCACCACCCCGGAGTGCCAAGCAATCACTGAGGGGCCCGCAAGTGAGAGAGGCACCACAGCATTTGAGACTAACACGTCTATTAGTAGATCAACAGCAGAGGGTGCCACTATTCCGTGCAGCCAAAATCCAGAGTAGACAACAGCAACCCCCATCTGTCCAACAACCATTGAGGGGCCTACAACAGCAGGTGGTGCCACAATGTCCTGCCGACCAACAGCACCCTCCCCTCAGACAACCACAGCAGGGGAGGCAGCAGCAGGGTCCAAATGTGCAGCCCCTGGGCCTACAGCAGCACCAATGTGGTAGACAGCATCTGGGTCTCCAACAGCAGCAGTGGGGCCCCTGGCAGCTGTTGAATCAACAACCAGGAGGGGGCCAGCAGCAACTGGGGGAACAGCAAAAGCAGTGGGGGGCCCAGCAACCATTGAACCAATAACCAGGGTGGGGCCAGCAGCAATGGGTACCCCAGCAGCCATTGAACCAACAGCCAGGGTGGGGCCAGCAGCAATGGGGGGTGTGTGTGTCCAGCAACCAATGATGAGCCCACCCTTCAGAGCAACCTTCGGTGGGGACCCAGAGAAACTGATTTTCTTCCTCAACCAAGTTCATTCTCATTTGAATCACTGGGGTCACCTCTATCCGGACCTAGGTGCGATGGTTGATGTGATTGCGTCCAGCCTAGAGGGAGAAGCATCTGAATGGTTGAACAATTTATATAACGAGCAGGTCCCTGAATTGGAGGACCCCCACCTTTTCCTCCTCGGGATGAGGGAAAGATTTGAGGACCCTTCCATTGCCCTCAGAGCGGAAGAGCAAATCCATAAGATAAAGCAAGCTGGCCAGCCTGCCCTAGAGTATGTGCGGGAGTTTCAAAAGATGGCAGGTCAGATAGAGAGATGGCTGAGCAATCAATAATTCATCTTTTTAGAGAAGGGTTAGATGACCACCTTTTTCAGGCATGTATCTACCGAGCTGTGCCCGACCAGCTGCATGAATGGTACCAGCCAGCGGTGAAATTAGATGTTCAGCTCACCCGCTATAAAAAGCCTCTCTCACCTGAAGCTGTGCCAAAGCCAGAACCCAGATGGCTACCACCCCCCCAAAAAACCCCCAACAACTGCTACTGCCAAAAGACCTAGACCACCTACAGGACCGCCAATCGAGTGCTTTCGATGTGGACAGCAGGGACATCGAGCAGCGAACTGCCCAGTTCCTTTCCCGCAACAGCAGAGTAGACTAGAACCAATAACAAGGAAGAGACCCGCACAGCAGCCATTGAGAGTAAAGTCCAACTGGGCTACCCAGGAGCCCGTTACCCAGGTTACATCCCCCACCCAGGAGGATGCTGGCCCACTGACTGGACCCACCCCCACTTTACCCAGTTTTGACAGTGACGATGAAGAGGAGAATGACCCAATGGTGAGTCGATGCATCCTACCTTTTTTATTGCCTGTTAAACTCATAATCCCTAAGACAGGGGCACAAGTAGGACCTGAAAATACTAGTCGATACTGGCTGCTCCTGATGCATCATTAGCCTGTCATGCGCCTTGAGACTGGGCATATGGACTAAGCCGCTATCCAAACCTGTGAGTTTTGAGCAAGCCGATGGTTCCCCAATTAATGGAGCCCTTATGCCTGGAAATAGGCGAGCCCTGGGAGTTTATTCGCTTCCTGGTAGCTCCAAAGATGTCTGAGACTGTGATCCTAGGACTAGCCTGGCTGGACAAATGGAAGCCATTTATCTGGTGGGAGAAACGAATGAGAATTGTGAGATTACCCATAGGGCCCGATCCCCCCATTGATTTAACAGATATTACAGGGGATTTTAGCCCACCCAATGAACAAGTGCACATGGCTGCCTTACAGCACCAGATGAGCTGCTCATCCCCAGTGAGTACTAGGACCTAGCAGAGGTTTTTAGTGAGAAAGAATGCAATATTTTGCCTCCTCACCATCCCAATGATTGTTCCATTGAACTGTTACCAGGGGCCAAACTCCCCCGATCAAGAATGTACGCTATGTCCCCCCTTGAAATGGAGGAGATGCAGTGATATGTGGATACAAACCTAGTGAGGGGATTCATTGAGGGGTCAACCATGGGTGCCCCTATGTTCAAAGAGAAAAAGGATGGGTCTCTTTGTCTCTGCATAGACTATAAGACCCTAAATGCTGTGAGTGTAGAAAATAAATACCCTTTCCCCCTCCTTAAAGACTTAGTAACCCACCTGGCGAAAGGGAGCGTCTTCACTAAATTAGACCTAAGAGAAGCATATTACCAGGTGAGAATAAAGGAGGGGGATGAGTGCAAGACAGCCTTCAACTGCCCCTTAGGAAGCTACCAGTTCAAGGTCATGCTGTTTGGACTGCAGGGGGCCCCAGGCATATTTATGCAGTTGACCAATGAGGTCCTACATAATCACCTATACAAAGGGGTCCTGGTGTATATATACAGTGCAAATATGACTGACCACATAAAACTGGTCAGAGAAGTGTTTCTTTAACTATTGAATGCCAAACTTTATGTCAAATTGTCAAAATGTGAATTTTACCAAACCCGATTAGATTATCTTGGCTATAGAATTTCCAATGAGGGTATTTAAATGGACCCAGCCAAAGTAAAAACTATAGTAGAATGGCAGTCCTCAAAGACCCGCAAACAGCTCCAGAGCTTCCTAGGATTTGCTAACTTCTACCGTCAATTTATTCCCTCTTTTGCTGAGATTGCTCTTTCCTTTACAGAACTACTCAAAACAGGCAAGGGAGGGGGAAAACCACAACCTGGCCAACCACTAGCATGGACTATGAGTTGTCAGAAAGCTGTTGAGTATTTAAAAATACTATTTGCGGCTGAACCGGTCCTAAAGCACCCCTGCCCAGGGGAGCCTTTCATAATTCAAGCAGACGCCAGTGAAGTGGCAGTCGGAGCAGTATTATTGCAAAAGAATAAAAGTGGGGTCCTGCAACCTTGTGCTTACACCTCTAAGAAATTTACTGAAACCGAGAGGAGATGGACAGTCTGGGAGAAGGAGGCCTTCGCAATTAGGTGGGGGCTATTAAACTGTCGGCACTATTTAGAAATATAGAAGTAGAGGCACTAAAAACTCCCTGCAAATTGTCCCCAAAACAAGTATGAGGGGCACAGTACTTCAACCGTTTTAACTTTACACTAAAGTACATACCAGGAAGAAAAAACTTCCTAGCTGATGCAATTTCCCAATTGCCACAGTAGAAAAGTGAACGCAAAAAAGTTAATGAGACAATTATCCCCTGTCCACAAACTGCGGCCCAACTCACACCTCACAGGACCCCTAATCCTGATGACCCTGGGGTAAAGAAAATAAAGCGAGAACTCCTCACTGATCAATGGACTATCAATGTCCATCCAGTTTAAAGACAATCAGATATCCCTAACATGCAGGGGTGGTCTGGCTTACAAGGGGGGAAAACTGTACTTGCCTGAATCTCTTTGTCTTAATGCCCTCAAACACAGCCATGATGTCAAACAGGCTGGATATTTCAGATATCTAAAAACTCTACATCTTACTTGCCAGCAATTTTGGTGGCCGGGACTAAAACGAGACGTAGAAAACTAATAAATAAATTAATATCAAGTTGGAAGGGACCTTGGAGGTCTTCTAGTCCAACCCCCTGCTCAAGCAGGAAACCCTATACTGTTTAAGACAAATGGCTGTCAGATCTCTTCTTAAAAAACTCCAGTGATGAAGCAGCCATAACTTCTGAACGCAAGCCGTTCCACTGGTTAATTGTTCTCACTGTCAGGAACTTTCTCCTTAGTTCTAGGTTGCTTCTCTCCTTGATTAGTTTCCATCCATTGTTTCTTGTCCTGCCTTCAGGTGCTTTGGAGAATAGGTGGACCCCCCTCATCTTTGTGGCAGCACCTCAAATATTGAAACACAGCTATCATGTCACCCCTACTCCTTCTCTTCATTAGTCTAGAGTCACAGCTTGACTTAATCTTTTGCAGAAGCCTTGAGCTTTCCCTGTATAAGAACTGTTTTCTGAAGCTTTCTTTCCCGTGTCGTTAATTCGATTGTCACATTTTCTTTCAGGTTGAACCTGGTTCCACCTGTGCTGTTTTTGGCTTGGGTGGAGTTGGGCTAGCAGCTCTCATGGGCTGTAAGGTGGCCGGTGCATTCAGTGTCAGTGCCATAAAAAACAGAATAGAAACGCAAGTTAAGATAGTCAAGAAAATGGTAAGAGAGCACCTGTCCAGCCTAGACGAGTTCAAATCACCAGGACCAGATGGATTACACCCCAAGGTTCTCAAGGAACTGGCAGACGTGATCTCAGAACCACTGAACTATATTTTTCAAAGATCCTGGAGCACTGGGGAACTACCAGAGGACTGGAAGAGAACTGAAGCCTGTTTCAAAACAGGCTCATTTTATCACCTGCAAAGGACTTCCATCCGCTCAGTGCCTGACTAAGTTGTTCCTAAAACATATCTACTGACTACATGGCACCCCAAGCGAATAATTTCGGACAGAGGGGTACAGTTCACAGCGAAATTTTGGAGAAACTTTCTTAAATTAATTGGATCAGCTCAAGGCCTATCAACTGGTTTTTACCCAGCTACTAACAGAGCCGCAGAATCTGCCAACAAAATGGTGGAACAATACCTTAGATGCTACGTCTCTTACCAACAAACAAACTGAACCAACCTCCTCCCTTTCATAGAGGTAGCTTACAATAATTCAGTACATAGCAGCACTGGCTACACTCCTTTCCGTGTAGCCACAGGGAAAGAATTCAATCCCATACCAGAATACCCTCAGTTACCCTCCGCTTCACAGACTCTTGATCATTGGGTGAGGGGTTGGGAAGAAGTTTGGAAAAATACAAAGGTGGCCTTAAAAAAGACTTTTGAGACCTATAAAAAGCAAGTGGACAAAAAGAGAGCTCCCCAAAGAACATTCCAAGTTGGAGAAAAGGTCTATTTGACGACCAAATAATTACGCCTTAAACTACCCAATAAGAAATTGGGACTGAAATTCTTGGGGCCTTTCCTCATTGTGAAAATCATCAACCCGGTCACAGTAAAATTGAAACTCCCCAGACTTTTGGGAAAAATTCACCCAGTGTTCCATTGTAGCTTACTGAAACCTTTTCGAGCCTCCACTTTAAGACTGAAAAGATTAAGACAACTTTGGGACTCAAAGGAAAACTTTAAAAGGGCTGCTAACATCGAATGTTCTTGCTTGACAAGAGATGAAGAAGCAGCTATTTCATATGTTAAACTTGTGTATTGCTTTAAGAGATAGCGTTAAGGCTGGGAGGAGGAGGATTGTACCTCAAGGCCATGAAAGTAAAGAAGATGAGACCTTGGCGGGTTTTCTAATGGAAGGGAAACCGATTATTTAAATTAATTGGAGAATATGATTAATGACAAAATTAGAAAGGTGGAGAATTGTGTTTTAATATATTGTGCAAGGGGCGGAGATTTCAGATTCCAGCTTCCTTTGAGCAAACATTTGCTGGTGTATTAGGCTAACTTTTAAGGTAAACAATGCCTCAGAGTCACTTGAAAAGCCCATACATCAGAAACGTGACAGCCTGGCTGACTGCCCAGGGAAATAGATAAGATACATAACCTTGAGAACTTTGAAACAACAGTTGTGAAAGGCTTTGTGTTCCTTACCTAGAAAAAAAAATATCTCTCTTTTGGATTTTCTAAAAGCTTAAAATACCAATTTTCTAAAAGCTTAAAATACCAAAATGGAAGAAGACCAGGAACAAAATTTATTTATCGATGAAGATCAACAAACTCTCACTATGTTGAAAACACTAATGCAAATTCTTACCACAACCAATGAAAGAGGCTATGTGAAGGAACAAGCAAGATAGCCCAGGTATGAAAGTCCAAACTTTGACCACAACTAAAGAATCAGCTATACAAAATACAATAGAAAAAATGAAACATTCAAGTACGATGACAAAAGAATCTACTATTAAACAAATATTGATATTTGAAAATCCAAAAAAGACATTGACAACTTGGAAAAAGGAAAAGGTTTCTTATATAACTCAGAAGGAACTAGAGGATCTAGAAAAAGAACGGTTGGATGAGAAGACAAACAATTCAGAACAACCACATCGATATGGAAGAATAAAGAGTGACCCACTAGACCTACAAGTCCTCTCAAAAAAATGGCGATTGAATGGTTTTGCCAATATCAATTAATATACATGATATTACAAGCAGATTGGTTCGATGACCCAAAAGCAAGGACATGGAAGATGATTTGGCAAAGGAAAAAAGCCAGAATAAGAATCAAGAAGAATGGAGTTTCGACCATCTTATTGAAATTTGAAACAGAATGTACTTAAATAGATAAGATGTGTATGTTGAACATAAGACATTGTTATGAACAATATTGTATCCTTAATTTGTTGACATAGAGGGTGAAAAGTTAAGTAAACGGGATGTGTATCTTGAATATTAGATTTTGTGAGGAATGGTGATAGATGAATTGGAAGTATACTAAAAATCTTGGGAATGATAAATATCAAAGCCTTGGTGGAGCAGTGGGCTAATGCCTCCTTAAGTAACACCAGCTGCCTGCAATTAGTGCAGGTTCGCATCCCACCAGGCTCAAGGTTGACTCAGCCTTCCATCCTTCCGAGGGAGGTAAAATGAGGAGCCAGATTGTTGGGGGGCAATAAGCTGACTTTGTAATAATGCTTGGGGGGGGGAGGCGAAAGCCCTAATAAGTAGGCATATACATAGAATGAAGGCTATTGCTAAGCACGTTGGTTTGTGCTTAAATTGTAAGCCACCCTGAGTCTTCGGAGAAGGCCGGGATATAAATGGGATTAAAATAAAAAAATAAATAAAAATAAAGTTAAATCTAAATGTTAGTGGAAATAAAAATTGAAAAATCTATTTGGTCATTGATTGTCTAAAAGATTGTTAATTAGAATATGTGTAAATTAAAAACTATGGATATATGTAAGAAAGTTATTTTCTATGTGATTGATAGGATAAAATTTGTCTTTAAATCTACAAATAGACAGTATATATGAAGGGAAAAAGAGAGAAAATGTTTATGGTAGCAATTTGAAATCTGTACTAATGATATCTGTATGTAATTGAATTAATACCCAGCCACCACATTGCTTTTCAAATATATGAATGTAATATTACAAAATCAATAAATTTGTTAAAAAAAATAAAGTACTGAAGTTTGCAGATGATACAAAAGTGATTGGTCTCATTCAAGACGATGACGAATCTGCATACAAGTTGAACAACTGACTATGTGGTGGAGCCGGAACAATCTTGAACACATTCAAAACTGTAGAGATGATGGCAGATCTTAGGAGAAGCCCTCCTATTCTACCACCTCTTACAATACTAGGCAACACAGTGTCAACAGTAGAGACCTTCACGTTTCTAGGTTCTATCTGAGGACATAAAATGGATACCTAACAACACCCAAAACATCATCAAAAAAGCACAACAAAGAATGTTCTTCCTGCGCCAACTCAGAGAGCTCAGACTGCTCAAGGAGCTGCTGAGACAGTTGGACAGAGGAATTACTGGGCCTGTCATTAGCTCCTCTATAACTGTCTGGTTTGGCACAGCGACCAAGCAAGACAGACACAGACTTCAACGGATAGTTAGAACTGCAGAAAAAACAATTGCTACCACCCTGCCTTCCATCCAGGACCTGCATGCTGCAGGAGTCAGAAAGAGGGCTGTGAAAATATCTGCAGACATGGACTGCACTGCTTCAACGCCTCCCCTCAGGACACCACTATAGGGCATTGCACGCCAAAACAACCAGACACAAGGACAGTTTTTCCCCCCCAAATCATCACTCTGCTAAAAAGTAATTCTCACAACACTGTCTGTGCCCTAGGATGTCAAACTACCTACTAGGGCTGCATTACTATTACTATTATCCTTCTCATCATTCCTATTATCTATTTCCTTAGCTTCTTATGACTATAACTTTGTTGTTTGTACCATGATTTACATTGCTTGCTTTTTATTATAATTTATGTTGATAATTTAGTATCCTATTGACTATCACTTGTATGTTTTATGATTATTGTACTTTATGATTATGAACATGATTTATTACTTGTTGCTTATATGTATGCTGAGAGCTTATGTACCAGAGACAAATTCCTTGTGTGTCCAACCACACTTAGCCAATAAAGAATTCTATTCTGTTCTGTCCTGACTTTCCCCCTTTCACATATCATCTCAGCAGGAAGTCAGATTTCACAGAAAAACACAGATGCAATGTAACATTCATTGGAAATCTTGGTCTCCGCCTCCTCATCTGTACATTAATTCCTTGACAAATTCACATATTGGCTTTTGTCCACTGGATGGTTGAGGTGATATAATACGAAAACCAATATATCACAGTGGAAATGAAAACAAAAAGCGGGATGTTCATCCCCAGAAAAAAACAAGCAAATCTTAAATGCTATTAAAAACTTAAAGAAATAGTTTGTGGTGCCCATTTAAATTGAAAATAAAAATAAATAATGGAGAGAGAAATATTTTCAGTGTCCTAGACCAGGGCTTATCCCAATGCTCATCAGTTTGGGGGCCAGGATCAAGTCCTCCCATGATTTTGGGCCACTGCAGGCTTCAGCTGATAGAACAGTGGCTGTAAGGAAAATATGAAGAAAGAATGCTATATAAATGCATAGAATTACAGATAGAATTATAGACATTTTCCTAACTTGGAAAGATGCCATGGTGGAGGATTGAAGATGTTGGATTTGCACTGAGGAGATCTAGTCTACCCTAGATCCATGGGAAACTCTAGATGGGTTTCTAGGTCGGAAAACAATGTTTATCGATTGTCACTCCATCCCCATGGACCAGTTAATCTCCTGGAGATCTGGATGACACTCTGGTGACTCCTAGGAAAGCAGCATGAACAGACTTCTTTCACAGAGCATTTAGCATTTAAATGCTGTTTGGAAGATGTCTGCTCACACTGCTTTCCTAGAGATCACCAGAGACTTCTTTATGGCTGTCTTGAGTGGATGCCAAGGGAGGGATTTAGTTTAAGGGGTACAATTTAATGGCAAGTTCAAATGGTCTTTATGGTTTTATACAAATGTCAAGCACTGGGAATTCATGTAGGGGCAATAGTAAATAAATAATATGTAATATGTCAATAAATGCACAACAGAGATCAGATTATCTGGGCATTCAATGATGCTTCAAATCCAAATCCTCTTCTACTGCAATTTGGATCTTGCATCCTTGTTCTCAAGGAAGGGAGCACCCACCGTATTTCCCCGAAAATAAGACCTGGTCTTATTTTAATTTTTTTGCCTCCAAAAGAGGCACCAGGTCTTATTTTGGGGGGTATACTCACCTCCAGCACCAACAGCCCTGCCCAGCAGGCCCAATTCTTCTGGGGCCAAAGGAGCAGCTTCATTCTGCAGTTGCATTTCGCCGTCGGAGGCTGCAATGGTAAGTTCCACCCCCATCCCTGCCCTAGCTTGATTTTTAGGCATGCACCTTGCCCCAAAACTAGGGCTTATTTTGGGGGTAGGACTTACTTTAGGGGAAACATGCTAGTGGCTATTATCACTGGAAGAAGACACTTTGTCAGATGAGGTGGCTTGTCCAAGTCCAAGCATGCCAATTTGGAAACACTTTACTGCAAGGAGGTTAGATATGGGCATTAATCAAACAAAAGGAAGTGGCTGTAGTTGTGTCTTGAATTAAGCCATTATACCTTTTGGGTAATTTTGGCTTCATTGTTGAATGAATGCCTTTATAGCAGGGGTGTCAAACTGCTGGCCTGTGGGCCGGATGCATCATGCTGAAACTGCGTCCACCCCAGCTCCGGGAATGGGGAAAAAGTTGCAATATGTCACGTGACGTGGCGAGTTTGATACCCCTGCTTTATAGCATTCTTTTATAGTTATATAACTGGGATTTACGCTCTCTGCCCAGCCTACTGCTGTTTTGTCGATAAGACAAAGTTAAGAAAACCAAAGTTGTGTAAATGCAGATGGTATGTCAAATCAAAGAACAAGCATCCCTGGAAGGAGTGCACAACCCCCCCCCCCCCCGCAATAACGCTTTCATTTGAATGTCTGCAACCCACCCTCATGTCTTATGTCTAAAAGCTCGAGTCCCTTTTTAGCCAGCTGGAGGCAGCACTGAAAAACATATCCTGAAAAGAACAATCCTGATAGTCCAATCTGCTTTACTAAGATTGTTTTCTTTCACCTGTTTTTAGGTTTACTTCTACAGCATTCCACTTAAGGTTGTTTGGCCCTTTAAAAAAAAGTTAGAAACAACTTCTTCTCACAGAGAGGGCTTCAAGAACCTTCAACCAGGCCCACCAAAGGTCCAGAGACTTTGGTCTCCTTGTGACCAAGGATTCAGAGCAAAATAAATAACAGAATTGGAAGGGACACTGGAGGTCTTCTAGTCCAACCTCTTGCTCAAGCAGGAGACCTTATACTATTCTGGACAAAGGGCTGTCCAACCTGTTCTTGAAAGCCTTAAATAATGGAGCACCCACAACTTCTGGTGGCAAGCTGTTCCACTGATTAATTGTTCTCCCTGTCAAGAAATTTGTCCCTAATTTTAGGTTGGATTTCTCTTTAATAATCTCCCACTGATTTTGCCCTGTGGTACTTTGGAGAATAGGTTGACTGCCTTCTCTGTGGCAGCCCCTCAAATACTGGGGGACCACTAGCATGTTACCCCTAGTCCTTCTCTTTGCTAGTCTGGACATACTTAGTTCTGCAACCGTTCTATGGTTTATCCTCCAGACTCCATATCACCTTGGTTGGTCTTCTCCGCACTATTTCTAGAGTCTCAACATCTTTTTTGCCCTAGTGGTGCGATGATTAGAATGCAGGCAAACTCCGCCCACAGCCTGGAGTTTGATCCTGATGGGGCTCAAACTCAGCCTTCCATCCTTTCGAGGTCAGTAAAATAAGGACCCAGATTATTGAGGGAAATATGCTGATATTGTAAACCACCCAGAGACTGCTGTAAAGCACCATATAGCGCTATATAAGCCTAAGTGCTATTGCTATTGCTATCATGGTGACCAGAACTGAAGTCAGTATTCCAAGCATTGTCTTACAAGTGCAGTATAAAATGGAACAGTCAGATGCACCACCTTTGGCGTGGGGCCTCACTGGCATCCTGTCACCAACTGGGGAAGAATGGGGGGAACAAATGGGCAATAAAGCTGTATACCTTTATGATGAGAAATTGGGAGCAGGAATTGACAATTGAGAAAGAACAGAGCATTTTGGAATCTGGTCCATGACGGCATCTTCAAGGCCATTTGCCCTGAGGGTGAAATTTCACGAGCTTCCCAAAACATGGTGGGGCTGATTGGCTGCACACTGACGGACCATGGGGGGAGGGCCGGGAAACCAAGGGGTTAGTTCTGTGTTGTTACGCAGGAACCATAGATTCCACCTGGCTTTACTGCAACCAACATCTCTTAGTAAAAGTGCCTTTTCACTTCAACCAAATGGAGTTGAGAGTTTTGCTTTCCTAGGAGATGATACTGGGGCAGGTCTGACACTTCATGTATTCTTGATACTCTCCCTCTGTTAATGCAGCTTAGGACTGCATTGTTTGTCAGCTTGTTTTTTGGTTTCTGCAGCACACAGCTGTCTCACACTTAAGTGGTTGTTCATTAGGACTCCTTGATCCCTTTCACAGTTACTGCTATTGAGCCAAGGACCACCTATTGTGTACCTGTGCCTTTGGTTTTTCTTGCCTACTTAGAGTTGGCATTTAAAGTGGCAGAGACCTTGCTTAATTTCATGAACAGACAAGACTAAATTCTTAGGGTGCAGGGGATGGAGGTGGGGAACCAAGAAGAATATTGTGGACAGATAGGGCACAATCCCTAATAGGCTCCATCTTCAGTCTTGCTGTGCAATGATAAGTAGATCAACCCGAGTGGGCTTTGCCACAATGATGGCAAAGAGCCACCTTTATCTAGCAATTAAGGCACCAGGCTAGAAACCAGGAGACAAAGAATTCTAGTCCTGCTTAGATTAGAGCAATTTGGGCCAATCACCAGGAAATAGTTCTAATCTTGCCCTAGGCGTGAAAGCCAGCTGGGTGACTTTGGACCAATCACCAGGAGAATGGGAATTCTAGTCCTGCCTTAGTCAAGAAAGCTGGCTGAATGACTTTGGGCCAGTCACTCTGCACTCAACATGTAGTCCTCAATGGCACTACATCCAGATGGAGGGAAGCATGCAGGGGGGTACCACAAGGTTCCATCTTAGGCCCAGCACTCTTCAATAGCTTCATCAATGATTTAGTTGAGGGAATGGAAGGGGAACTCATCAGATCTGCAGATGACATCAAGGTGGAGGGAATTGCCAACACTTTGAAAGATCTAGAAGGATCTGGACAGACTTGAACACTGAGCTCTACCAATATGCAATTCAATGCTGAGAAAAGTAAGGTTTTACACTTAGACAAGAAAAACCAAGTGCACAGGTACAGAATAGGTGGTACCTGGCTCAACAGTACGTGAGAGAGATCTAGGTGCCCTACTGGACCACCACTTAAGTATAAGCAACCAAAAAAGCCCATGAAATCCTAGGCTGCATCAACAGAGGAATAACATCAAATCATGAGAAGTGATGATATCACTTTATATTCGACTGGTGAGATCACACTTGGAATAGTATGTCCAGTTCTGGTCACCACAATACAAAAAAGATGTTGATACTCTAGAAAGATTGCAGAGAAGAACAACAAAGATGATAAGGGTCTGGGGGCTAAACTGTATGGTGAATGGCAAAGAGAGCTAGACATGTCAAGCCTATTGAAGAGGAGGGTTGTGGGGGACATGATAACTCTTCTTCCACGACTTCTGGTTGGGATCTCGCAGTGATGCAGACACAGGAAGACTGGGCTTTGTCTTTTGCATCTGATTTCACCCCGCTGGGGGACCCTGGAAAGGGTCGAAAGTCAACCCCTAGATGTGGCAAGCAAGGAGGGGACTCTTATTGATCATGGGGGGTGGTGGCAGCCCCCCAGTTTGATCCAAGGAAGCTCTCCAAACCAGCAGAGGAAAGACTGGCTGCATTTGTGTAGCCAGTCCGAAGCTGTAGACAAGCTGTAGACAAATCAACAAGCACTACCAAGCAACTTTGTAGCAACATGGATGAAACTGGGTGAGACCTGATCCTTTCTTCATGATTTTAAGACCTCTTCCTGAAAATCTGCCCAAAGCATCCCCCCCCCCCACCGATGAAAGAGGGAAAGAGAATTTCCACCCCACTTCCTCAGAAAAGAAAAGCGGCGAATTAATACTTGGGGACACTGGTGAAACCTATGAGACTTCTCTGGAATTAAAATATACTTACAGCTTGAAAATTTGGGGACCAAAAATATTTTTAAGACCTTTTTATTTATTTTTATTATTTTTTTTAAAGAAAAAGACTTGAAAAGTTTAACAATATAAGTTTTGGATCTAAAAACTGGAAAGTGGCATTAATGACATCTAGTGATGCATTGCAGCACTACAATGTATTTATGTCTAAAAGAAACCTGGCTTGAAGCCCAAAACTAGATAAGATTTTGGCTGGCCTTGGAACTATTTTATTATTAAGAATTACAGTTGAGAAAAAAAAGGAACAGGCTTGGGGGCTGCTTATCTATGTGGCAGAGATGATAAACATTTTAAATTTGGCCTGTCTGAATTTTGAACATAAATACTGACTTTCAGAACTGCATTGTGGATTTTTTTTGAACGCTTTGGATTATAAATCTTGATTGTTAAACAACCCTCGAAGATTCTTCTCTCTCCTTGGACAGAAAGGATATATTTTTTATTGGACAGAAAAATTTGAACTTTACCTATATCTGCTTAGGGGAGATTCAGGAACGGACAGTTGGTTGTATAAATTTATAAAGGCTACTTATAAAAATAAAATAAAATAAAATAAAATGGATGTTTCATACTCAGCATTAAATAGTAAAACACCATCTTTAATATCTGTTCCCAGCAGCCTTAACATGCCATATCATCAAGAAAATACTGATGAAACACAGAAAGAAATTCTCTCCATGATGAAATTAATACAAAAAATAATTATTCTAGCTTGTGAGCAGGTTACTAATAACGCAAAGGAGATAAAAGAACAATTTTATAATTTTATAAATCAAAGTTTCAGAACATACTGGATGGCAAGGAAAGAGAGCTGATGGACTACAAGATAAAGTTGTTAATAGAACTGTGGGGAACCAAAGAAGGAGGGAGGCAGTTTAATGAATATCAATGGGCTAGCACTTCCAAAAACATTTTAACCAAATTGTTTCTCTTGTTCCAAATAATATATATAAAAGTAGAAGAAGAATTATTTGATGATCCAAATGCACTGACTTGGAAAGTTAGCTGGCAAAGAAAGAAAGCTAGAGTAAGACCGAAAGAAATAGAAGCTTTGATCTAATAGAGGGGATGCTATATTATTGATTAGAGGTTTGAATATGGTTAAGAATAGATTGTTAAAAATAGAAGCATTTTTACAACTAGAGAGCTAGGATTTGTAATCAGAATATTATATCTTGGTATGAAAAGGGAAATAAGAATATGTTAAGAACTTTGAATAAGGGATTCTTTCAGTTGGCCAAATACAACGTGTTTTGAAATTATAAATGACTGGGACACTTTGAACATGGATGGGAAACTAAAATTGAAAAAAAAGCAAAAATAGAATATGGATTAAATAAGTAGAAATCGAATGCTAGGAAAGGTATTCTGATATTATTGATAATATAAGAAAAATGTAACAAAGGTTACATTTGTATGTAAGTGTATGTTTACTAGCAATAAAAGAATTGTATTTTCTTAATGTGGAAAAATTATTATAGAAGAAGAGAGGATGTACTGGAGTGTGTAACATTGGACCTAGTTGAAAAAACCTATATGTATCACCGAATTATTAATGGACTCAGTCATCATGTTGTCTATTGAGCACTTGTTTGTGAAAATAGAAAATGAATTGTTCAAGAGAAATCCAACCTAGAATTAAAGAGAAATTTTCTGACAATCAGTGGAACTGTCTGCCTTCCCGAGTTGTGGGTGCTCCATCACTGAAAGTTTTTAAAACTAAACTGGGCAACCATTTGACCAGGATATTATAAGGTCTCCTGCCCTGAGCAGGGGGTTGGACTAGAAGACCTCCAAGGTCCCTTCCAACCCTATGATTCTATGTTCTATGAAAATATCATTTTGGAACCTAGAGATGGATGAAATCCTTTTGTGACTAACTATACAGTAAGTAAACATGTTTGGTTTCTCACAATTCCCAGCTTGAAATTCATATTTCAGTTTGCTTGGGGAACAAAAAGGCATTACTCATTTGTTTAATAAGTTTTCCATAGTATTGGCAGATGCTTCATAGTCTGAGATCTAGAAATGGGGAAGTAATCTTCTGGGAAAAGAGAGGAAATTTTTTTGCAACTATTTTTGAATTTATTCCTGAAAATGCCACGCTGTCATCAAGCTTGTTGGCTTAGGGAAGTAAGCAAAGCCCATTCATTTCCCATCCATATTTGGAGCTGAGATGGTGGCCTGGCAATGAATAGGATCCGAGACAACCCAGACATCTCAGACCCATTTCCGGTTGGCTAGCCCAAAACTTAGATTGGATGCCAATCCCAGGCATATATGTGACACTCCGCAGGTGGGAGCTCCTAAAAAGAGCACATCCTTGGCTACCGTAGCAGGACAGCCGCAGGCTGTGTGAGAAGTACGTTTTTTGTTGGGTCCAAGTGGAGGCCCAGCCAAGGGTCTGGTTCTGGCGGCCTGGTCATCGGCTCAGTGTGGTACCGGTGTCGGAGATCAGTGCCTTCAGCAGGCTGGTGATGCCCTGCAGGGTCCTGGATGGCCCCTGGGGTTTTGGCCCCAAGGTATTTCCTGGGGTCTTCTGCCCTTGCAGGCAACATTTGATGGAATCCAAACCATCTGGTGCTGTTCCTAAGCCAGGTCATCAGTCATCTGGACCAATATGCCCACTTTTACCTGTCCCAATGGGCTATGGCAGTGACAGTGACTGTGGTGCTGCAGGGGGAGGCTGTGGAATGGGTGGCATATGATAGCGAGGATGACGCAGTGGAGCATCTGATGGTGAGTGAGCCCGTATGCCCAAAGACAGGTCACCGGGCAGAGTACAGGGCCCTGATTGATTCCGGTTGCACCCGGTGTCTCCTCAGTAGATTGTTGAGCTGGGGATATGGGTGAGGGAACTAGCCAGTGCCATGAGATTCAAGCAGGTGGATGGTTCACTGTTGAAAGTGGCCGGGTTTCCGGGTGGCAAGGCGCCGCCGAAGACAGCTGTTCTCGGGCTGTCCACTCCGCGGCTTTGTAGAACCGCCGAAAGCAGCGCCGATCAGCTGTTTCGGCGGTTTGGAAGCCCCCTCCTCGGGAGAAGAGGAGGGGTTGAGTATCCAGGTAGGGGTAGAGCTCTCTGGGGCCGCCAGAGCTTAAAGTTCTGGCGGCTGAAGGATCGAGCCCCCCCAAAGCCTGGATTCCTCCGGGCTGCGCAGCGTTTCTGCTCCATGCTTTTAAGAGCAGAACAAGGCGAACACAACCATCCCTGCCTACAGGAAAGGACTTTGGAAGACAAGAAAGCAGGCAGAGCGATGCAGGAGAATAAGGTGAAAGTGGATTTTTGATCTTTGGTTCAATCCACATTGAAGACTTTGAAAGTGAAAGTGCGTAGTAAGTAACAGTGGGGGAAAAATGGCGGCTAAATCTTCAAAGCTTATTAGAAGTGCGGGGGCTTCCCCCCTGCAGCAGTCTTCATTGCAAGCCTTAATGCCCCCTGCACCTGCACCTTCACCTGTTTTAACAGTTAAAGTTTTGCAAGATGCTTTGGAGAAGCATTCACAGCAAATTGCTGAGATTATAGATGAAAAGCTGGATGAAAAGTTGGAGGAGAAGTTTACAGGAATAAAGGTGGACATTTTACTTGCTTTTCAAGGCTTGGCGACATGTATTGAAAGCTTGGATGAAAGAGTGGAAGATCTCAGCCAAAATAATAGTAAATTAGAGGCAAAGATATTAGAGACTGAGAATGTGATGGATAAAATTGACAATGATTTGACATTGGTGCAGTATCATGAAATGGAGTTTGCTGTAAGAATTAGAGGCTTGAAAGAGAATCCTAAGGAAGATTTGAAAAAAATAGTTTCTGAGTCTTTGGAAGAGGTGTTGGGACGGCCAGCTGAAGGAATTGCTGAAGATATAGACAAAATCTTCCGTGTCAATTCCTGGATTGCAAGACAAAGGAAACTACCTAGAGATGTGGTTGTTTATTTTACAAAGAGAACAACCAGAAATGAAATTATTCAAGTTTCTTACAATACTAAGCTTGTAATTGCAGAGCAAGAAGTTCTGGTTTTAAAAGAGATCCCTCCAAGAATTTTAAGGAGAAGGAAGGAATTTGCATTTCTGGCACAGGAGCTTAAGCAACGTGATATCAAGTTTAGATGGGAGATCCCAGTGGGTATGGTGGTAATGTATGAAGGCGTGAGACATCGTTTTGTTACAGTGATGCAGGCACGTGATTTTTACAGTAATGTCTTAAAAGCAATCCCCATACCACTTTTGGAATCAACAAAGAAGAATGGAGAGGAAAAGCTTCAAGATGCTGAAGGAATAACACAGACAGATGAGAAAACAACAGGAGTGGATCAAATTTCAGCAGTATCAGAAGAAGCAAGAGACCAGAGGATTACGCGTGCTGCTTCAAGACGAATGAGATGTGAGCAAGAAAAGGATCAGCAGAATGTTGTGGAACCTCCAAAGCGTACCTATAGCGAAGCTGTGGGAGGGGCGCGGCCTAAAAATGTGAAGGGGATCCTGGAAGACGCGCTCCAAAAGCTTCGGGTCGCTAAAGATGGCGACTAAGTTTTTAACTTGGAATGTCAATGGATTAAACTCACCACAGAAGAGAAAGAAAATCTTTCAATATTTAAAACAATTTAAGACTGATGTTATTTGCTTACAAGAAACACATATTAGAGTTATGGACCAAAAGTACTTATTAAATTCAAGATTAGGCACACAATTTATTGCTTCTGCAACAAATAAGAAAAATGGAGTGGTTATTTATGTCAAGAACACAATTATAGCGGAATTAATTGAAGCAGATCAACAAGGAAGATATGTTATAGTAGACTTGTTAATAAAAGGCAAAAAAACACTTTTGGTTGGATTATATGCTCCTAATCAACAACAAGCTGACTTTTATAGTTTATTACACAGCAAGATTACTCAACTGGATTATAAATCTTTTATTTTTATGGGAGACTGGAATGGTGTTTTGAATGTACAAATGGATAAGAGTGGATCTTTTAGAAATACCCCAAGTCATGCTAAACTGCCTAAGTCTTTTTTTGAGATGATGGATGATTTGGAACTGCGAGATGTTTGGAGGGAGAGAAATTTACAAGAGAAGAACTATACTTTTTTTTCTGATAGACATCAATCTTTTTCTAGGATTGATTTTATATTAGTGACTAATATAAAGGTTGACTCAGCCTTCCATCCTTCCGAGGTAGGTAAAATGAGGACCCAGATTGTTGGGGGCAATTAAGCTGACTTTGTAATAATGCCGCTTGGGGTGTGTGTGAAAGCCCTAACAAGCAGGCATATACATAGAATGAAGGCTACTGCTAAGCTTGTAAGCCACCCTGAGTCTTCGGAGAAGGGCGGGATATAAATGGAATTAAAATAAATAAATAATGATCTCTTTTCTAGGACTAAGAAGATAAAGATTTGTTCAAGAACTATGTCTGATCATAGTCCAGTTTGGTTAGAGATTGGAAAAGACATTAGAGATAGGCGTTCCTGGCGTTTAAATGAGAATCTGTTTAGAAATCAGGAAAATGTGGAAGAATGTAAAAAACAGATGAAGGTTTTTTTTGAAACTAATATGCATAAGGGTACTTCTATGGAAATGGTATGGGATGCTAGTAAGGCGTATATGAGAGGTGTGTTGATATATCTGAATAATAAATACAGACGTAATTTGGAATTTAGGAGGAAGGAATTAGAGAAAGAGATTAAGGAAAAAGAAAAGGCTTTAATTTTGAACCCATTGGATGTGAAGATTAAAGAGATTATTAAGTTATTAAGAGGACAATTTGACAAGTTAATGGCTGATCAAGTGGCAACTAATTTACGGTTTGCTAGGCATAATACTTTTTGTAATGCCAATAAACCAGGTAGATGGCTAGCCTATATGCTAAGGAAGAAGCAAAGGGCTTCTAATATAGATAAAATAGAATATAAGGGCAAGGTTGTGAATCAGCAGAATCTTATTAAGGAAACTTTTGTTGATTTTTATTCTAAATTATATGCTAGAGATAAGATTAATGAAACAGACATTGATGTATATTTGAGAGACGTTAGCATCCCGGTTCTTACGCAAGAACAAAAAGAAGAGATGAATCAACTGATAACTGAGGAAGAAATATTCTTGGCAATCAAACAGTTAAAAGTGGGTAAAGCGCCAGGTACGGATGGTTTGACTGCTGTGTATTATAAAAATTTACAGTTTGAGATGATAAAGCCACTAAAGGAACTGTTTCAGACAATTCAAAAGGGGGGAGGAGTGCCTCCGTCTTGGAAAACTGCTTTTATTTCTTTGATTCCGAAAGAAGATCAGGATGTTACTCAAGCAAGAAATTATAGGCCAATATCACTTTTGAACACAGACTACAAGATATTTGCTAAGGTTTTAGCTAATAGACTGATGAGGGTATTGCAACAGGTAATTCATGGTGATCAAACTGGGTTTATAAGTGGTAGACAAATGAAAAATAATGTGAGGCATATAATTGATCTGCTGGAATTTTTGGAAAGGTATAACCAGATTCCTGCAGCATTGATCTTTTTGGATGCTGAAAAAGCCTTTGATCAATTGGATTGGAAATTTTTGATGAAAGTATTAGATAAAATGAATTTTGGGGATGAATTTTTACAACCAATCAGGGCATTATATCAAAAGCAAACAGCCCGAATAATTGTGAATAATAGTCTGACTGAAATGTGTAATACTGAAAAGGGTATGAGGCAGGGGTGCCCGCTATCACCCTTATTATTTGTTTTAACATTGGAGATATTATTGATTAAAATACGGAATTCGGAAACAATTAAGGGAATTCAAATAAGAGATCAGGATTATAGATTGAGGGCGTTTGCGGACGATCTGGTTATTACGGTGACACAGCCAGAAAATTCTGTTATGGAATTGATGGAGTTAATATTGCAATATGGGAAAGTTTCTGGATTTAAGGTTAATATACAAAAAACTAAAATGTTATCTAAAAATATGACAGTATTACAAAAGGTAGCTTTAGAAAGGTTAACTGGATTTGAAATTGTTAAAAGGGTTAAATATTTGGGGGTATACTTGACACCCTCAAACGTAAAATTATACAAAAATAACTATGAAAAGTTATGGAACAAAGTGCAAAAAGAATTGGATAGTTGGAAAAAATTACAATTGTCATTATTGGGAAGAATTGCAGCAGTGAAAATGAATGTTTTGCCAAAATTTCTATTTTTGTTCCAAATGATACCCATTCTTAAAAAGGACACAAACTTGGAGGAATGGCAGAAGGGTATTAATAAATTCGTTTGGGCAGGGAAAAGGCCACGGGTTAAATTTAAAATTATGCAGGACACGCGTGAAAGAGGTGGTCTAAAAATGCCCAATCTTAAATTATACTATGAAGCTGCTGCATTATCAGCCATAAGTGATTGGATTAATTTAACACAAGGGAGATTATTAAATCTTGAAGGTCATGATTTGCTATTTGGTTGGCATGCATATTTATTGTATGACAAGAAGGTAGATAATGTGTTTAAGATGTATATTTTAAGACATGCTTTGTTGCGAGTTTGGAAAAAGCATAGACATAAGTTAAACTACAAGATACCTTTGTGGGCAATACCGAAACACGCAATAGAGAATATAAATGTTGGATTCAAACATGATGTGACTACATATAAGGAAATCTTGAGTTTGGAGAGGAATATATGGTGTTTGAAGCCATATAATTTTTTACGAGGAAAAAAGATTGTTCAAACCTGGTTTCAGTATGGGCAACTACAAGCCAGGTGGAAAGAAGATCAGAAAATTGGTTTTTTAACGGATGATGAAAATTTGGTAAAGCAAATTAGAAATCAGGGCCCAGCACATATCAAACGGATATATCTTGCATTGATAGAAATTGATTCAGAAACAGAAATTGTTAAAGACTGTATGATAAAATGGGCACAGAATATTCAGGAAGTTATTACAATGGACACTTGGGAAAAGATCTGGGTGAGAAATGTAAAATTTACACAAGCTCAGAATCTAAGAGAGAACTTTTATAAAATGTTTTATAGGTGGCATTTAGATCCTAAAAAGTTAGCAAGTATGTATCCGAATTATCAGCCTAAATGTTGGAGATGTGGTGGCGAAGATGCAACGTATTTTCACATATGGTGGACCTGTAAAAAGGTTAAAGCATTTTGGATTAAAATCTGGTGGAATATGCAGAAGATATTCAAGAAAAGGATAAAGTTTTGTCCGCAATTGTTTCTACTGGGCATTATTACTGATATTACTGTTGTGGACATTAAGCTGATGCTGAACTTAATTACAGCAGCGAGACTTTTAATAGGGCAATACTGGAAGAAGGAAGAACTGCCGACTATAGAAGAGTGGACTTTAAAGGTTTCTAACCTGGCAGAAATGGCGAAGATTTCAGTGTATTTGAAAGACCACTCGCAACAACGATATAATGCGGAGTGGAAAAAATAGATTGATTACATTCAGAATAAATATGGGATTAAAAAGTTTCATTTAGCATTTGAATAAGTATTTATGGGATATTTATATTGCTTGTAGTCATTTTATAAGAGCTAAAGTGCGGTAGACTTAATAGTTTATTGTTATTAGCATATGGTAGTTTATGACTGTTTTTTTTACTTTTATACCTTGTATTCAGCTCTGGGAAGTGGGGGAGGGGGGAGGGGGGAAGGGGAGGGTGAGAGGGTGGGATTGGGTTGGGAAGGGAGGGAGGGGGTGGGGGTTGGGATGTTAAAGATAAAATGTATTGAAAAACTTTTCAATTAAAAAAAAAAGAAAAGAAAAGAAAGCGGCCCCTGCAACCCACATAATGGAGCCAGTACGGCTGGAGATGAGAGCCCATTAGGAGGTTCATAGTGGTACCAACTATGACCAAGGCCATTATTCTAGGGTTGATGTGGTTGGATAAGGGGCTCCCTACGATTTGGTGGGAGAGGGGTTACCAGAAGTTGTGGATAGGCATTGGCCCTCAGCCTATGAACAAGCTCAGAAAAGTATGGAGAGCAAGGGGGAGGGGAAGTCTGGAGAGGGGGGAGCGGTGTCCAGGCCTCCTTTTCCATCAGTGTATTCCGACCTTGCTGAGGTCTTCAGCGAATGGGAGTGCGATGTTCCGCCCCCCACATCGGCCGACCGATTGCGCAGTTGAAATCCTACCGGGTGCTAAACTCCCAAAGCCTAAGATGTACACGATGACACCCAGGGAGATGGAGGAATTGCGAGCTGATGAATGTGGATGCTCTCAGGCAGGGGGCTGCGGTACTGTTTTGAGGACCGCACAGAAGCAGAGGCCAGGATCCGCTCCATTTGGCAATGAAAGTGGCCAGTTGCAGAGTACGTTCAAGAGTTTTGCAGCCTGATGGCCCTCTTGAGAGAATGGCCTGAGTCCCTGCTGGCCTACCAGTTCTGCAATGGGCTGAACTGAGAGCTGTGCCACAACTGCCTACCCCGGGGGGTGCCTAACAACCTCAGGGCATGGTGCCAGCTAGCCACTAATGTGGAGCTAGATCTGCTGGATACTGAAAAACACACTGCCCATGGGAGCTGGCCCTGCCAGGTTGCCGAAAGATGCCCCATAGCCTGAGGGGGGAAGGCAGGTACACCCTCGGGTCCCAGAGAGAAGCCCTGGTGAACCCTGGGAGCCTGCTTCCAATGCAAGAAGGAAGGCCACCGAGTGGCTGAGTGCCCAGATGCACATCCAGCATCTGCATTGTGGACCTTAACACAATTGAAGGGGGAAAAACTGCTGGCAAAGCCAAAGGAAAAGATGTGGGTCACGCAGCAAGTCATGGAGGTCCAGTGAAGGGGAGGGAACTCCAACCCCCAATAAGCCTGGCATGGTCTTTTATGAGAGCAACAGTGAGGAGGAAGACAACCCAATGGTAAGTGGCACCATCACCCCGATGACTGCCAGGGTAGAGATCTGGATACGCTACTCAGCAGTAAAAAACAACTTCACAGCCCTGTTAGATTCAGGCTGCACCTGGTGCCTGATCAGCTTACCAGTGATGAAAACATTGGGGTTGAGACTCAGGAAACTAAGGCAGCCTGTGGGATTTAAACAAGTAGACAGTTCCCGTGTGTGTGTGTGTGTGTGTGTGTGTGTGTGTGTGTGATCTGCCTGACAGAGCCGGGGCTGGGCTGGCCTGGCTGAAGAAGTGGAACCCTGGAGTAGATTGGGGTGCTAGTAAGTGGCACATGAGAAAAAGGGTGTCAAAGCAGGAGGATCTGAGGAAAGCACCAGGTGCCAGCCACGAGCCTGTTAGGGAGGCGAAGGTGAAACTGGCTAATGCCAGTTGGGATAAATTTGGATACTGGCCTACTTCTAAACAAATTACCAGTCTGTGTGGGTAGATTGCTTATCTGAAGTCTCTAGTCTGTGCTTTTCAGGCAGAAATTAGGTGTCCAGCTCAGCCCTTCTGTTCTATTGAGCTGTTGTGCTATCAGCCCCCTCTACCATAAAGATCGTGAAGGACAGTGTGGACAACCGTAGGGTCTGGCAGGATGAAAGCTGTGAGTCACAAAAACTAAGCTTTTGCTGTGTCCCTGCATAACAGATACAGAGCCCTTGCTGATCTTAACAGGGACACTAAGTTGACAGATCAAGATAGTTGTGATGGTGATAACTCAAATGAACAGGGAATTGTGATCCAAGACAACTTGTTCGGATAGAGGAAAGTGTGAAACAGGTGTTACCCATTAGTCATGCAAAAAGAGAAAGGCATCCAAAAAGAGAAGCCACCTTCTGGTAGGTGATTCAATTGTAAGGGATGTAAATTTGGGAAAAGATATAGAGATTTCAAAAGAGGCCAGGTGTCTGCCAGGTGCTACTGCTAGCAAAGACAAGAGACATATTTTTAAGATAGTTAAGAATGCCAGTAAGGACTACGATGTTCGTGCTACTGTACATCTTGGCATGAATGATCTGTTCCAAAAAGATGCAGAAGGATTTCCAGACCTCAGGGCAGGAACTTAGCAGGATAGGCTGTAGGCTTACTTTTTCAGAGGCTTTACCAGTGTATAAGGAACAAAAAGGAAAAAGCCACTGTATAGTGGAGCTCAATGTGTGGCTAAAAGAGTGGTGTAAAAGGGAAGGCTTTGGTTATATTAGTCACAATGTCTGCAGCTACTCCAATGAAAAACAGTACACAAGTGATGGTTTGCATCCATCAAAGAAAGGGACTGAATTACTCGGCATTAAATTCACAGATTTTCTGGAGAAATATTTAAACTAAACAATGGGGACCGTGAATTAATTGATATAGAACAATTCTATCCCGAGCAATCTAAAATTAATAGGATTATCTGTGTGTCAGAATCCATTTATAATTCATTTCTAACTCTGCAAATCTAAATCTCATCCCTACTGGATTCTGCCATTTCCAAGGAGGGGAAGAGAAGGCAGGGTTGTTAAGAGCCATCTCTATCCCTTAGATGCAAGGTTTGTGTATTCAGCCTGCCTGGAGGCCATCACAAAAGTCCAGGGAAGAAACCCTTTGAACTAAGAAGAACAAAGAAAGAGGGAGGGGGGAAATTCTGGTCTGTATCTCGGACTGGAATGTGAAGGGGAGGAAGTAATAATGTTGCAAATGTACTGGTGGTTCTCTTTTTTCCCCACGAGGGGTTTGACACCTGAAACTTAACTGATCCGGGACTGACCAAATGGACTGAGGGGAGGGGTTTTTACTCGGGACACTTTAAAGTATCGACCAGAGAGAGAGTTTCCAGATCCTGTCTAGATTATCCACGTCAACCATGTTTTAGTAAAAGTTCCTGTTGGACAATCTCGTCTCCAAGAGTTCTTCTTTCCTAAGATGTGGATTTGGGATGGATCCTGACACAGTGCATGTAACATAGATGCTTGTGCGGGTAAGAATATCAACGTAGCTGACAAACAAAATCAAGCCTTTAATAGTGAGTGCCACACCAAGTGCACTAATCAAACAGTGGTAAGGAAGTAGGGAAATTCAGGCACCACACAGGTTGTGTAGAAACACAGAGACAGTCATAAAGGACTCAAATGTCTATACACCAACATACAGATAAAAAGGATGAATTAGAAATTCAAGTAATTCAAGAGTAGATTGTTGCCATTACAGAAACTTGGTGGGATGAAACCTACAAATGGAACCTACAGCTAGAAGGATTTACATTATTTAAAAGTAACAGACTGAATAAAAGAGGAGGTGGAGTTGCACTATATAAAAGAAATAACTACATCTCTACAGAAATAGAGCACAACAATGATGAAAACTGTTTTGAATGCATTTGGGTCAATATAAAAGGGGGGGAAATGACATTGCCACAGGTGTATACTATAGGCCACCGAACCAAACAGAGGAAATAGATGCCTTTTTGCTAGTCATTTAACTAATGTATGTAGGAAGCACATCACAATAGTAATGGGGGACTTTAACTACCCTGACATCAACTGGGAGACAAACGTTGCACCAAGTGGAAGATCAAACAGGTTCCTGACAAACCTAGCAGACAACCTTGTCTCCCAAAAAGCAGAGAAGAGAACTAGGGGATCAGCTACATTGGACCTAATTCTCCCTAAAAGGGATGAAATGATAGAAGGGGTTGAAGTTACAGGAACCTTGGGGGGGCAACAATCATGCGATATTGGAATTCAACATTATGCAAGCATAAGCAATAGAACATAGTCAAAGTAGAGTCTTGGACTTGCAGTGAGGTATCCCAAGACTCTGTTTTCGGCCTAGTACTCTTCAACATCTTCATCAATGATTTGGATGAGGGGATAAATGGGGAACTCATTAAATTTGCAGATGACTCCAAGCTGGCAGGAACAGCCAACACTGCAGAAGATAGGCTTAAGATACAGAAGGATCTTGACAGACTTGAACATTGGGCGCTTTCTAACAAAATGAAATTCATTGGTGAAAAAAGTAAGGTTCTACATTTAAGCAAGAAAAACCAAATGCACAGGTACAGTATATGTGGCACCTTGTTCAATAGTAGTAACTGTGAGAGGGATCTCAGAGTTCTAGTGCACAATCACTTAAA
Organism: Daboia siamensis; assembly: GCA_024449315.1. NCBI lineage: Eukaryota > Metazoa > Chordata > Lepidosauria > Squamata > Viperidae > Daboia > Daboia siamensis. The sequence goes on from JAKJMR010000795.1 coordinate 723,619, forward strand.
TAAGAGCCAGCAGTGTGCTGCAGCTGCCAAAAAGGCCAATGCGGTTCTAGGCTGCATTAACAGAGGGATAGAATCAAGATCTCGTGAAGTGTTAATACCACTTTATAATGCCTTGGTAAGGCCATACTTGTAATACTGCATCCAGTTTTGGTCTCCACAAGATAAAAAAGATGTTGAGACTTAGAAAGAGTTCAGAGAAAAGCAAAAAAGATGATTAGGGGACTGGAGGCTAAAACATATAAAGAACGGCTGCTGGAACTGGGTATGTTTAATGAAGAGAAGGACTACGGGTGACATGAGAGCAGTGTTCCAATATCTCAGGGGTTGCCCCAAAGAAGAGGGGGGGCTCAAGCTATTCTCCAAACCCCCTGAAGGCAGGACTAGAAGCAACGGATGGAAACTAATCAAGGAGAGAAGCAAACTAGAACTAAGGAGAAATTTCCTGACAGTTAAAACAATTAATCAGCGGAACAACCTGCCTCCAGAAGTTGTGAATGGTCCAACAGTGGAAGTTTAAAAAAGAGATTGGACAACCATTTGTCTGAAATAGTATAGGGTTTCCTGCCTGAGCAGGGGGTTGGACTAGAGGACCTCCAAGGTCCCTTCCAACTATTCTATTCTATTCTATTCTATTCTATTCTATTCTATTCTATTCTATTCTATTCCCTAACAGAGGACGAGGGGTTAGAACATCTCATTCCAGAGAAATACTGCGATCTCACTGAGGTGTTCAGTGAGAAGGAAATGAATGTGCTGCCGCCTCACCATCTAATGGTCTGCACCCTTGAAATTATGCCAGGGGCTAAACTGCTGAAGCCAAAGATGTATTCTATGACAACATGAAGATGGAGGAGCATAGGGGATTCATTGACAAGAACTTAACCAGCAGCTTCAGCCAGCCAGCCAAATCGAAGGTGGCAGCCCCTGCGCTCTTCAGGGAAAAGAAAGATGGGTCCCTGAAAATGTGCATGGATTATAGGGGGATAAATGCCACTTGCATGGAGAACATGTACCCCCTCCCCCTGATGAAGAACATATTGGGTTATTTGTCCAAGAGGAAGATTTTCACCAAGCTAGACTTGAGGGAAGTGTACCACCGAGGCGGATTAGAAAAGGAGATGAGTGGAAGACCGTGTTCAACTGTTCCTTGGGATGCTGCCAATTTCAAGTGATGCCACTTGGGCTGCAAGGACACCCACTGTGTTCATGCAACTGATAAATGAACACCTGTGTAAAGGGGAGCTGGTGTAATTAGATGATATTTTAGTCTATACTGAGACCATGGAAGAGCATGTAAAGCTAGTGAGAGCTGTGCTAGAGAAGCTGCTAAAAGCCCAGCTATATGTGAAGCTATCCAAATGTGACTTCCAAAATACCAGTCTAGACTACGTAGGTTACCACGTTTCCAGGGAAGGGGTAGAAATGGACCTGGGAAAGGTGAGGACAAGCTTAGAATGGGAGGACCCAAGGAACAGAAGGCAACTGCGGTGTTTCCTGGGATATGCAAACTTCTATAGGCAATTCATTCCCACATTCGCAAAGATAGCCCTACCCATCATGAACTTGCTGAAGATGGGTAAGGGGACGAAGTCCAGACCAAGTCAACCCTTGAACTTGACTGTTGAATGCCAAGCAGCTTTCAAAAAGCTAAAGAGTCTCTTCTTTGCTGAGCCAATCTTGAATTTACTGCAAAGTTCTGGCAGGAGTTTGTGAGTCTAATAGGCTCATCTCAGGGACTTAGCTCTGCTTTTCATCCCAATATTAATGGATCGGCAGAATGAATGAACTCAATGGTAGAGTAATACCTAAGATGTTATATAAATTATCAGCAGACTAACTGGCTGATTTGCTGAGGTGGCCTACAATAACTGCATAGCAGCATGGGATACCCCTTTTGCTGCCATTTGCTGAGGTGGCCTACAATAACTGCATAGCAGCATGGGATACCCCTACAATAACTGCATAGCAGCATGGGATACCCCTTTTAAGGTGGCCATGGGTATTGAGTTCATATCCATGCTGGAGGTTCCCCCAGGGCCCCAACTTCTGCAACACTGGTGGAATGGATGGACTCTCTAAAAGGCACATGGGTTACCATGTGCAAGGCACTAGGAAAAGCCCGGGAGGTCCAGAAAAAGCAATCCGATCAGAAGAAAGCTCCTCAAAGGGAGTTTAGGCTGGGAGATAACATGTACTTGTCCACCAAGAATTTAAACCTAAGAGAGTCCTGTGAGAATCTGGGTCCTAAATATATATAAGTCCTTTCTCCATTGTGTGGATTATAAACCCAGTGACAGTGGAGCTTCAGATGCCAAGAAGTCTTAGGCGAGTCCACCCAGCGTTGCATTGCAGTCTGCTAAAGTCCATTGGAGATTCCAAGCTAAGGCCAACTGGCCTTAGTTTGTTCCATGCGAGGTATCTAAGCAACCAAAGTGAAACTATTGTGTAAATGGTAAATTGTTTATGCTTTTGTATATTTGTGTTCATTCCAGGTGTTTCATTTTCCTGGGGGGAGGGTCAGCATGTCAAGAGTGATTTGCTTTTCACCTAGTTTCTTCTCTGCTCTCAACTTGACAATAATCGGGAGGGGGGTGGCTGAATCGCCTGGGGTGAGAATGGAATGCCAAGAATCCATCTGCAGATTGTGAAGCCCTGCTCCCCCCCTTCAAGGACATGCTGTGCAGGTGTTTGAACGATCCAGGCAGTTCCCATAGCAAATGGAGTGTAGGTGATTGGACAACGGAATGGGCTAAGGGGAGCGGCCAAAAGGGGAAATCTTGTTTAATTATACGGACCTTTGAGAAGGAAATTCAGAGCTGCTTTTGTTTCTTTTATGCCAATGTAGAGTAGTGGCCAAAAGTGTGGAAACCTTTTGGAAAAAGTATTTTTGAGGTTTGATGGCTAATAACACCACTTTTTTTGGGAGTAGTACCATAAAATTATATATCAATGGAAAGATAATTTAATCAAGAATGTAATGCGACATAGTTTGTTCAATTATATGTACTGTATTCTATGAAAAGTTATAGCCAAATAACCAGAAAAAGGAAGCACAACTTGCTTAGGTTGATATCAGGTAGCTTTCCTTCATCTAATTGTAGCCAATGAGCATGAGTGTTTAGAGAGCCAATCAGGTGTCATCTTGTTTTGGCAATGAGCCAATCAGATCACAGTAGGATTCAGTTGCTGATGTCATGTATTGAAGCTGAGTGGAGGACATTTGTCAGTGTGTTATGTGAACGCTATCAAATTGGTTGGTTTTTTTTCCCCTTTCATTTAGTGAGCTTGTAAAAAGTAATAAAATTAAAGTAATGGTGCAAAGAGTTGACTGTTTGCCCAGAAAGTGATGTAAAATAGTATTGTTAAGTGAACAAGGCTACAATTATGAAGAAATTAGAAGAAAAAATGGTGGAAACTTAACCAAAGGTGGCATTTCTACTGTTCACTTTTCCCAAAAGGTTTCCACAAATTTAGCCACTACTGTAGTGTATTCAACAAAAGTATTTGGGGAAGAACTGTGCTGCCACCATGTGGTTGTTTTGAGGAAATTATAGCATGCTAAATTGGTCAGCCAGTCCTTCCCTATTCTGTCCCTATTTTTTGACGTATTTCCTCCATCTCCTTACCATGTGCCTTTACACCCCTCCCCTTTCTGGGATGTACTTTGTCCTTCTTCTCTTTCAGTGGTTCTCCTCCTCCATAACCGGCAGATACACATGCGGACACTGTGGGTTGTTACTATCTTTTGACCTTGGAAATACCATCCATTTATCATCTACCACATCTTGTTTTGCTGTAATCTTCTCTGCATGCAAATAAAGGTACTTCTGGATGATAAAAGGTACTTTCATGAGTTCTGCTATCTGGCAAGGGCTGTTAACAGTGATAGTATCAGCTTATACAGGCCAAGCACAGGGGTCTTAGCAAGGGGATAAATCATTAAACAACAGTCAGAGTCAGAATAAGAACAATGTCCCCGGAGTTCCTTTGTTGGATTTGCTAGCTGGACATTTGACAGAATGAATGAATGCATAAGCAAACCCTACTAGTTGCACATAACAAAATGTGTAAGAAATATAGGATGCCATCTTTACAATTATCCCCAGAGTATTGTTTTCTACTTGATTGTTTGTCTAATGTTAACCCTTGATTTAAGTACTGAAGGCTGATACACAGATCAAAGCTAGAGTCCTGCATTGATTGGAGATGGACTTCTGCAGGGCTATGACTTCCTCTAGTCCAAAAAATGTTTTCTCTAGCCATGGTGATTCTTCAAAGGTTCTGCCATTAGAGTATGTCTGAGAAGCAACAAAGAAACACTACATGCATGGAGATGGACAATTAGACAAAGTTTCAGAAATGTGAAATATTGCAACCGATCAGACCTGGTTTAACTATCCTCCTCCAATTAAAAGGCTTAATTTATGATTGCAGACCACAGGTGGGAGAGCTGAACTGGTGAAACCACGCTTGAAATACTGTGTACAATTCTGGTCATCACAATGCAAAAAAGATGTTGGGACTCTAGAAAGAATGCAGAGAAGAGCAACAAGGATGATTAGGGGACTGGAGGCTAAAGCATATAATGAATGTTAAGAGAACTAGGGGTAATACAATAATTCTCCCCTAGTACTTGACCTTGGGCCAGTCACTTTATTTCAGCTCTAAGAAGGAAGCAATAGCAAGCCCCATCTGAGAAATCTTGCTAAGAAAATTGTAGGGATATGTCCAGACAGTTTCCAAGAATCAGACACAACTGAATAGAAGAGAAAGAAAAGAGAAAAAGAAACAGCAGGAAATGTCTTTGGGGATAGAGAGAAATCATTAGAAGAAAGTTTTATTTCTAAATGGAGAAATTACTGAACCCCTTCCAGTTCTCTGGCTTTCCCATTGTTCTCAGGCAAAGCTGACTTCCTCCCAGGGGAGAAGGTGTTCCTAGCTCTGAAACCTTAAAAGGAAGGTCACAATCTCGGGTGTGAACCCTATTTATGGAAGGCACCTCCACTTCGATGCAGAGATGGAGACTGTGAGACAATGCAATGGGGGAGGCTAGCCCTTTGCCCCAGCTCAGTTTACATGCCCATACAAGTAAGAAAGGCCACACAATTCCCTTCTGCATTGACAAAAGGCAATGGTGTCTGAAGTTAATTTAATAATCTTTAGAAAAACTAGATATCCATCACTTTCAGCCTGAGCAAAATAAAAACTGGCCTAAATGCACTGCCATTTGTTCAATCACAATCACTTTGAGGTTCTTAAGACCAGGAAATAGTAGATGAATTGGTCTAATCTGCCAGGCTCCCGGTCCCAGAGTGCAGCCTCACACCTTGTGCTGTTCTTCTCTGGTGGGCCAGATTTCAAAACTAGACCCTACCTGAGTCTATAGAACTAGTTTTCAGAATGAAGTCTTTTATTTTTTAAAGTCCTTAACAGAGTAACAGAATAACAGAGCTGGAAGGGACTTTGGAGGTCTTCTAGTCCAATCCTCTGCTCAGGCAGGAGAGCGTATTTCATTTCAGAGAAGTAGCTGTCCAGTCTTTTCTTAAAAGGCTCTAGTGATGGGGCACCCACAACTTCTGAAAGCAAGCTGTTCCACTGGTTAATTGTTCTCACTGTTAGAAAATTTATTCTTAGTTCTAGGTTGCTTCTCTTAGTTTTCATCCGCTGTTTCTTGTCTTGCCTTCTGGTGCTTTAGAGAAGAGGCTGACCCCCTCTTTGTTGTGGCAGCCCCTCAAATATTCGAAGACTGCTATCATGTTGACCCCAGCCCTTCTCTTCACGGGACTAGACATACCCAGTTCCTGCAACTGTGCATCATAGGTTTTAGCCTCCCATCCCCTAACCATCTTTGTTGCTCTTCTCTGCACTCTTTCTAGAGTCTCAACATCTTTTTTATATCATGGTGACCAAAACTGGATGCAGTATTCTGAGTGTGGCCTTATCAAGGCCTTATAAAGCAGTATTAACACTTCACATGATCTTGATTCTGTTAATGCAGTCTATGATTGCCTTGGCTTTTTGGATGGCTGCAGTACACTGCTAGCTCAAATTTAAATGACTGTCCTCTAGCACTACAAGATCCCTCCCACAGTTACTCTATTGGGCAAGGTTTCACCTATTCTGTACCTGTGCATTTGGGTTTTTTTGCCTAAGTGTAAAACCTTACTTTTCACTACATTGATTTTCATTTTATTAGATAAGGCCCAGTGTTCAAGTCTGGATCTTGAGCCTATCTTCTGGGGTGTTGCCTATTCCTTCTAGCTTAGTGTCATCATCCTTGGTACAAACTCAGTCCAAACTGAGCTAAGGACACCTCTAAATGAACAGTGAGAAATATATCTTAAGTGAAGTCTTCTGCAAAGCCCAAGTGACATTTTCAGCCCAAGTCAAAGTAACAAGCACATTGACTAAATCATCAATTTGTTTAACCATAGCAACTCTAGAGATTAATTTTAAAATTTTACCCGAAGTCTCTAGGCTCCTTCATGAAATACAGTTCATCTGTATTTTTAGAAAGCTGCTTGCACCGGAGGAAAGAAAATTCCAGCAGCGGATTAATTCAAACAATATCTGATGAAAAACAAGGTAAGGCAAAATAGGATTTGTATTCAGAACATAAAAGACTCAGGAGGGACTCGAGGGCAAAACAAGAAAGTCACATTTTCCTTCCAAATTAAGATGACGTTGTCCAAAGAAGAGAAGAAAACATCCAAAGCAAGAGAAAGTACCTGTTCTGATGGACTTGTCCCAGATGGGTCTGCCAGGGGTTGACAAAAAAGTCAAGATGTTGGTGCCATTGAAGCTCTACCCATTTTTATGGGCATTGCACATATAATAACATAATATCGGTGCCCGGGTGGAGCTGTGAGAGTGAAGCCTGAGCTGCTATGCAGAAATGCCACCAACATCAAGGCCTGAAGGTGCATGTGTGTCTGGGGGGGGTGGGGAGGGCTGGCACCTAGAGCCTTTGTGGGGGAGCTGGCCAAAGACTGGAAGGCCAGGAGTGGGTTCCAGGACAGCGCTAAGCAGGGGAAGAGACCCCCGAGGTGTAATACTGGTAGCATGTTCTGGCCCCACCGGGCTCACTCCCAGGCCCTGGACAGTGACCAGTGGGGGCCCTGCAGTCTGTCTGCTGCTGCTGCTGCTGAATGTCTGTCATCCTGGTATTCCATAATCAGAGATGCCCAGAGGGCTGTTGGAGGAAACTGAGAGATGACTCCAACCGAGCACAATGTAAAGCTGCCATTAAGACCTACCTCAATGTGGTAAGAGCGGGAAAAGAGCATTATTCATCTGCCCTTATTATTAGCAGAGTGGTATTAGCAAAGTGGTATTAGCAGAGTGTCACCCAGCAGGCCAGTTCAGGATCATTTGGTCCCTCCTGGGACAGGGGCCCCTGGAGGATCACCTTCATGGCCACACTTGAGCGGGTATTGTAAATGGCACCAGGCTGAGCTCTACTCCAGAGTATCTATGTTTCCTGCTGGCCCTTAGAATGTAACTTCTCTATTTCATTGCTACCGGTCTTACAATTGCTGCTGTACTTGATCATTTTGCATAAATAGACATGCAAGGATTGGTTGTGTGGTTGGGTTCAAGAAACCAGAGTCGAATGTTGGAAAGCCAATAGCTCTGCCAGGCTCTGGCTGATGCCCACAGTCTACTTGGAAGGCATCCAATTCAATCCTGGATCCACCCAAAGGACGGAGTGACGTTTTTACATGAAGACTTGGCAGACCAAGCATGCCATGGCCCTATTTTTCCTTAAAAACAATCTGTCTGCAAATTTCCCGTCAGTCCAATGCAAAACATTTTCCCTTTTGATTTTATATACCTTTCAAAGAACCTCTGCTTTCTGAAAGTCACAATACACAACATTTCTTCCCTTATTTTCTGTTCCATTGGCCTGGCCTCCTAAGATCCCTTTCACACTAGCACTCCATCTTTGATTTTTTTTCTCACTTCAATGACTTGGGCTTTGACACTTTAAAGCTGGTCTGCTTTGGAGAGGGAAATTCAGGTTGCCTGAACTCAGTGGGAGCTTCTTGCATTCTCTTATGGAGAGGAGAACCTGGCAGAGAAGAGGCACCTGCTGGGTGTTTTATCATGAGTTGTTCTCTTTATCTTCTGCTGCTGCTGCTGCTGCTTTTCTGCAGAAGGTGCTCCAAACAACACATTTACTTTGCTTGTCTCCAGAGCAGCTCTACCACCTTCCCCTTCTGAAGTGGTTGGGAATCTCCTTCACTCACTCATTCAAGTCCTCTGTATGTTTCAATAGCCTTAGAGCTATTGCATGTATGAGGGTGTGCACATGGGTGGAGGAATACATAAAATGGAGGGACATAAAGCAAGGGACAAGGACGTTGTGGTGGCTCAGTGGGTTAGGACGCTGAGCTTGTCGATCAGAAGGTCAACAGTTTGGCAGGTCAAATCCCGAGTGCCGCATAACAGAGTGAGCGCCTGTTACTCGTCCCAGCTCCTGCCAACCTAGCAGTTCGAAAGCACGCAAAAATGCAAGTAGAAAAATAGGGACCACTACGGTGGGAAGGTAACAGCGTTCTGTGCGCCTTTGGCGTCTAGTCATGCCGGCCACATGACCACGGAGACGTCCTCGGACAAGCGCTGGCTCTTCAGCTTTGAAACGGAGTTGAGCACCGGGCCCTAGAGTCGGAAACGACTAGCACGCATGTGCGGGGGAACCTTTACCTTTTACCAAAGCAAGAACAAAGTCATTAAGTGAAAAAGAAAAGTCACATTAAAGTCCAAATGATTCACATGCACGTACCGTGCAATCTGTTTTTGTTCTGTTAGCAGATTTTATGTTAACACAGCAATGTCCACCAATGTTGATTAAAATCGATAGCTGAGCTATCACCGCTTTTGAGTTGGTTAGTCAATATATTTGTTCATTATATTTATCCCTGAGCTTTTTAATCGAGGTAGCTTTATTTGGGAAGAGGAAAACAATCCTTGATTTGAGAAACAGGAGGCTTCCTGCAAAAAGTGGCCTCAGGGCTTCTTCTTCTTCCTCGCACTCAGCTTCAGTGGAGACAGGCACAGGGCTGGAAGGCTTGAACGGAGGCCCAGAGCGTCCTAGGCTGGAAAACCTCGCTCTGCACTGGCCTCCCTCACTGCAGTTTTAGCTTAATCTTGTTTTTGTATGTGCACTGGTCTTGGACTGCAGCAATAAAATATCTGACAGGCCATGTTCTCAGGGAAATTCCTTAAGGATAAACATCATTTCCACATCCACTAAGAGATTTACCCCAGAAAATCCTGGTAGGATCTGGATCATCTCATTTATATTTATACTTGACAAATATTAAATGCAGCTATCATATTCCATCATTCTAATTTGTTCTTCTTTCAACAAAAAGCCCACATAAGGCTTCTTCTTTTAAAAGAAATCTTTGTCATTTTCCCCTGACACTAAAGTGTTTTTATCAATTTCAACACAAAACAGTGTTAGTTAAAATCACTCTCCTCCCTCCTCCAAAAGGTTCCTTTCTTCTGATATCATTTTCTTTCAGCTGAGCTTCAAGCAGAACTTGAGAAGTTTGTTTCCTTCCACCTGAGACTGTCTCAGCCCATTTCCTCTGCCGGCTCTGCCCTGGGACCTATGCAGTTTGTCCCTCTACTTCCAGTTGCTGGCTTCCATTGTGTAACTGAATCCTTTCCTTAGGAAGTAGGAAAACACACTCTCACTCTCTTGCCTTCAGTGGATTTGGACAGCAGCAGCTCCAAAATGAATGGATCAGAGCTCAGGTAAAAAAAAAAACACTAGAAAGAGGGGAAAAATGACGTTAGAAGGAAGTTGTTGGACCTCAAGAGAGCTCAATTTTCTAACATCTTGTATTTTCCAATTGTCAGACAGACAATAAAGGTCATAGCGGGACATGTAAGGGGCAACTGGGGCTGACCCAGGAAAATAGTTGATTCCACTCAATTTGGACCTTTCAGGCCTCCAGGACAAGTACAAAAAATGGAAAGAGGGGCACATAACTAAGGCTGATTATCAGCAGACAGCCAGAACATGCAAAGATGAAGTCAGGAAAGCAAAGGCTCAGAATGAACAAAGACTTGCAAGAGAAATCAAGGACAATTAAAAAAAAGTTTCTTTCAACATATTAATGACTAACAAAAGTCAAGGAAACTTTAGGTCCACTAAAGAGAGAAGATGGAAAGGAAATAACAGGCAATAGAGAGAAAGCAGAGCTGCATAACTCATTCTTTGCATCAGTCTTCAGACAAAAAGAAATTATAACCCAACATATCAAAAAACCCTACAATAGACAAACTAGAAACAAATATTAAAATAAGCAAGAAAATGGTAAGGGAACACCTATTCAACCTTGACGAGTATAAATCATCGGGACCCAACAGACTACATCCCAGAGTTCTGGAGGAGCTGGCAGATGTTATCTCAGAACCATTGCACCATATCTTTCAAAAATCCTGGAGCACCAGGGAAGTACCTGAGGATTGGAAAAGGGCTGATGTGGTTTCCATCTTCAAGAAAGGGGGGAAAATCAGACCCAGGAAACTACAAACCTATCAGTCTATATCAATACCTGGGAAGATCTTGGAAAAGATAATCAAAAAACAGATCTGCGAACAACTAGAAGCAAACAAAGTCATAACCAGTAGCCAGCACGGGTTTGTCAAAAATAGATCATGCCAAACCAATCTCATTTCATTCTTAGATAAAGTGACTATATTAGTAGACCAGCAAAATGCTGTGGACATAGTATACTTAGACTTCAGTAAGGCATTTGACAAAATAGGCCACAACCTGCTGCTTAGCAAGCTAGAAAAAAGTGGGATAGACAACAACACCACCAGATGGATCTGTAGCTGGCTGACAAACCGTACTCAAGAAGTAGTCCTCAATGGCACTACATCCATATGGAGAGCAGTAAGCAGTGGGGTAACACAAGGCTGCGTCTTAGGCCCAGTACTCTTCAATATCTTCATCAATGACTTAGATGAGGAAATTGAAGGGGAACTCATCAAATTTTCAGATGACACCAAACTGGCAGGAGTAGCCAACACCCCAGAAAACAAACTCAGGATCCAAAAAGATCTCAACAAAATTGAACAATGGCCCCTATTCAACAAAATGAATTTTAATGTGGAGTAAAGCAAAGTTTTACATTTAGGCAGGAAAAATCAGAGGTTTAAGTACATATTAGGTGAGACCTGGCTCAAAAATACTAACTGTGAGAGGCACCTTGGAGTCCTAGTGGATGATCTCTTGACAATGAGCCAGCAGTGTGCAGCAGCAGCCAAAAAAGCTAATACAATCCTGGGCTTTATAAACAGAGGCATAGAATCAAGATCATGCGAAGTATTAGTACCACTTTATAAAACCCTAGTAAGACCACAGCCTGGAACACTGCAATCAATTTTGGTCACCATACTACAAAAAAGATGTTGAGAATTTGGAAAAAGTTCAGAGAAGAGCAACTAAAATGATCAAAGGCCTGGAGACTAAAACCTATGAAGAATGGCTGCAGGACTTGGGTCTGGCTAGTCTAAAGAAAAGAAGAAATAGGGGAGATTTGATAGCAGTATTCCAGTATTTGAGGGCTGCCACCAAGAAGAGGGAGGTCATGCTATTTACCAAAGCACCAGAGGGCAGGGCAAGAAACAGTGGTTGGAAACTGATCAAAGAAAGAAGCAACCTGGAATTAAGGAGAAAATTCCTGACAGTGAGGGCAATTAACCAGTGGAACAGTTTGCCACCAGAAGTTGTGGGTGATCCATCACTGGAGATTTTTAAGAAGAGACTGGACAGTCACTTGTCTGAAATGGTATAGGTTCTCCTGCTTGAACAGGGGGTTAGACTAGAAGACCTCCAAGGTCCCTTCCAGCTCTATTCTATTCTAGCCTTCAGCCCTGAGACAGCAGTTGTCCTTGGATGGAGCTTTTCTTAAGCAGATCTGAACAATAGCCTGGTTGCCTTGCCAGTCCTAACATCTGGGGCCACTTGGGCAAGCATAGAGGCAGGAGAACCACAACCCATCAAATGCACCATTCTCATCCTCATGAGCAAAAAGGCTCTATTGAGTGGCTATTTGCCTGAGAGAGCATCTTCCAGAAACCTTTGTAAGACATCAGGGGAACTGATATGCTGATTAGCATCCTGCTGCAGGACAGAATCAAGGGAAGGGCTGTGTCCTCGTGCTTTGCCTACAATTGAACCCATTGGTCTGACACAAACTAGGATAGATCCATAGAAATGCAGCCACATTTTTTGCGTGCTTATGCCTCATTTCCTTTTCTCTTTTTTTTTTCGCCCTCTAAAACCCACACAAATAGACATACACAGTGTCCCTTCATCTGCCATGGTCTCGATGGAATATGAGGCCACCCACTGTTAGGGACAGAACATTAAATGAAAGTCTTGATCTGATCAGGAGGGCTGTTGCAAACATTGGCCGTAAATATAGGGCAGAAAAAGGGCTTCCGATGCCCACCCCTTCAAGCCCACACACGGGTAAGATGGAAAAGCTATTCAGAAAAGATCGTAAGTGTCTTTGTAGTCATAAACACAAATTGTTAAATCAATACATTTTATGTATTTTCAGTGGGATGCTAAAGCATTGTGTTACCTTTTATTATTCTCATCTAGCAACAATTTCAAAGACATTTGGTTTAATTTATTTCCGATGCACCAAGATGTCATCCAAGCCTTGCAAAAGTCTCCCACTCAAATAAATTAGCTCGTTGGGATTTATCTCTCATGAAGGACATGCTGACAAAGCTGAGATGAGGGGATATGGCAAGAAGTCTCACAGATGTGTCCCCCTCTCTCCCCTCAACAAACATTCATGTACTTGGGATTAACCAGGATTAACTTCTGGTTTGTTGAATCTGATTCTGTTGCACAGGATTTTTCCTTTCTTCCTCAACAGATTCATGAATGCCTTCTGGTCTTCTTCCTGGCCTCTGTCCCTCACTTCTCTCTCCCCATATTCTTTCTGCTGCAGCCTTGGCATAATAGTACAGCAGCCCTTGTTTGCTCTTATAGTTATTCCTTCACTTCTCTTCCTTCTTGGCCTTTTAGGAATAGAATAGAATAGAATAGAATAGAATAGAATAGAATAGAATAGAATAGAATAGAATAGAATAGAATAGAGCTGGAAGAAACTTTGGAGGTCTTCTAGTCCAACCTATACTATTTCAGACAAATGGTTGTCCAATCTCTTTTCTTAAAAACTTCCAGTGTTGGAGCGTTCACAACTTCAGGAGGCAAGTTGTTCCACTGGTTAATTGTTCTAACTGTCAGGAAATTTCTGTTTAGTTCTAGGTTGCTTCTCTCCTTGATTTGTTTCCATCCGTTGCTTCTTGTCCTGCCTTCAGGTGCTTTAGAGAATAGGTTGACCCCCCCCCCTTCTTCGGGGCAATCCCTGAGATATTGGAACACTACTCTCATGTCACCCCTAGTCCTTCTCTTCAGCCATTCTTTATATGTTTTAGCCTCCAGTCCTTAATCATCTTTGTTGCTCTTCTCTGCACTTTTTCTAGAGTCTCAACATCTTTTTAAAATCATGGTGACCAAAACTGGATGCAGTATACGAAGTGTGGCCTTACCAAGGCATTATAAAGTGGTATTAACACTTCATGAGATCTTGATTCTATCCCTCTGTTAATGCAGCCTAGAACCGTATCGGCCTTTTTGGCAGCTGCAGCTCACTGCTGGCTCTTATTTAAGTGATTGTCCACTAGGACTCCAAGTTCCCTCTCACAGTTACTGCTGTTGAGCCAAGTACCTCATAGTCTTTAACTGTGCATTTGGGTTTTCTTGCCTAAATGTAGAACTCTACTTTTTTCACCATTCATTCATTCTGTTAAATAGCACCCAATGTTCATATCTGTCAAGATCCTTCTGTATCTTAAGCCTATCTTCTGGAGTGTTGGCTATCCCTGCCAGCTTGATGTCATCTGCAAATTTGATGAGCTCCCCCTCTATTCCCTCACCCAAATAATTGATGAAGATGTCGAAGAGTACTGGGCCTAAAACAGAACCTTGGCGTACCCCAGCGCATACTTCCCTCCATGTAGATGCAGTTCCATTGAGGACTACACGTTGAATGTGGTTGATCAGCCAGTTACGAATCCATCTGGTAGTGATGCTGTCTACATTTTTATATCTTATCAAGTAGTAGGTTGTGGTCTACTTTATGAAATGCCTTACTGAAGTCCAAGTTATATCCACAGCATTCCTCTGGACTGCTAATTTTGTCACCTGGTCACGAATGCAATAAGATTTGTCTGGCATCATCTGTTTTTGACAAACCCATGTTGGCTTTTGGTTATGACTTTGTTTGCATCTAGTTATTCACTGATTTATTGCTTGATTATCTTTTCCAGAATCTTCCCAGGTATTGAGGTCAGGCTGATAGGTCTGCAGTTTTCTGGATCCTTTTTTTTTGCTTTTTTGCTTTTTTGAAGATGGGAGCTACATCAGCTTTTTTCTAGTCCTCTGGTACTTCCCTGGTGCTCCAGAATCTTTGAAAGATATATTTCACTGGTTCTGAGATCACATTTGCCAGTTCGTTCAGAACCTTGGGGTGAGACCAATTGAAGTAGAACTCCGAGGCTTGAGTTTTCCTCTAAGAAAATGTTTATTGGTTACAAAATATTAGCACCGTCAAAAGTGAAACTGAGACTAAAAGTTCCATCCAAAACAGTATTACAAAGTTAAACTTCCCACCCTACCGTCTATACAACTACATTTCCCAATAAAATAGTTTGGCGAGGTTTTTAACATTAGGTTCAAACCCCACCCCCAGCTGAGGGAACAGAAATGACCTTAGATCCCACAGGAAAGAGAATTGTTTAGGCTAGCATAACACTTCCCATTCTTCCCCCCAATCTTGTGGCAACCGAAAATGAGCAAGATGACTTCAGCCAGGTTCGTTGTAGAGTTGACAGTCAGATCCCCCCTAAACATAAAACAGATCCTGTAGAAAAATAAAAGGTGACATTAGGAATCTCCCTGAGGTTTTTGAGGATGTTTATCATAACATTTCTTTAACAATCAGTCTGCCTTGATGTCTGTACTTTTCACCCAAGTGGCCTCTAACAAAGGATATCCCTTTCATCACACTAGGTACTGTAATTTCCCTTTGTATAATCTAAAGTCAAGGATTCACTTAATTTCATAATGAGTTTCCCCCTCTACCAAAAGAGGACCAGGTGTCTCTTTAGGAATTGGTCACAATGACAATTCCTTAAGAGGCTTTGAAAAACTGCAATGGAAAAAAGGGTGAATTTTCCCAGTAAGTGAGGAAGTTTCAACTCAAATGTCACAGGATTTATAATTCTAACTATAGGAAAAAGACCAAGAAACTTCGGTCCCAATTTCCTACTGAGTAGTCTGAGTCTTAAGTATTTAGTTGAGAGATAGACCTTCTCCCCCATCTGAAACGGTCTCTAGGGGCTTGCTCCTTGTAAGTTTTTGCGACTTGCGTTAGAGCTTTTTTTACATTAGTCCAAACAGCTTGCTACAATGCAACCTACTGGTCTAATGTTTGTCAGGCCAGTGGTTCTTGGGGGCATTCAAGCATAGGAACAAACTCATGGTCGGTGGCTATTTTAAATGGAGTAAGTTCAGTACTGCTGTGGAGAGTGTTGTCGTAAGCCACTTCAGCAAAAGGTAGGTCAGCCCAGTTCGTCTGTTGATAATTAACTAGCATCTGATGTATTTTTTAAATATATAAATATTTTATTAATTTTCTATTTTTACAATCAAGTGCTTAATAGACAATGTGTTGTCTGGGTCCATTAATAATTCAGTGGTATATATTAACTTCTTCAATCTAGATCCAATATTGCACCATCAAATATTTCCTCTCTTCTTCCGGTAGTACCTATTTTCCTACACTAGGCAAATACAATTCTTATTAGTAAGTATACAATTAAATATCAACATCTTTGTTACATTTTTCTCATATTATCAATAATGTCAGTTTTAGATAACTTTTCTAACCAAAACATATCTTAACTGCATTTACACTTAATATCCATATCTTCAATCAGTATTCTGTTTTCGCTTTTTTAAAATTTTAATTTCCCATCAGTATTCAAAATGTATCTATTATTTATAATTTCAAAATAAGTTATATTTGGGTAACTAAAAGCTTTCCTTATTCAAACTTCTTAGAATTTTCCTGTTTCCCTTCTCATACCAAAATCTAAAATTCTAGTTACAAATCTTATCTTTCTAGTTATGATAATACTTCTATTCCTAGCAATTACCTATTCTCCACCATATTCAAACATCTAGTTAATAATATAATATCCCATCTAATGGATCAAAACCTCTATTTTCTTCAGTCTTACTCTAGCTTTCTTTCTTTGCCAACTAACTTTCCAAGTCAATGTATTTGAATCATCGAGTAATTTTTCCTCTGGTTTTGTGTATATTGTTTGGACTAAGAAAGACCATCTGGTTAAAGTATTTTTGGAAGAATGAACCTATTGATATTCATTAAACAGCCTCCCTCCTTGTCCAATTCCCCACAGTTCTCTTAACAGCTCTATCTTCCATTCAATCAGTTCTTCTTCCTTTTCCTCAAATGCGTTCTGAATTCTTGATTGGTAAGATGTCTTTTCCATTTCCGATATTATCATTCCATCTTCTAGTTCTTCAGTTGTCTGAATCTGTCAGTTAGTTTCTTCCTTTAGGTCCTCCATCTTTGGATCTGCTTCCTCTAGTTTTCCTTCTATTTTCTGGGTTGCTAGTCATGTTCTGGGTTTGTAGATTTAGATTAGAAAATTGTTCCTTTATCTCCTTTGTGTTATTTCTAGTCTCATCACGAGCTAAAGCAATAGTCTCTTGTATTGATTTTAGCATGGAGACAACTTCTTTCTGATCTTCATCCATGTTTTCTTGGTAATATGTCAAACTGAAGCCTTTGGGAACAGGTGTTAGAGATGGTTTTTTGCCATTTCAAGTTAAGTATGGGATATCCATTTCATTTTTTGTAGGTGGTCTTTATAATAAAAATTGTTCATCAATCAGGGATTTGTAATCCAAAACATTCCATCATCTCAGGCAATGAAGTGTATTTCTCCTGCAGGGAAATAGTTCCACAACACAGCTCTGAAAGTCAGATAATATTTATATTAGTAGTTCAGGCAAGCCAGTTTCAAAATAGTTCATTGTCTCTGCCACATCGATAAGCAATCCAAAAGTTCTTTTTCCCACCTGCAGTCTTCAAAAGTGAAAGCTTCCAAGTTCAGCAAGAGTCTTATCTAAATCTGGGCTTCAAGCCAAGTTTCCTTTAGACATAACAAATTGTAGTGCTATAATTCACCATTAGATGTCATTAGTGCCATTTTTCTGGTTTTTAAATCTCAACTTATAATATAAGCTTTTCAAATCTTTTTTTAAAAAAAGTCTCAAAAGCAGTTTTAGTCCCCAAATTTAAAGCCATAAATGTATATTAATTCCAAATTATTCTTGTAATTTTCTCTGTTTCTCCCAAGTAATTAATTCACCACTTGTCTTTCCTTGAGAGAATGGGGTGGAAATTCCCCTTCCCTTTCTCATTGTGAAGGATGCTTTGGGCAGTTTTTTCCCAGGAAGAGGTCTTAAAGTCTTAAAGAGAGGATAGAGTCTCACCCAGTTTCATCCATGTTGCTGTAAGGTTGATTGTTAGTGCTTATTGTCTTCCACTGTCAGCAGCTTCTGACTAGCTACATGAATGTAGTCAGTCTTTTTACTGGCAATTTGGAGGGCTTCCTTGTATCAAACAGAAGGGCCGCCACCCTCCCACGATCAAATGATGGTTCCCTCCTTGTTTGTTGCCTCTATGGGGTGACTTTCAACCCTTTCCAGGGTCCCCAGCAGGGTGAAATCGAACACAAAAGACAGAGCCCCATCTTCCTGCACCAGTTCAGCCACGAAGTCAAAACGGGAAGCTGATGTATTGTTCCACCATTGCGTTAGCTTGTTCAGCCAATCCATTTGTGCTTGGATGAAAAGCCAACAAAAAGTCCTTGAGTAAATCCAATCAACTTGAGAAAGTGTCTCCAAAACATAGCCGTAAATTGAACTCCTCTATCTGATATAATCCTCTTTGGGCCACCATGGAGGCAGTATATATGCTTCAGAAACATTTTAGCTAACTTCTGTGCAGAAGGGAGCCCTGAGCAGGCTATAAAATGAGCCTACTTGGAAAAGAAATCAATGACAGTCCATATTATTGTATTTCCTCTTCTTTCTGGTAGCTCAACAATAAAGTCCATAGTTATCTCCTCCCAAGGCAGAGAGGGATCCTCTACTTGCTGCAACAATCCAGAGGGTTACCCTCATTGTTTCTTCATGATGGAGCAAATGGCACAGCTTTTTACATAGCTTTCAATATCCTTTTTCATCCCCAGCCACCAAAACTGCCTTCGCACCAAATGCAATGTCTTTAAGAAACCAAAGTGATCAGCTAGTTTGGCGTAGTGACTGTGCTGAAGCACCTGGATTCTGAGGGTCTCAGACAGGTACACTTTAGAGCTTTTACAGGCTAAAGCATCCTGATGGGTCAATATGGTCTTATTTGCCTGGAACCAGGTGCCAGTTTCTTTCTCAAAGGGCTATCTGGACTGGCAGACTGTGTTTGTGTCCACCTCCTGGTGGTTATTTGTGACGCTGATTGTGGTAGGGGAATAATTGAATTTACAATGTCATCTCAGCAGCTTTTCTACTGGAGCATCCTAGATAAAGCATCAGCAAAGAAATTTTTCCCCACATAAAAGTACTTTAAAGTGAAATTGAAACAATAAAAATACTGTGTCCAATGGATCTGTTTTGGAGACAACTTTCGAGGGGTCCTTAGTGTCTCCAGATTTTTATGATCAGTCCATACTTCAAAAGACACTTTTCTTCCCTCCAGGAAATGGTGCCACATTAATAAGGCCCATCTCACCATGAAAGCCTCCTTTTCCCATACTGCCCATCACCTTTCAGTGTCAGTTAATTGTCCTTTTTATCTTTCAGTTTATCAGAGAGTTCTTTATGCAGCCATGCTGGTTTCTTTTGAGAGCTGTTATTTTTCTACTTTGTTGGTATTGTGCTAGACTGGGCTTTTATTATCTCACTTTTCAAAATTTCCCAAGCTTCTTGAGTTGTTTTCCCCTTGAGGATTCTCATCCATGGAATTCTTCCCAAGCCCTCTCCAAGTTCATTGAAATTAGCTCTCTTAAAGTCCAAGACTCTAGTTTGACTGTGTTATATTGCTTGTGCTTCCAGAATGTTGAATTCCAATATTGCATGATCACTTTCCCCCAAGATTCCTGTGGCTTCAACACCTTCTATCATTTCATCTGTTAGCGAGAATTAGATCCAATATGGCTAATCCCCTAGTTCCCTTTACTTTTTGGGAGAGAAAGTTGCCTGCTAGGTTTGTCAGAAATCTGTTTGATCTTCCACTTGGTGCAGAGTTTGTCTCCCAGTTGATGCCAGGGTAATTAAAGTCCCCCATTACTATTGTAATGTGCTTCCTACATACCTTAGTTAGCTGACTAGCAAAAAGTTCATCTATTTCCTTTGTTTGGTTGGGTGGCCTATAGTATACACCTATGGCAATGTCATTTCCCCCCCCCCTTTTTTTTATATTGACCCAAATGCATTCAAGACAATTTTCATCATTGTTGTGCTCTATTTCTGTAAAGATGTAGTTATTTCTTATAGAGAGAGCAACTCCACCTCCTCTTTTATTTGCTTCCAAAAGGGCTGTTGAAAGCCATTTTCCATTCATTCCCCTCTTTGATTCACACCTAGTAATAAGCCTCTCTCAAGTCCAATTTCATGAAAAACTTTCCGCTTGCCAAATGGGCCAACATGTCCTTCATCAAAGGGAGGGGATACATATTTTCCTCACTGACCCCATTTAACCCTTTAAAATCAACACACAATCTCAGCAATCCATCTTTTTTCTCTTCAACCCCCCCAGCCAAGGGAACAGAAATTACCTTGGTTGCCACAGGACAAAGAATTGCTTAGGCTAGCATGAAACTTCCCATTCCTCCCCACAATCTTGTGACAACCGAAAATGAGCAAGATGGCTTCAGCCAGGGTCCTTGCAGAATTGACACCATCTGATCCTGGTGATTTGAATTTGACAAGAGTAGACAGGTGCTCACTTACCATTTTCTTGCCTATTTTAACTTATGTTTCTAATCTGTTTTTCACAGTACTGTTTTTGATAGGTTGGACTGTTTTTTCCCTTTGTGTAAAGACAGATGAAAACAATGAATTAAGTAGTTCTGCTTTCTCCCTGTAGCTTGTCACCTTATTGCCACTTTCTGCCGTTAATGGACCTATTGTTTCCTTGATCTTTTTCTTGTTTTTTACATGTTAAAAGAAGTTTTTTTGTTATTTTTGATTTTTGTCACAAGCCTGAGTTCATCTTTGCAGGCTCGGGATATTTGCTGATATTCTGCCTTAGTTTTGTGCCCCTCTTTCCACTTTTTATACTTGTGTTTTTTCTTTAAAATTATCAGAGAGTTCTTTATGCAGCCATGCTGGTTTCTTTTGAGAGTTATTTTTCTCCTTCTTTGGTATTGTGCTAGACTGGGCTTTTATAATCTGATTTTTCAAAATTTCCCAAGCTTCTTGAGTTGTTTTCCCCTTGAGGATTCTCATCCATGGAATCCTTCTCAAGCTCCCTCTAAGTTTATAGAAATTAGCTCTCTTAAATTCCAAGACTGTAGTTTGACTTTGTTCTATTGCTTATGCTTGCATAATGTTGAATTCCAATATTGCATGATCACTCCCCTCACACACCAAGGTTCCTGTAGCTTCAACCCCTTCTATCATTTGATCTCTGTTAATGAGATAAAGAAGAAAACAATTTCTGGAGTCACTAAACTCTATCCCTAATCTCTAGTGCCCACTCAAGATTCAACTCTGTTAGATCTTCAAGCAAATGTGGCTGTTTATATCAGAACAAGAACAATTGTGAGGCTTTGGGCAACTCAGTCCCAGTCAAAAGTAGATTTGTTACACCTATTCCTGCCCCATGAAACCCAACCTTGCTTGGATTCAGCGTCTGTTGGGTTATCATTTGTCTGGTATAAACCTGTTTCTCCACACCAATGCAGAATTCCTTCTCCCTGAACAAAGAGGAAGCAAGTGGCTATTTGTAGATAACACCAAATTGAGCTCCCTCTTTTTTTTTTCAGTCTTCATCCAGCTGACTCCTTCCAGGCAGGTATTACTTAACAATGGTGGAGGGAGACCATGGAAAAGCCAGAAAGACTCCATAAATGATTTAGATGAGGAGATAGAAGGGGAACTATCAAATTTGCAGACAAAATCAAGTTAGGGGGAATAGCTAGCACTTTACATGATAGACAGACTTGAATACTGGGCCCTATACAAAAAAATCAGTTCAGTGGTGAGAAAAGGAAGGTCCTGCACTTAGGCAAGAAAAAACAAATGCACAGGTATAGAAGACACAGTGACTGACTCAGCAGTAGTAATTGACATATGAGCCAGCAGTGTACTGCAGCTGCCAAAAAAGACAGTGTAGTCCTGTTGCTGCATCAATTGATGGATTCTGTCAAGATCACACAAAGTATTAATACTGCTATCATACTGCCTTGCTAAGATGACACTTGGAATACTGCATCCAGTTCTGAGGGCAAGACAAAAAGTAACAGATGGAAACTTATCAAGGAGAAGAGAAATTTCCTGGCATTGAGCGCAATTAACCAGTGGAACAAGTTGCTTCCAGAAGTTGTGGGTGCTCCATCACTGGGGGTGTCAGGACCCACCCCAATCCACCTCTTAGGAAAACAAAGAACGCTTGGAGCCAGGGCTTGTCCAACAGGAGGTTTTACTAGGATGTGATCTGTTGTGGAAATACAAGACAGGATCTGGCATTGTGTTACAACTTGTGCTTTATAAAGAGTTCTCGGTTCAACCCACTCCCCTCAAAACCCATTTGGTCAGACCCACATCAATTAAACTTCAGTGTCAACCCTTTTGTGGGAAAGAGGGAACTTCCCCTGTCTTTATGATTATTGCCTCCTTCCTTTTCAGATTCAAATGGAGATACAAACCAGATCCCCCTCCCTTCCCCTCTTTTGTTGTCCTAAGATCAAAAGGGTTTCCCTGGCCTTTGAATGCAGCCTCCGGCCAGGCTGAATGAACACCTTCTCCTCTACCCCTCGGAGACATGGCAGAATCCAGGGAGGTCACAATATTTTAAACATACATTTATGAATGCGATATAAATGGATTCTGACAGGGGGCTTTTAAGAAGAGATTGGACATTCATTTGTCCAGAGTGCTATAAGGTCTCCTGCTTGAACAGGAGGTTGGATTAAAAGATCTCCAAGGTCCCATTCAACTCTGGTATTCTGTATTTGAGCCCTTTCAAGAATGGCCACACATTTTATTCTTCACAAATGAAGAGGAGGCACCTAGGTGCTGGATTTAAAAAGCACTTTAAATAATGTTAATTTAAAAAATGCTTGAATTCTGACTATGCTGTAAATGTTGTTTCTGGTTACTTTTATTTTATTTCTAGGATGTCCCAGTCATTGAATCTAGGTGGCCTGTAATAAATACAAGGAGTTTAAAAGACTTTAAAGCAGGGATCTCCAACTTTGGCAACTTTAAGACTTGTGGACTTCAACTCCCAGAATTCCTCAGTCAGCCAGAATTTGGGAGTTGAAATCCACATGTCTTAAAGCTGCCACTGTTGGAGACCCCAGCCTTAAAGCAAGAAAAGTATAAAGTTAGTCGTCCCACCACCCCACCAGCCAGAAAAAAGAAAAAGAGCATCCTAGCCCAGCAGATGGGGACTGTTGAAGTTCCCTCCTGGAAGTCACCAGGCTGCTTTCATTTTCTTCTTGGCCGGTCACGTCTGACTCTTCATGACCCAACAGGCCTCCCTTCTCCAGGACAGTCAGGAGCAGCTTCTGTGCAAAGGCTCATCAGTTAAGGGTTGTTGTTTTTTTCCATCTTCCACTTTCCCAGATCTCTTGGCTTCACATCACATCTCCAGAATACCGAATCCTTTAGTGAGAATTGGGTTTTACTTGATCGAGTATTGTATGATGTCTTGTAACTTGGAGGCCCAAGATATTCTCAGCACTGTTCTTCAGCCCCACAATCAAGATACATGTGTTTCTTTCTTCAATCTTTCACTGGTCCAACTTTTGCAACTGGGAAAAACATGGCTTTGATAATATGTCCCTTTGTTGCTAGTGGGATGTCTCTGCATTTTAATATTTTGCATAGATCTGTCATTGCCTGTCTCAAGTAACTGACATCTCTTTATTTTACAGCAACACTTCGTCATCTTGGTGAACTTGGCAGCATAGGAAAATAATTATTGTTCTTACAGTGATATTTTCTCTAGCAATTGGCACTGGCATTGCCTGCTGACTTCACTTTTATTTAAGTGGCATTTTTTCCCCCCATTTCATCAAATATTTAGTGTGAATCTTCCAATGGTTTTATGTTATAAAGCAACACTAAAATATTGTAAATCTAAAATTGTGGCTAAAAGTAGAGTGTTATGATGGCAAAATTGTGGAGAATGGAGAACAGCACAAGGGTCAAGAACAACTTTTTTTTTCCTACTTAAAGCTGGCGCTGGAGGCAGTTTAAAATCTGAAGAATACTGGATTGACCATTTGCAATCCATTTCATTAAAACAGGATCTGTCGCTTCCAATGCTTTCCCACCATCTTGTCTGAATGAGGACCCTGCAGCCAAGAAGACAGCAGGTTCAGCTGGAAAGGCAACTAAAAGAATGACAAGGAAAGAACAGCCTGTCCCCATCTGAGAAGTGTTTTGGATGCAGTGGGCACCATAAATAACGTGAGCTCCTTTAAAGAGTTAGTGCCCAAAGGCATAATCTCTATTCTGTGCCTGGGCATTTGGTTTTTCCTTCCTTTTCTCACTACAGAACCACATCTTGTGGGACAGGGCCCAGTGTTCATATCTGTCGAGACCCATCTGGATCTTGAGCCTATCTTTTAAAGTGTGGGCTATTCCCCCCAATTTGATGTCATCTGCAAATGTGATCAGTTTCCATTCTGTCCCCTTATCTAGGTCAATTATGAAGCCTTTATGGAGCTGTCATGAAGCACTGGCCTCACTAATGTAGTCACTTTATCAAAGATAACAATAAGGTTTGCATGGCAGGATCTGTTTTTGAAAACTCCTGCTGGCATCTGGTAATTGCGTTCTTCATTTCTAGATGCTCACACATCTGCTGCTTGGATCGCCTTTCCCAGGACTCTCTGGAGTATCGATGTCAAGTGTTCAAGGCTGTTCTTGCAAAGGAAGCAACTATAGGATCTCCCCATACTGTATGATTTAATGTGTTGTTTTAAGCCAAAGTGTCAAAAGTGTAAGAAAGGAAAATAAAGTTAGCCGTAATAATTTTAGCTCCAAAAATCTGGAGACACCCAAGAAAGACCAGCCTATACAAGCACACAACTCTGTTGCCTACCAAGTGGCCAGCCAGGGAACACTCAGCAACTATAGATGTAAGAACAAAAACAACAAGAAGAAAAAATAGAAGTACAAGAGGAAATTATTTAAGCATCATGGATCACCATATAATTTGGAACATCTGTTTCCAAGCCAAGATTAGACCAGACTTTATTACATCAAAGAAAAAAACAAGTCACAAAATCATAGCGCAATTAAATATAATGAGGCTCTTTTAGTGCAATGCAGCAGAACTGTAATCAGGCTTGATTGCAAATGAGCAAACTTCTTCAGCAAAGATTGCCCTGAACCGATTCCTTGATTTGTTGACAGAGGCCATATCTGGGGCAGCAGTCCCCTGCCTGTTCGACCTGTAACTTTGAGGAATACCTGTACTCCAAAGTGCCTAAAGGCAGGACAAGAAGCAACGGATGGAAACTAACCAAGGAGAGAAGCACCTAGAACTAAGGAGAAAATTCCTGACAGTTAGAACAATTAACCAGTGGAACAACCTGCCTCCAAAAGTTGTGGATAATCCAACACTTGGAAGTTTTCAAGAACAGACTGGCCAGCCCTTTGTCTGAAATGGCACAGGGTCTCCTGCTTGAGCAGTGGGTTGGACTAGAAGACCTCCAAGGTCCCCTCCAACTCTGTTATTCTGTATTCAATGCCTGAAGAGTCCCAATGAGGATGAAAGTCTAAGCCTGTAGGTCACATAGTATCTAAAAGGCAATTTAAAAGAAAAAAAAATGAAAAAAAAGGCTCCAAGCAAAAACATTAAGATAGCTGCACTACCAATGAAGCCAGGATGTTCTGCCCAGAATAGGTCAAATACCAGGGTATGAGTAAAATGTACTGCAGATTCCAAGAATATTCTAGAGGGAAAATGCAGTATCATTTGAAGAAACCCCTAGAACTTGTAAATGCTGGAATTAGATACCACTCCTTAACTTGTACAGAAGAATAAAAGCTTTCAGCATAATGCCAAATACAAACCCAGAATATATTTTTCCTGTTTCCTTTTGTCTGGGCTTCCATTTTTCAACGGCTTCAAAACATGAATCAGAGGTTCTGGAAGAGGCAGTAAAGTGTTCTTTCCATCTTCAGTCCAGCCAATTCTCTGGCATCCTGCCCGAGTTTTAAAATAACCAGGGCTTTCTTTGTCATAGAATGCTCAGAACGGAGTTCCGGCACCTTTTTTGGATGGAAGCTTGTAGGGTAGGCAAGGCGGGTTGTATGACACGTGTGAGTTCCAGCACCTCTTTCTTTTACAAAAAAAGCACTGAAAATAACCAATCTTTTTCAAGTGTCACAAAGAGAAGGGCTGCAGTAATCTGACTCAGCATGTAACCAACAGGTATGTCTCATCAGAGACAATGGGACTGATTGTCTGAACTAGCTCTGGAAAACAAACTACACTTGCAACAATAGCCATTCAGAAATCTATTTGTCCATCGACACATGAATTCTAAGGTCTCTCTGTTTCAAGCCATGGCATCTGAAGTCACTTGAATCAAACTATAGAACCATAGGGCTGGAAGGGACTCTGCAGGTCTTCTAGCCCAAGCCAGGAGTTCTTATACGTTTTTATTGGGTGTACAATCTTCTCTTGAAAATTTCCAATGATGGGAGCACACAGAACTTTGGAAGTCAAGCTGTCCACTGATTAATCACTCTCACAGTCAAGAACCCCTTCCGGTTTCCAGGTTGAATCTCTCTTTAATGAGCTTCCACCCATTGCTTTATGTCCTGCCCGCAGGTGTTTGGAGAACAGGTCAATGCTGTCTTCCAAATGGCTGCCCAATCTGTTCTTTAAAAACCCCAGTGGGCATGGAAAAGGCCATGGGTTATGCAGGACACACAGGACACGGGTTATGCAGGACAAAATTATGCAGGACACACGTGAAAGAGGTGGTCTAAAAATGCCCAATTTTAAATTATATTATGAAGCTGCTGCATTATCAGCGATAAGTGACTTAACACAAGGGAGATTATTAAATCTTGAAGGTCATGATTTGCTATTTGGTTGGCATGCATATTTATTGTATGATAAGAAGGTAGATAATGTGTTTAAGATGCATATTTTAAGACATGCTTTGTTGCGAGTTTGGAAAAAGCATAGACATAAGTTAAACTACAAGATACCCTTATGAGCAATACCGAAACACGCAATAGAGAATATAAATGTTGGATTCAAACATGATGTGACTACATATAAGGAAATCTTAAGTTTGGAGAGGAATGTATGGTGTTTGAAGCCATATAATTTTTTACGAGGAAAAAAGATTGTTCAAATTTGGTTTCAGTATGGGCAACTACAAGCCAGGTGGAAAGAAGATCAGAAAATTGGTTTTTTAACGAATGATGAAAATTTGGTAAAGCAAATTAGAAATCAAGGCCCAGCACATATCAAACGGATATATCTTGCATTGATAGAAATTGATTCAGAAACAGAAACTGTTAAAGACTGTATGATAAAGTGGGCGCAGAACATTCAGGAAGTGATTACAATGGACACTTGGAAAAAGATTTGGGTGAGAAATGTAAAATTTACACAAGCTCAAAATTTAAGAGAGAACTTTTATAAAATGTTTTATAGATGGCATTTAGATCCCAAAAAGTTAGCAAGTATGTATCCGAATTATCAGCCTAAATGTTGGAGATGTGGCGGCGAAGATGCAACGTATTTTCACATATGGTGGACCTGTAAAAAGGTTAAAGCATTTTGGATTAAAATCTGGTGGAATATGCAGAAGATATTCAAGAAAAGGATAAAGTTTTGTCCGCAATTGTTTTTATTGGGTATTATTACTGATACTACCGTGTTGGACATTAATCTGATGCTGAACTTAATTACGGCAGCAAGACTTTTAATAGGGCAATACTGGAAGAAGGAAGAACTGCCGACTATAGAGGAATGGACTTTAAAAGTTTCCAACCTGGCGGAAATAGCGAAGATTTCAGCATATTTGAAAGACCATTCGCAACAACGATATATTGTGGAGTGGAAGAAATGGATTGATTACATCCAGAATAAATATGGGACTAAAAGGTTTCATTTAGCATTTGAATAAGTATTGATGGGATATTTATATTGCTTGTAGTCATTTTATAAGAGCTAAAGTGCGGTAGACCTAATAGTTTATTGTTATTAGCATATGGTAGTTTATGATTGTTTTTTACTTTTATACCTTGTATTCAGCTCTGGGAAGTCGGGGAGGGGGGGAGGGGGGAAGGGGAGGGTGGGAGGGTGGGGTTGGGTTGGGAAGGGAGGGAGGGGGTGGGGGTGGGGATGCTTTGTTAAAGATAAAATGTACCGAAAAACTTTTCAATAAAAAAAAAAAAACCAGTGATGGAAAACCCACAACTGCTGAAGGCAAGCCACTCCACTGATCGGTTGTCCTAACACTCCGGAAATTTCTCCTTATTTCTATGTTGGTTGTCTTCTTTGATTATTTCCACCTTTTATGGACCTGCCTCTGGACCCGTCTTCTTTGTGCAAATGTAATGAATGAATTAGAGCAGGGCTTTTCAACAGATGCTACTTTGGCACCTGGCAAGGTGGTATGCGACCGTCCTAGAGAAGTGGTAGAGGGGAGGAATGAGCTGAAACAGCGGCAGCGCCGCACAAGCCTGAGGGAGAGACAGCTGGAGCTGCAGGGCTGTCGGGGCTCAGCAGAGGCCCCAGGACCAGCGCCAGGCTCCAGCTGATTGGCACTTCCAGAAGCTGGAGGTGCCCTGAAGAGAAAAGGGGGAGGGGGGAGAGGATATAAAAGGTTTTGGTGGGAAAGGGCCAGCGAGGGCCTGCCCCGTTCCACCCCCTGGGCGCATGAAGAGGAAGCAGCGAGCACCTGGCATCCCTGCTGACTGTCCCTGAGCAGTGGAGGACAAGTGCCCAGCCTGGCCCTCAAGCTCCTGGGGCACCAGGACCCTGCAGCTCAACCCAGTCCAGCCCCACTTTCCTGAGGGGGTGCCCAGCTACGCTTATCACCTCCTCAAGGCTGCTGCTGCTGCTGTGGTGACACTCCTTGAGCCTCACGCTCTCAACAGAGGCCTTCTGCGATGGCAGGCTGCAAACTAATGAAAGCTGTTTTTTTGGAGTACTTGTTTCTTTTTCTCAATGTGCCGACTATCGCATCGCGCCCTGCTCCCCTCAGGTCCTGCCCCCAGCCCCGTGGAAGGCTGCAAGAAGCTCCCATCTCTCCCCTTCTTTCCCTCCCCAATGTCACAGCATGGGGCTGCAAGGAGTGATACAATCCCCGCACACACACACACACAAACACATGCACGAGTCTGGGAGAGGCGAGCTGAGAGCCACGCAGAGGCAACAACTGGGGTCAAAATGTGAAGCCTCCTGTCTGAGAAGCACTCAGAAGGCAGTCCCTTTCCCAGCTCACTCCTCCCTCCCTCCCTTCCTTTCCTCCCCTGCTTCTCTTTCCTTCCTCCGCACTCAGGAAGGGATGACGGGAGGGGAAGAGATGGCCAGCACTGCCGCTGGCCATCGCTATCCCACGCAGGCAGGGGCAGTCCTGGTGAAAGGGAAGCCTGGTGGCCACGTGGCTAGGTCAGCGAGCAGGCGTGGCACTGATCTACTGGTGGGGGCCATCAAAGCCGGAACGTGCTCAGCCTTAGATCCACGGGGCAGCCCTGGAGCCAGCGAGGGGCCCCCTGCGCCATCTCTGCCCCACCCCCTGGGGTGCACGGAGAAGGCGGCGAGCGTGCGAGAACTGGCATCTGGGGGAAAGGAAAGCGTGACCCTGGGAATGCTCTAACGGTCATAAGTGTGAAAAATGGTCATAAGTCACATTTTTCAGTGCAGTTGTAACTTCGAACAGTCACTAAGCGAACTACTGTTAAGTTGAGGATATTTTATCACTTTGTTCCTTTTTTTTTTGGTCATCAAGTTTGCTAGGTGACTGGTGGTACTCAAATAATGCCATATCCTAAAAGTGGTACAATCGGTGAAAAGGTTGAACAGTCCTGAATTAGAGCAGTGGTTCTCAACCTTTTGTGGCCAGGGACCCCCTAGACTTAGCTCAAGATTGAAATCATAGCCTATCTTCTTCACAGACCCCTTGTGATGACATTGTGGCTGCCCACGCGGACCACAGATTGAGAACTAATGAAGTAGAGCATTAATATGTGGCTGCATAAAAGAGGTCTGGAGGACAAGTGGAGTGGTGCAATGGGGTGGCCACCTGTGGTTTTGGAGGCAAGAGTTCATTAAAATTTAAATGATAGCCAGTAATTGTGCAGATGTCAGCACAGCAGGCAGTAACTGTTACAGCCCTAAAAAGCCTGCATTGGTGGGTGGCTGGGTGGAACAAGACCTTGAAGGTCTGCAATAAGTAAGTAAGTCAGGATCTGAAAAGGGAAGAGGAAGACTTGACAGTTAAGACAATGAGGGCTAGAAAGTTGACCCTGAGGAACAGGAACAACTGCTGCCAAGACAGTCAGATGAAAGAAACCTGAGTCCAAGGCAGAAACATCTTAGACAAGACTTTCCCTAGTGCTCAGATAAAAGGAGCACATTCAGACTTGCAAGATTCTGTTGCTATAGTTTGATGATAAAATTAATATTGGCCTGCATGATTGTGGTTTCCTAGCCTTCTCTACCTTGGAGGGCTGACAAGAATCTATGCTAAGCTTTCCGCCAACAAATCAAGCATGCTCTTGGAATTGCAACTGAGAATAGCACTCAGCAATAAAGAACAATAACTCACCGGCTCACTTGGCCTCCCAACTCTCATACTTGGGAGAACAGCCAGTCTTAAAGGTCTTCTCAATGACCAGCAGGGTTGAGGCCAACCTAATCTTATGGGGAATGGTGCTCCAAAGGGCAGGCCCAGCAATAGAAATGCTATGTTTTTTGGGTCCCACCAGATGGTTGTGGAACCATCCTTTCCTGTGATCTCGATGCTATGCCTCTGTTGATGCAGCCTAGGACTGTGTTGGCTCTTTTGGCAGCTGCGCCACCTGGCTGGTTGATACATAATCTGTGGACCACTAGGACACCTAGATCTCTCTCACAGGCACAGCTCTTTAGCCAGTACTGCCTATCATGCAGCTGTGCATCTGGTTTTCCCTGTATCTATAACTGAACATCTTTGTACTATAGTTTTTGTACAAAGGTTTTCCTTCTCTTGATCTGACGATCTGGATTTATTATTACTTAATGGTAAGTTAAGGCTAAAAACTGATTAAAATATGAAAGGAAAGCACACTGATGTGCATAATAAATTTTTATATACTATCTTTACATTCCCTGTGGATATTTACACTAAACTCAGTTTTATGTAGCGTGGTTAAATCTCGCAGAACAGGGCTGACTTGGTTTGGAAACCAATGGAGCTTACCTTCTCTTTGCATCTTCAATTAAAAGATGGATTATACTGATTTCACTTGTGAAAAATGAGGTAAAAATGCCAGTGGAACCTCAATAGCATTCCTACAATCTTTGGACTGTGCTATTATCTGTTTATGTGTATCAGCTTGCAGATTGCTTGAAACAGTCTTGAGGATTATATCTTATGTTAAAAAAACAACCAAGAGGAAAAAATAAGAGGAAATAAAAGCCCAAGAAATAATAATATGAATAGCCCATGGGAAAGGATAATCAGCCACTCACAACCTTAAAAAGCCAATGTAGATAATCAGGAAATGTTTGGTTACATTCCTTCTTAGGGGGATTATCTGACACAGCATCCTGTCAGAACTAAATATAGTAAGATAGCTCATGCAGAGTATAGATATGCAGTTTTAAATGCTGCAGTGGAACCACTGAAAGGTACCCAAGAACAGAGGTCCTCAACCTTTTGGGCACCAGGGATCGGTTCTGTGGATTTTCTGTGGACGGGAGGCGGTGTTGTTTCCTGTACTGCCCGCATCCCGTGGATGGGGCTCTGCTTATCAGCACGGCCCGGTTGCTGGCATGCCAAGGCCCAGTGCCCGTGCGTGGCTGGGGGTTGAGGACCCCTGCCCTACAAGGTACAACTAAGTATAGAGCTGGAGGTTTTATAAAAGGCTTGAAAGCTGTTGAAGGCAAAGCTGAGACATTTGAGATGACGTTTTCAGAGCAACATGCAAGAAAAAGGCGCAAGGATCCCTTTGATTGATTCCTCAAAGGAAAAAAGAACACATAGAGTTTTTAAATGATTTAGTAAATAAAACAAAGTTTTCAATTAAAGGAGAGTTTTAAACCAATGATAGAATTTAAGGTAGTATGGCTTCCTATTGGATGTTCATTTTTAAAAATAAGTGTTGAAAGCACTGAAATGAGATACAAAACGGTATTTTCACACTTTGAGGAAGACACTGATTCTGCTAAGCCAAACATGTCAAACACAAGGCCCGGGGGCCGGATCCGGCCCGCAAAGTGGTTTCATGTGGCCCGCGAAGCCATCCTGGAAACCGTGAGGGAACGGCCCCCACTGCCTTGGCCCTGGCCCAGAGACCCTCCTTCTGCCAGAGACCCTCAGATCTGTCCCAGTCCTGCCCAGGCCTCCATAGGACCCTTGATGCGAACCATGTAGAGCTGGCCACGCCCACCCAGTAGGCCATACGCACTCTAGCCATGCCCACCCAGTAGGCCACCCTCACCCTGGCCATACCCACCCGGCCCCCTGAGGGTAACCGCAATGCTGATGCGGCCCTCAATGAAATTGAGTTCGACACCCCTGTGCTAAGCTGATGACTGAAATCCAGAGCTTCTTTAGATTATATAATCAATGTCAACTGTCCAGTTGGTGAATCAGAAAAAGAAACTCCTGGGACATTATTTTACCAAGAGTATACAGCTTTCCTGAACAAACAGAAGAAGCGAAACCGGCTCTGGGTTTCCCACGCAAAAGCAAGCATAGTTCATTCCCCCTTTCCCTATGGGCCACCCACAGTCCGTTACATCCAATTCTAAAACATTAATGGCCAAGCAAAGACTCCCTCTATTAACAAGGATAGAACAAGGTAAGGATAATAAAAAAGAGAACTTAATGGACAGTTACAGTTTATGAATGGTGAGGAAGAATTAATCCATCAGTTTGCCACACTATGTCCAGGAGATCAACAGCTGATTTTAAAGAAAATAATTAGTTCAGTGTTGAAATTAGTAACTAATGCAGCAAAAAGTCTGAACAATCTGCTCCCCTCCAGCTGCTCTTCTGTGGAACTGTTATCAAGCTCAGTTTCAGAAAGCATCAAATCCCCAACAAATAAAAAGGGAAGGTGTGTCAGTCTGAAGCAAAAAGTAAAGGAAAAGGACACTCAGCAGGATATCACAGTACAAGTCCGAATTAACCATCCGGTATGACAACTAGATAATGAGTACGATGGCCGGAGTCCTTGTTCATTAGTAGAAATGCCAGCCTTAGATCAAAATCAGGGGAATACTAGCAATCAAGACAAAGAAGAGCAACAACTTATGAGGAGGACTATTGAATCTTACAATAATTGTGTTCGCACAGGTAGTATAGTCAATACTGATCCAGCTCCAAAAACAAGTTGACATTCGGTACCCTTACTAGTCAACCAACCCAGTCAGAATATCCTGCTTTCAGAGTCCTATACAAATTGTGACTTGAAATTGGAAAGCTAGCTGGAAAGAAGTGGTTGACAGTGGACTAGTGAGTTTCTTATCTAAATTTGATGTAATAGCCATCCAGGAAACCTGGCTAACTAAGGAGGACAAATTAGTACAGTTTCCAGGCTTTCAGGGATGGGGCTCCCTTGCCCGAAAAACAAAGAACAAAGGGTGACTCTCTAGTCTAGTGGACTATGTATTTTTATTAAGCAAGAATTGCAATGGTGGGGGTGGGTGGGGTGGGGAGAAACTATATAATGAAGATAGGTTTTTGAAACTTTTAGTTGTGAAATTTAGATATGAGGAGTTTAAATTAATATTGGTAAATGTATACATTCCTCCAAACACATCCCTGTATTGACACATCCTCTGACTATTGGACATTTAGAAGTCGTATTGATGATATACCCATACTGTATCCTCAATGCATAATTATATTGTTGGGAAATTTTAATGCTAAATTAGGTCCATCTTTGCATGAATTTGCTCAAAAGAAAAGATCCCCAAAGGAATTTCTTGATAATCATCCACAGTGGCTTTCTAGAGACAACAAAAGTAATACTGCCGGTCTCCTCCTAGTCTCTTTGATTTTTCAAAGGTAACCTTCAAACCTTGGGAGATAAGAATAATAACTATATGTACCCCTTACACCTAGCGCTCAGCCCACTCAAGCAGCGTGCTAGACCTCTTCTGTGTATCAAGAGATAAAGTTGACCTCTTTTCAGAGGTTACCATACATTTAGTGATGAAAGTGACCATCGGCCTGTGAGCATGACATTACGCAGTCACTTAGATTTAAGATCATATGGCCCACAGATGACTGACTAAAAACTTAGAGGTGATCCAAAATAAAAGATTAATTTGGGCTAAAGTTGATACAAATGCAATATCAGAGAGTCTTAAAACAGAGAATGCTGCTAACTGGGCTAGAACAATCCAGCCATCTACTACCGACTGGCTGTCAGCCTCCAAAGCATTCTTTAATCTCTGCAATATGCTGAAGAAGCATTTAATAACTAAATCTTCCACCAAAAGTTTTCGAGTGAGTAGATCTCGCTGGTTTGATTTTTATATATATATAAATGTTTTATTAATTTTCTATTTTTACAATCAAGTGACCAATAGACAACCTGATGACTGAGTCCATTAGTGATTCCGTGGTACCTGTAAGCTTCTTCAACTAAATCCAATATTGCACCCTCCAGTACATCCTCTCTTCTTCTGGTAATAGACATTTTTCCACACTAAGCAAAAACTATTCTTATTGTTGTTAGTAAATATACAATTGCCTATCAACATTTGTTACATTTTTTTAATAGTATCAATAATGTTTGGAACATCTTTTCTAACCAAAGCATATCTTAATTGCATTTGCACTCAATATCCATTTATTCAGTCCATGTCCTATTTTTGCTTTTTTTTTTCAATTTTAATTTCCCATCCATGTTCAAAATATCCTAATCATTTATAATTTCAGAACAAGTTATATTTGGGTACCCAAAACCTTCCTTTATTCAAAGTTCTTAGCATATTCTCATTTCCCTTTTCGTACCAAGATATGATGTTCTGATTATAAATCCTATCTATCTAGTTATAATAATACTTCTATTTCTAGCAATCTATTCTTAACCATATTCAAACTGGTAATATAACATCCCCTTTAATAAGGCAAATCTTCTAGCTTTCTTCCTTTGCCAACTAACTTTCCAAGTCAGTACATTTGGATCATCAAATAATTCTTCCTCTATTTTTATGTATATTATTTGAAACAAGAGAAACAATTCAGTTAAAGTATTTTTGGAAGAACTAGCCCACTGATATTTATTAAACATCCTCCCTCCTTCTCTAGTTCCCCAAGTTAACAGCTTTATCTTCCATTCCATCAGCTCTCCTTCCTTATCCTCCAGTATGATCTGAAACCTCGGTTGTAAAATGTCTTTTCCATTTCCAATATTACCGTTGTGTCTTCTAAGTCTTCATTTATGTGAGTCTGGTCGTTAGTTTCTTCCTTTAGATCCTCAATGTTTGTGTCAGCATTCTCTAATTTTCCTTCTATTTTCTGGGTTGCTGGTTCCTTCTCTGTAGTTATTTTCTGAGTTTGTAGATTTAAATTAGAAAACTGTTCTTTTATCTCCTTTGTGTTATTTTTAATCTCATCACAAGCTAAAGCAATTGTTTCTTTTATTAATTTCAATATGGAGAGAATTTCTTTCTATGGTTCATCAGTATTTTCTTGGTAATATGGCAAACTAAGGCTTCTGGAGACAGATGTTAAAGATGGTTTTTTACTATTTAGAGCTAAGTATGGAACATCCATTTTATTTTTTGTAAGTAGCCTTTATAAATTTATCCAACCAACTAGCCATTCTTAAACCTCCCATAAGCAGATATAAGTAAAAATTTTCTGTCCAATGAGAAATATATCCTTTCTGTCCAGGGAGAAAAAAGAACCATACAAGCTAATACAGACCTGGGTTGTTTAAACAGAGTCATAGAATCAAGATCACATGAAGTATTAGTACCGCTTTATAAAACCCTAGTAAGACGATACCTGGAATACTGCAACCAATTTTGACCACCATACTACAAAAAAGATGTTGAGACTTTGGAAAAAGTTCAGAGAAGAGCAATTAAGATGATCCAAGGCCTGGAGACTAAAATATATGAAGAACGGCTGCAGGACTTGGGTTTGGCTCGTCTAAAGAAAAGAAGAAATAGGGGAGACATGATAGCAGTATTCTAGTATCTGAGGGGCTGCCACAAAGAAGAGAGGGTCAAATTATTCTCCAAAGCACCAGAGGGCAGGACAAGAAACAATGTTTGAAAACTAATCAGAGAGAAGCAACCTGGAATTAAGGAGAAACTTCCTAACAGTGAGGACAATTAAGTGGAACACCTTGCTTTCAGAAATAGTGGGTTTCATTGATTGTTTTTTAAATACTAACCCAAACAACACTCTGTTTACCAAATATTAAGGTGATTGTGTTAAAAATCAATAAAACATATTAAAAAAAATTGTAGACACTCCATCACTGGAGGTTTTTAAGAAGAGACTAGATAGTCACTAATTTGAAATGGTACAGATTCTCCTGCTTGAGCAGGAGGCTGGACTAGAAGACCTCCAGGGTCCCTTCCAATTCAATTCAATTCAATTCTTTATTCTATATTCTATTATATTCTATTGGCAACATATATTCCTCCACACACTTGCATAAACAATGCATTACGAACTCTAGCTGATCAGATTATGTGAGCTAAAAAGAAATACCCAGATTCACTCTTCATTGTTAGGAGATTTCAACTGTGCTAACCTAAACCAAGAGCTAGCAAGATACTTCCAGCATATCATCTGTTTCACTAGAGGCAAGAATACTTTAGGTCACTGCTACACAACACTAAAAAATGCTTATTGGTGCTTGCCGTGACTGCACAGGTTGGAATGTTTTCGAAGAGACCTCTGCAGACTTGGATGAGCTCACAGATGCCGTAACATCATATGTTAGCTTTTGTGAAGACCAATGTGTGCCAACCAGAAACCTGCAAATATACAGTAACAACAAGCCTTGGTTCACAGCTAAACTCAAGCAGCTACGTTGTGCCAAAGAGGAAGCCTACAGGAAAGGAGGCAGAATGCTGTACAATCGGACCAGGGGTGTATTAACAAGGGGGAGTGGAGCAGGAAAAAAGAAGCTGCTCTGAAAAGCTAAGGAATCGGCTCTCAACAAATGAGAGGTAGCTGTGGTGGTTACGCATGAACTTAAACTTACATTCCTCCTTGACACCAAGGACCTTGGGTTGCTGCCCATGTTTGGTCATCATTCTAATTAAAGGTTGGCAGGCAGGGAGATAACTGCACCCAAGATGCAGGAGGCATGTTTAGACAGAATTTCTGGAGAAAGAGGTTTGCAGTAAAAATGCATGGGCTGGTCCTATCACCTGAGACTGGAGAAGGCAGAAAGGCAAGCTATGCGTTTGTTCAGATTCAGAGCTTGCCAGGGTCATGACCATCCCTATCAGCCTCTTTGTTCTGAATCACCATAGAACTATGTCAGTGAATGCAAGGTCTGGCTGAATAAGTTTAGTTATTGCAGCCTCAAAGGAAACACTGAAACTTTTTGGGCTTTCAGTAATGCAACTCTTCAAAATAACAGACCCAGCAGCATTAATTCATCATTGAATCGTACATGGAAATAGCCCAGCCACAATTAAGTTTGAATTAAAGAAATGAGGGGTTATCAGCATATAAGCATATATTGCCTAGGCAGTGGGATACACAGAACATTAGGGTGGCTTGAAAGGTACTCTCGGAATTAGTTATCCTAATTTGCATAAATTATACAAGCATGCTTGGGAACAAACTGTACCTTAGATGCACTTGTGAGTTCTGGTATTTCAGAATAACAGAATAATAGTTAGATGGGACCTTGGAGAACTGTAAGTGGGCATTGCGCACTGCCTAGAGGCTACATACCAGGATAAACCATGCATTGCGAAGATTGCTTGGAGGTGGGAGATACTTCTAATGTAATCTACCGGATCCCCTGGCCTTGTGACTATGGACAACAAACAGGAAGCTAACCACCAGACTGCAAGAACACAAGTGAGCGGGCCGACGAAGAGACTTGAACTCATTGATAGCCTCACATTGTGATGAACATACATTCAATTTTGCAGGTACTAAGATTATTGGCCAAGCAAGTACAAAGATAGCCAGGGAAATGGGCCCCTTGTCAGTCAAGAGTGTTGATCAGGCACTTAGGAGCCTAGGATTTGACAGCACAAGAAAACAACAGCCAAGGACTTAATAGCCAGCCATCAATACTCCAATCAACCAATAAGAACCCACACCCAACCAGGTACCACATAAATACAACACATGGATTAGCCCAAAGCACACATTCCAGCAGTGAGAAGTTCCTTGTGGATGGGCTCCAGCACAAGTCCAAAAGTTCGGAAGGCCAAACGTCTGGTCCTGGTGACTGACCCAGATTGGATTCTGCAAGCAGTTTTCAATCACAGATAAAAAAAGTTCAATTCTGTTCTCTACAGATCAAACTCCTGCTGCTTGTCCTGAGTCTGGATTTAAATACCATCTTTTAGGAAAGATTTAGTAAAGGGGGAACAAGAGGCGAGAGGTTCAGTCCGAAATTATCTGGAGATTTGAAACCAAACAGAGGAGCTTTAGAAAGAGTGGGGACAACTCCTGTTTGGTCCCTGACTGTAGAACACAAAATAAAGTGCTAAATAGCAAGAATGGATTCCATATGAATATTAGATGATTAAGATGATTCAAGACCTGGAGACAAAAACATATGAAGAATGGCTGCAGGACTTGGGTTTGGCTAGTCTAAAGAAAAGAAGGACTAGGGGAGATATGATAGCAGTATTCCTTTGAGAGGCTGCCACAAAGAAAAGGGCATCAAATTATTCTCCAAAGCACCAGAGGGCAGGACAAGAAACAATGGACGGAAATTAAGGAGAGAAGCAACCTGGAATTAAGGAGAAACTTCCTAACAGTGAGGACAATTCACCAGTGGAATAGTCTTGCCTCCAGAAGTTGTGGCTGCTTCATCAATGGAGGTTTTTAAGAAAACTGGATAGCCACTTGTCTGGGACTGAACGGAACAGAACAGAATCTGAGAGTCAGCTCTATTCTGATTCTAATTCTGATTAACAAAAGCGTGGTACCAGCGGTGGAAAGAGCTGTTGAAGGGGAACAAATTAAACGAAGGTTTGCACAACCAGAGGCTGGAACGCATCTTTCGAGGAAAACTTGACTGGCCCATTTCTTGTTTGGAGCCGCCGTTGGCCCCAGCAGCTTGGCCGTCTTTGGGCAACCCTTTCCCGACCCAAGGCTGCTGGCTCTCTTGATACTGGCCGGCAGGGTCAGTATTTCTGGGGCGGGGTCTGACGACGGAGCCTCTGCGGGGGCCTCGGGCGGATGTCGGCCCTCCGCGTCCCAACGCCCGGGAACCAGGCGCAGCCCCCCGCCGCCCTTGGAGCCCCCTCGGGAGCGCAGACGGGGAGGCTTCCCAGCGCGCCGTCTCCCCAGGCGGCCTGGGCCGGGCTCTCCCCACGGCGCCTTGAGTGGCTTTCGCTTTCCGAGCGGAAGTGGACGGAGGCCCCCGGAGAAAGCGCCGCGCCCGGCGGGCGCGGCTGACGCCTCTGCCGCCGCCTCCCCGCGCAGGTGCCCGGCCGGCCATCCTGGCGAGGGGGCGGCGCGGCGTCTCGGCGGCCCTGCGGAGCCATGGGCGGCGCGGGCGCGGGGCCGGCCTGGCGGGACTCGCTGCCCTACTACTACTGCGTCAAGTTCGCGCTCTCGGCGTCCTCCACCCTCTTCTCGGTAGGCCACTTCCCCGGACGCGCCGGCCGGCCGGCAAGCAGAGCGGAGCGGGCGCCCCGGGCGAGCTCCGCTCGGCAGCAGCGCAGCCCGGCCGGCCGCCCCCTCGGCGCTCTTCCCTCGCCCTGAGCGCGCGCTCGCCCGCCCGCCCGCCGCCGTCTCCTCCGCGTTGTGAGCCCGGGCGCCGTTACCGGGCGGCGGCCGCTTCCCGCACCTTTTCCTGGCTGGCCGACCCGCCGCGCTCCTCCCCCCGCCCCGGGCTTGGCGCGGCGTCCGTGCCGGTGCAGCGAGGCCGACGGTGCGCGCCTGGCCTGGCCGAGCGGGAGAAGGGCCTGGCGGGCGGAGTCTCCGAGCTGGCGCCGGGCAGACCCCGACGGTCTTCCCGCCCCCGGAGACGCCCCGGTGGCCAGGGAAACCGGGCCTGCCGCGCCCGCGGTTTCTCTGCACTGCGAGCGCCGCTCGGTTGCCAGGCGGGCTCCGAGGGGCAATTTTCTTGGCCGCTGCACGGAAAGGGCTCGGCTTGAATTCTTCCCGGATGTTTCTGAAAAATCTGAGCTGGTTGGTCCCCTCTCAAGCCCTGTGGCAGCCGAGAAAATGACCTTTCAGAGCCCCTTTGTGCATTGGTTCTCTTGTCAGCCAGAAAGAATTGGTTGTGACCGTCTACCTGGGCACCCTCTACTGCAACGCCCGTAAGCCTCAACCAGTCTGTGCCCTCCAGGGTCTTGTTCAGAGGTTGCCAAGCTTTTTCTGGAAGGGGCAACCTATTCGGGTTTTGTTTTTCTTAAGATCCCAGACCTCTTAAACAAGGTGCAAAGCTGTAGTGAGAGAAAACTGGCTGTGTTTGAATAAACATTTACTTTTTTGCCCTCAGTTTCTCAGCACCCCCTCATGTTCTCAGGAAATAGCTGGAAAAACCCTGCCAAGCCCTATCTGATGGGCTTCAAATGAGATAAGCCTGGGAACAGCTTCTGTGTGTGCATGTGTGCATTCATTCATTCATTCATTCATTCAGATTTGTTCTAGCCCTCAACTGCAATGGACTCTGGGCGGCACCCCATAAAACAAAATTACACTGACAGCCCAGATTAAAATTATCTTAAAAGCGACACAAATTGAAATAGATTACTACATTAATCCCAGCTTGAGATCAAAGACAGCTTTAAGAACCTTCTGGAACCCCAAGAGGGGGAGGCTGTGTCCTAATCTCTGGTTCCGTGGGGCCTGAGCCCCTGGTTTTCTTAAACGCTGAGCACCGGCCTTCCATTTAGCATGTTGCAAACCACCTCTTCATCCCACATCCAATCATAAGGAAGTAATCGTGTCAAATATATATAGAAAGTGAGGCTCTTAGCAGATAACAAAACACTGTGTGAATATGGAGAGAGACCCAGAGCCCAGCCAGTCTGCTGGTACGTCGGTTTCTACCAGAAACATGTACCGATAATGACTTATTTTTGGCCAACAACAAAGCCAGGCAGGTGGCTTCATTCTGGTGGTTTAAAGTTTGACCTAGACATAGAACAATAGAAAGAAGGGCTTATTCATTTTTTTGGGGTTCTAGGCTTGTAAGGGGGGGCACCCCTTTTCCATGACAATTGTACTAAACAGAGCCATGTTCAAGCCATGTTCAAGTGAATGTTTTTGTTATTTGCTAGATCTTTCTGATTGGCAGAAGATCACAGTGGCTCAGTGTTACGGAGTTTCTCAATTATCCAGGTCACGTTTGTCCCAAAGGTGCTTTTTCCAAAGGGCACTTTGGAAAACTTTCTTGTTTTTTTTTCTTTGAAAATGTTTCTTTGCTGAAGACCTGAAGAAGCTGCTTGGATGAGAAGTGAAACATTTTTAAAGAAAAAGAAAGAAAAAGAAAGAAAGAAAGAAAGAAAGAAAGAAAGAAAGAAAGAAAGAAAGAAAGAAAGAAAGAAAGAAAGAAAGAAAGAAAGAA
>JAKJMR010000795.1:767515-799430 GCA_024449315.1 Daboia siamensis
GCTGGAAAAGGGGATACTAGCCAGCTCCCAGAGACTAGCAAGACTTTCCTCCCCCTCCTCCCTCAGGGTTGGGTTTTGCTAACACCGGACCCCCACAGTGGGGACTCTTCAGGTGGCTTGACATGGTGCCCTTGTTGCAGTGTGCTCCCCTGGGTTGGCTGCACCACACTGGACAGGTTGGAGTCGTAGGTGGATGTGGGAAGGGCTAGAAAAAAAGTTGGAAAGCCACCTGTGGAAGGGTTTGGGGTGTTTCCTTATTTTGAAATGCTATATAAAATTAAAATGTCAAAGAAATTGATTGATGTTTCCAATTACATCCAACAAATCCTCACAAATCCTTCATATTTGAACAATTTCAATTTTGAAATGTTTGTTTCATGTTTGACCCAAGTTTTCATTAGGTTGAAGTGCCCTGCGCACAAATCAGCTCTTGAGTTCAAAAACCTGTTTCTTGCTTGCAAACTTCAAAATAATCAAAAGAGGCCGTTTCAAATCAGGACGTTACACATTTGAAATGGTTCAGTCTCAAAGGGGTTTGCACACCTTGCAGGCAAATTTTTTGTTTTCAGAAAGCCATGAAAATTACAAATATGGTAGCAGCAGAAGAGTTGAATCTGGTATTAATGCAGATTCAGAAAGTCAGACTTGGGGAAAGTTTTGTATGGTTCTATGACTTTTTCACTTCTTTTTCTCAGTTTCTTTCCAAACATTTTATATCTGTAATGTGTCCATGCGTGCATTTGTATGGCTTTCTTTGTTTGGAGGGGCTGTAGGTTGCCTGTCTTTTTCTGAAGAGACCAAAATGAAGAGATGCTATGCGCTGCCTTTAATTTATTATAATCAAAATTAAAAACATTGCAAAAAATGGATGTTAAAACTGGTTACTGCATATATCAGCCCTCTTCCCCATTCCATTTTTCTTTACCTAAAACAATACCCTGGAAAAATGTAGATGTAGATGTTTCATTTCAAAATTTCTAAAATTCTAGAGAACTTTGATCTAAGCCAAGGCTGCCCAACGGGGGGGAGGGGGGGGGCTTTCCCAGGTAAAACCATTAAGGGGTGAAGAGTCCAAGAGAGCAAGGGCAGGATATTGTCTGCCCCTCCCCACCTTATTACATTAGATTCTGGTGTTACATTTGAAATCACATTAAAACTTAAATCCTTGAGGCTTTAGCAGGGGATCGGCATTCCAGAAGTCTCTCAGCACATGTGACCTCTAAAACTATTATGCCCCCCAGAAACTCTTGATCACACTAATGTGTTGATAGGGGAGTATAAAGTGCAGACAGAGGGATACTCATACTAATTACATTCCATTTTCATAAAGTGTGATTTCAAAAGGGACCAAATCATTTGTAGATTTTATCTTGGCTCAATCAATCCCAATTGTGAGCCTTCCCAG
Source organism: Daboia siamensis (assembly GCA_024449315.1). Lineage (NCBI taxonomy): Eukaryota > Metazoa > Chordata > Lepidosauria > Squamata > Viperidae > Daboia > Daboia siamensis. Next base: position 768,921 of record JAKJMR010000795.1, read on the forward strand.
GAAGCCGGGCAGAGGCTAAATTTTAGATTTGGGAAAACAGAGTATCTTTTATTCCTCTAGCAATTCATTTAGCAACTTTTGTAATTAGGATGGTGATGAAAAAGCAAGATTGTGATCAATCCTTGCACTTAACCGCCATGGCAGATCTGTAAAGCAGAGTAAAGAGTAAGTCCATTACTTGGCTAAAAGACTGAGTAGCCAATCCCAGTTGTGGTTGCTAAATCTAAACGAAAATCTTGTTGCAAACAACAAAAAAGTATGCTCTGCACATGCTCATAGGCAGATTGATTTAGGCTACTGTATTCTTAACTGACTAAAGTTCTGTACTCCTGCAGGGTTGTAGGTGACCTTTGCTGCCAAACTGGCTTTTTTGCTGGCGCATATCAGACATGCACTAATTCTGCAGGGACCTGAATCCTGTAGGTCATTAAACATACCTATCAATTCTAGAACTCCAGAAATGAAACTATAATAACCACTATGTGCAATTTATTAGATAGTTCTTGAGACTAATAGCTTATAGGGCAGTGATGGCAAACCTTTTAGAGACCGAGTGCCCAAACTGCAACCCAAAACCCACTTATGTATTGTTGGGTGCTGGGTAGGCATGGCCCATTAGGTGGGTATGGCCAATTGGGTGGGCATGGCTGCAGTGGTAACGGCAGACTGGGAGGGACTAAAAAATTCAACCAATCAGTTCCAACTGCGAGATCTTTTTTTCCCCGTGAGAAGTTGAAATTGATTGATTAAGTGAACCATATTTTTTTTGCACATGGCGGAGGCCTAAAGCGAAAAGGTTTTATAAAACCTAGCTGAAGGCCTAGGACTGGGGCGATGGTGCGCGTACCCACAGAGAGGGCTCTGTGTGCCACCTGTGGCACCCATGCCATAGGTTTGCCACCACGGTTATAGGGCAACCAAATAATCACTCAATGTTCAATAGCTGCAATTAACAATCCACAGTGTGCCCTATTGTTCAGTCAGTTTGTAATTTAATAAGAGAGGAAGAAGAGTGAGCTAATATGCCAAGAGAGCAAGGAGTGAGGTTTAAAGTTGTTCACAAGCCAGTGCGGTCTTTCACTGCATTCACAGAGGTGGAGTATCAAGGTCACAGGAATTATCGTTCTGCTCTGTGCTCTACTGATCAGACGACACCTCACATACTGTGTCCAGTTCTGCTGGCCACAATAGAAGAAGGATGTTGAGGGCCTGAAAGGGGGCAGAAAAGAGCAGTCAAAATGGTGGGGGTCTTGAATCCCATGAAGCTTCAGAAGAACTGGGTGGGTGTTTTCTTAGTCAAAGGAAAAGCAGGTGGAGGGGGGACATCACAACAGTCTTCTGAAACGCACAGGCTGTCTCAAGGAAGAGGGGTGGATTTATTCTCCATACTCCTCGGGGTAGCATGAGAACCAGTGGGTGGAAACTTTGCAGAAGGAGATCCAAACTGGAAATGAGAAATTCCCCCCAGCAAGAGCTTTTCAGCCGGGGAATGTGCTACCTCTGAAGTCAGGGGCTCCGTCCCCGGAGGAGCTCAAAGAGCCTCTGGGCATTCCTGCCCTGGGTAGGGAATGGACTAGAATACCTCCAAGATCCCTTCCAATCCTGAAGATCCAGGATTCATTTACTGATTAACATTAACATTTTTAGCAGTTAATGGTGTAAAAGCCGCAGTGGTCAATGCCAGAGACTGTAAATGCCAGAGACTAATAAAAATAAGAAAAGCAAGGGAATAAGGCAAGTTTAAGAAAGAAGACATTTAGAAAAGGGAAAAGAAAATGGTACCTGTGCACTGATAGCATATTAGGAAGTGTTTCACTTGTTCTGGGAAGCTTTTGAAAGAAGGGCAGGGAAGGAGTGGCGGTTGTGGCCTCCTGTGACTTGAAGACCATTTCAGAAGAATCAAAACCAAGTTTTCATCTCAGCATTACAGCAAAGAGCAGTAGTGGGATTTGCACCACTTCGGCAGAGCCGGTAGCTAATTTTTTGTTGCCCAGGCCCAGAATGGACTTCCGGAAGTAGCATTCACACAGAGAACCGGTTGTTCACCTATTTGAATCCCACCACTGGCAAAGAGTCAGGAAGACTATGACTCAACAAACGAAAGAGTATCCCAGGTTTTAAGGTTGTTACAGCCTTCCCTTCCTTGGGGCTTAAGTTGGAGGTTCAAACACCCACGCATATTCTGGCTTTTAAGCAAAGCCTAAAAGGGTGGGGTTAGGGAGTTCACTACGGAGCCGGGCACTTGCAGAACTTCTGTGTGATGGATGAGACTTTACTTCTTTGCTGAACTACGGAGGGTCCTCCTCCTTCTCTTTGAATGGCAGCCAATGGATCCCTATCACAATCCCACAACAATGTCCAATAGGCCAGAATGTTCCCATTTCCTCCATCACCAGCACAGCCAAGAATGACCCCAACGGGAGAAGTTCATTAGAAACTCAGGAAGTATCCCCCAACAACATGAGAGTAGTAGTAGGGAATTTTGGCTAGAATATGATTGCTTCTGCTATTTTATGTGTTCCTAATTTTTCTATTTAAGTAGCTAATGCTGTAATAAAGGATTTTAAGGGTGAGACAGCAAATCCAAGGGATGTCAGATACAGCATCATATTCTGGTACCAAATTAAAATTATAAAAACTTGGAAAAAAGAAAAGCTGATTGACTTATATAAAATTCAGGATAGAGCTCAATGTCTGCTTCAGTTAATGGTTTTTCCTCCAGGCAGGAAAAAGGATATCACCAGAGAATTTTGATATACAAAACTATTCAGTTGTTTATTGTACTCACATACTGCTGAATCACACTAAATCACTATAAACTTTACTGTTGAATGGACTTATGAGACAGACCTACAGAAATATAACAGAGTAACGGAATTGGAAGGGACCTTGGACATCTAATCCAACCCCCTGCTCAAGCAGCAGAGGCTATACCATTGCAGACAAATGGCTGTCCAGTCTCTTATTCAAAACTTCCAATGATGGAGCGCCTACAACTTCTTGGAGGCAAGTCATTCCATGGATTAATTTTCACTTGTCAGGAAATTCTAGATTGGATCTCTCTTGGTTAAATTTCCACCAGTTACTACCAAAAAGGTAGAGGAGGGAACTAGAAGTAAAGCTATACTGGACCTAATTCTTACTAATAGAGAAGAAGTGATAGAGGGAGTTGAAGTATACCATCTCAGACAAACGGCTGTCCAGTCTCTTCTTAAAAACCTCCAGAGATGGAGCACCCACGATTTCTGGTGGCAAGCTGGTTAACTGTCCTCACTGTTAGGAAGTTTCTTCTTAATTCCAGGTTGCTTCTCTCTTTGATCATTTTCCAACCTTTGTTTCTTTTCTTGCCCTCTGCTGCTTTGAGAATAGTTTGATGCCCTCTTCTTTGTGGCAGCCCCTCAAATACTGGAATACTGCTATCGTATCTCCCCTATTTCTTCTTTTCTTTAGACGAGCCAAACCCAAGTCCTGCAGGCATTCTTCATATGTTTTAGTCTCCAGGCCTTGAATCATCTTAGTTGCTCTTCTCTGAACTTTTTCCAAAGTCTCAACATCTTTTTTGTGATCTGGTGACCAAAATTGGCTGCAGTATTCCAGGTGTGGTCTCATTAGGGTCTTATAAAGCGGTACTAATACTTTGTGTGATTTTGATTCTATGCCTCTGTTTATATAACCCAGGATTGTATTAGCTTTTTTGGTTGCTGTTGCACACTGCTGGCTCATAGTCAAGTGATCATCCACTAGGACTCCAAGGTCCCACTCACAGTTGCTGTTTTTAAGCCAGTTTTAAGCCTTTGGTCTCGCCCAATCTGTATTTGTACTTTGGTTTTTCCTGCCTAGATGTAAGGCTTTGCTTTTCTCCACATTGAAACTCATTTTTTTGGATAGGGCCCATTGTTCAAGTTTGTCAAGATCTTTTTGGATTCTGAGTTTGTCTTCTGGGGTGTTGGTGATTCCTGTCAGTTTTGTGTCATCTGCAAATTTAATGAGTTCCCCTTCAATTCCCTCATCTAAGTCATTTATGAAGATATTGAAGAGTCCTGGGCCTAAGATGGAAAGCTGTGGTACCTCACTGTTTACTTCTCTCCATGTGGATGTAGTGCCATTGAGGACTACTCATTGCTTCTAGTTTGCAGATCTGTTTTTTTATATCTTTTCTAGGATCTTCCCAGGTATTGATGTTAAACTGATTGGTCTGTAGTGTCCTGGGTCCATGTTTTTCCCTTTCTTAAAGATGCGGACCACATCAGCCCTTTTCCAATCCTCAGGTACTTACCCAGTGCTCCAGGATTTATGAAAGATGTGGTGCAATGGTTACGAGATAACATCTGCCAGCTCTTTCAGAACTCTGGGATGTAATATGTCGGGTCCTGGTGATTTATATTCATCGAGGTTGGATAAGTGTTCCCTTACCATTTTCTTGCTTATTTTAATTTTTGTTTCTAGTATATCTTTTGCAGTGGTTTTTTTGGTATGTTGGGCTATAGTTTTTTTTTGTGTGAAGATTGATGCAAAGTATGAGTTAGCTCTGCTTTCTCTCTGTTGCCTGTTATTTTCTTGGCATCTTATCTCTTTAGTGGACCTACAGTTTCCTTGACTTTTTTCCTTGTTGTTAATATGTTGGAAGAAACTTCTTTTATTGTCCTTAATTTCTGTTGCAAGTCTTTGTTTGTTCTGAGCCTTTGTTTTCCTGACTTCATCTTTGCATATTCTGGCTATCTGTTGATAATCGGCCTTAGTTATATGTTCCTTTTTCCATTTATTGTACTTGTCCTTTTTGTCTTTCAGTTTGTCAGAGAGATCTTTGTGCAGCCATGCTGGTTTCTTCTTGGATTTCTTGTTTTTCTTTCTCAGTGGTATTGTGCTGATCTGGGCTTTTGTGATCACATTTTTCAGGGTTTCCCACACTTCTTGGGTTGTTTTCCCTTTTAGGATTTTCATCCATGGGATCTTTCTTAGGTTCTCTCTAGGTTTGTTAAAGTCATCTCTTTTGAAGTTTAGGACATTGGTTGGATTGTTTTCTATTGCTAGTGTTTGCATTATATTAAATTCCAGTATGACGTGGTCATTTTCACCCAAGGTTCCAGAATTTCGATTCTTCTTCTCTATGTGTAAGGATTAAGTCCACTATAAGTTTACATGTAGTTCCCTCCTCCACCTTTTGGTGACAAAGTTGTTGTTTAGGTTGGTTAGGAATCTGTTTGATCTCCCAGTCACTGTCTCCCAGTTGATATCTGGATAGTTGAACTCTCCTATTACTACTGTGGTATGCTTTCTAGTCATGCCGGCCACATGACTATGGAGACGTCCTCGGACAAGCGCTGGTTCTTCGGCTTTGAAACGGGGATGAGCACCGGCCCCTAGAGTTGGAAATGACTAGCATGCGGGGGAACCTTTACCTTTACCTTTTATGCTTTCTATATAAGTTTAACTGGTTGGCAAAGAGTTCATCTATTTCTTCTATTGGTTGGGTGGCCAGTAATATCACCTCTGGTAATGTCACTTTTTTCTCTTTTATATTGACCCATATACATTCTGGAGAGATTTTATCTTTGATCATGTGCATTTCTGCAGATATGTACATATAGTGCAAGTTCCCCTCCTCTTTTGTAGATCTGTTTCTTTTGAACAATTTGTATCCATCCATCAGTACATTCCAGTCATGGGTTTCGTCCCACCAGGTTTCTGTTATGCCAACTATGTCATACCCTCCCTCGTATATTATTGCTTCTAGTTCACCCTGTTTTTTTCTCCAAGCTTTGAGCATTGGTATATAAGCATTTAAAACTTTTATGCCTGTCCATGGGTGTGCTTCCTGTATCTCCTGATTGTTGTTTGAGTTTTTCTTTTCTTTTTTTCATCACTGCCTACCTCATTGTTTGATTTGTTTTCTTAGGATTTGTGATTGGTTTTGGGTTCTAGAGATTCTAGAGATTGGTCACCTCCCACCTCAGTTTTAGTTCAAAGCCTTCCTGATGAGTTGGGCCAGTAGATTTTCCCGAGTAGATTTTTCCCTGTTTTCGTGAGGTGTAGCCCATCCCTTGCCAAGAGTGCGTTGCTTGAAAAATGCCTTTCTTGAGTTACATCAAGACTGATTCATAATTTCTGTGGAAGGAAAGTTTAACAGAAAGAATAATAACTTTGCTCCAGGTTGACATTATATGTTTGATTCTTAGCAAGGTGGCTATATGTTGCTTGCAGCACATAAGGTATATTTTTTTAATAGTCTAATCTACTTTTAACATTTCTAAATTAACATGACTTAGGCAATGTACATTTAAAAGGGGTTTTTCCCTTTGTTCAAGTATAAGGAAAAATATTGTGATGGTAAGATCTGCCCATAATCAAACTGCATTACCATGGAAACTGTGGGTTCTCCATCTCCAGAGGCTAGACAGGCACTTCTCAAGGATAGGTTTCCCTGTACATTACAGAAGGTTGGACTAGATGATATTTGGGATCCCTTTCAACTTTGCTTCTAAAAATGTTCTGGAAAACAGTATTGTTGCTTGTTAAAAGTGTTCTACCATAGAGGGAGGGCTTCCACTCCTTTTGGACAGGGACAGATTTGAGAGAAGCTCACCTGGCAGATTTCGAGTAGTGTAGAAACCAAGAGACACGGTCAAGATGGTGTTTTTCAGTAGGCATCTATAGGGAGAAGCCATTTTTGAAACTGTCTGGCCCCAGCCTGTTTTGAGCTTGAAGGGCAAAACCCGCCATCTCTGTTACCGTCACTTCCAGCCACAACTGAATTTAAAAATTGGCTCAGTTCATCCTGCTGAATAAAGATTCCATCAGGGCTGTATCTGAACTATCCAAGTTGGGCAGCCAGAGTCTGCGACAGCAGGCTCTTCAAACTGAGTCCCGTCTGATCCAGTTTTATTCCAGTTGGCAATCCAATCCAATTCAGACCAATTTGGTTGTTAAAAATGCGTGTGTGCTAATAGAACAGATCTCCAATTCAGTCCTGAGATGACTAGTTTGATTCAGTGGTTCAGATCAATTTGCTGCTTTGATTCAAAAACCCAATCTACCTAAATGGATCCAATCCCAAATGGAATATTTACGCAGCCCAAATGTATAAGCATTTGGGGAGTCCTCACTGTTGTCAGGGATTGTGTGTGTGTGTGTGTGTGTGTGTGTGTTTTAGAAAGCAGTGCTTTCCTGTCACAGCACTGACGTTGTGAACAGTCTTTTTCTGGGAAGGGTCATCTGCTGTCGTTAGGTTGATGTTATTTATTTATTTATTAGCTCTTGCTTGTGTTCTGAGTGGTGTGATTAATATTCCATTTGAATATCTTGTAGCATTGAATATGTGGTTGAAAGCTGCCAGGAGGAGGAGGGAGAAGGACTATTATCGCTAATAAAGCAGCTGCACCTGGGACTGGGGCGGGGGGGGGGGCAGAGGGAATACCACTTGCTGGCTGCTGCTTTTTCAGAAGAAGGCTTGTGAGGGACGGATGGCATTTACAGGATCATTGGTGCTGTTTTTAATAAGGCATTTGCTGCTGCTTGCTTTGAAATAACTGACCTTTAAAGCGGAATTAAACTGCTGTCCTTTCCTGTGATCTGTTGTGTGAAGACTGGAGAGCTCCGGCAGCCTTGCTGCGGTGATGGATTAGAAGGCGGCTGACATTTGTTTACCAAGGCACTTCCTGCCCCCTCCCTGCCAGGCACAACCGCCTCAAAGCTCTGGGAAGATAAACGTTTGAAGGCTTCCTTCCCTGAAGGAGGAAAGAAGCTCCTCTTCCCAATACTAGTTTGCCCATCATATATGTAGAGTGTTTAGGGTTTCTTTTCTGTTGGAAGAAAAGTCTTCATCATGGTTCCATCCAAGCCGGGGATAAACAACATGGAGACTGCTTTAGGAAGAAGGTTACAGTTTATTACAGAGGAAAGCCAGACAGAAAGATGGATCCAACAGAAAAAGGACTGTGGGGTGTGGGTTTTTATACCCCCTGGCCTCTATTGTTTGGTTATTTCCTGTTTCAGGCTTTGTATTTCCTGTGTCATGTATTCTGTCCTGAGTCTTTCTGGTCTTCTTGATGGTTGTGGGTATGTCCTACCTATTATGTCCAAAGGTCATATCCTGCTTTCCTGGGGCTGGAGTATGTAGATGTTAGGCCTTTGTCTTCCTAAGCTTCTAGCTCCAACCTTCTTGATGGTTCACATTTGCATGTCTATAGAACTGGTTTTCTGCTGCGGGGTGGGGAGAGCTAGGGCTATTAAGCAAACTGGGCACGCCTTCCTGCTTCTTCAATTTCTTTTTAGGAAATATATTTTTCTGCCCTTTTAATATTTCCTTTTCTGGGGAGCTGAATTCCCTCCTCTCCAAGGGCTAGCAATAAATCAGCATCCAGTCTGTGGCGCCAGTTGGTTTCTTTGAGAGTTGTTTTCTGGGATAAGAGCAGATCTTGACTTCCTGGAAATGGATGAATGTCTCCGTTGCCACATTGTCCAAAGGCTGCTGGCTGTGAGCAAAGGCTTCTGGTGGTCATGGAAGAGATGCTTTCCCTCGTGCATATTTGACCCATCCCCATCCTGCAGAAGCCAGTGGAGAGCAGCCTTTCTTCTTGTTCTCCTGGTGTTTTGGTTTCCTTTTCCTAGAGTCACAAGATGTGACCCAGCCTGAATTGCTTTTGCTGCTGGAAGCTCTTCTGTTTGGCCGCTGCTTCTCTACTCAATGAACCCTCTCCTTCCTCTGTCCGGGTGGTTCCGCTGGTACGCCTACTCTCAGGTTCCTTCCAGTTTGATTTCCATGGGCCCAGCTGGTGGTTTCCTACCCTTTCTGACCTTTGCAGAATAGCATGATGGATGGATTTGTGTGCATGCATGTACAGTTACACACAGAGTTGAGTCAAATCATATGTTTCAATGAATCCCTAGTTGAACAGAAGCTGACACCACCTCTATGTGGTACCAGATTTGGGCATCTTCCTGTTGATCGAATGCTACTTTATTTATAGAATAAAATAAGAGCAAATAAACATGTGATGCCTGCAATGAGAACTAAGGATATATCTGATCTGAATAGTTCTGCATGAAAAATTGAGGAAAAAAATCCCACCAGGCTCTTAACTGAGATACGAAATGTTTGGAGGCAATTTTTCCTCCCAGAGGAGATATTGAAAAGGTCGCAAAATTTCTGCACTTGCCATGTTTGTTACTTTTTTGTTTTGAAACTATCAAGAGCTTCACTCAACTGGAAAGAGAGCATCACACTTGCAAAAAGAAGTTGTGTTTACTTTTTCTCCCATACAGAGGTTGTGTCTCCTTCTGTTCAGTGATGGATTTCACTGAAACTTAAAATTTGATGGGGTGGGGAGCCTTAAACTTTTGCCTGCAACTGACATGAAGGCTGAATGTAATAATAATGCCCTTTAAAATCTCCTTGAATAATTAAAGTATTGCTGCTGAATTCAGATAGCATCACACTTCTCAAAAGTTTGACCTGAATGAGCTTGAAAGATCTCTCTGAAGGGGTGGATGTACTGTAGGAGTCCAATTTTGCTGCAGAGACTCCTGGAGCTGAGTTCACATGTAGGAGCTGCCTAGAGGGTAGACAGGACGTAATATTGGGGAAAGCAGTGTCAGACTGGTGCCATGTGTTATGTATCTCACCCACAGGGAGGTACTGTGGGAATGAAACACACCTTGACTGAACTGATTACAGATTGCCCTCAGTTTACCACCATTCATTGAGTAATTGTTCAAAATTACAACAGCATTGAAAAAAAGGTGACATGACTGTTTTTCACACTTATGACCTTGCAGCATCCCCAAGATCATGTGATCAGAATTTGGGCACTTGGCAACTGGCATGTATTTATGACAGTTGCAGAGTCCCTCAGGGTCATCTGATCACCAGCTGTAACTTTCCTGGCCTGGTTCCAACAAGCAAAGTCAACGGGAGGGGGAAAGCCAGATTCTCTTAATAACCGCCTGATTCCCTGAACAACTGCAATAATTCTGTGACAGAAAAATATCGTAAAATGGGTCAAAATTCACATAACAACTACCTTCCTTAACAACAGAAATTTGGGGCTCAATTGTGATTGTAAGTCATTGATTACTTCTGTGTGAAAAATTGCCATTGCTACAAGAAATCTATTAGCATTTCACAACAATACGGAAGGAGTTGCCACTCCTAACCCAGTGGATTCAAAAAGCTGAAAAGGATTAGAAGGTATGCAATACATGTTCCATGTTAGAAGCTCATTTCTTTTTCAAAGCTTTTCCAAATCACTTTAAATCACTAGAAATCCAATGGCAAATGAGGCAGTAAGATTTTAACAGGCCTTTTGGCTGGCTTCCTTAGAAAGACAGGAAGAAACAAATAGTTCACAGAAGCTTAATCCTTAAAACAGGCTCTGCCACTTACAGAGTCAGCTTTTTTACTGTAGGCATGCACATTTTAGAAGCAGACGGAAAGAATTCAAATTACATTTCAAATTATATTACAGCTTGATTGCAGGAAAACATAGGCAGCCAGTAAGAATTAATTGCTGTCTTTGACTTCTTATTTGCAGACAACACACACAATGCAGCCAGTAAGATTAATTGCTGTTATTTGACTTAAGCTTGTTGCAGATAACATGCATACACAATGGATTGCAGGCAGTAAAATTAATTAATGTCTTTTGACTGTTCTGGAACGAAGCTCGTTGTGCTAGTGATTTACTTCCTTGTTAAGACACTTGCACTGGTCTGTTTAAGTGAATTTAGTCACAATTAACGGCCCTTTCCAGACAGTGAACTCATAAAGCACCTGGTTCATCTGAAACCTGGTTCATCTGAAATACCTTTATTTTGCATGTAGAAGAAGATTATAGCAGAGAAGGTGTGGTCAGGTGAAGTCTGGACGGTACTTTAAGGTCAAAAGACAGTAACAGGATTACTGTCCGCATGGCTTGTGTTCAGATGTTACAATGGAGGATGGAACAAGGAGAAGGGGGAAGTCCAACCCAGAAGGGGTGGATCCTAGTACAGCATCATGAGCAGGATAGGAAATACATGACAGGGGAAAGGTGCTGGTAGACCCAATTAACATATTATAATTTCCCAAAACAGCCACGTGGTGGCAGCACATTCCATGTATGCACTCATGCCCAAAGAACACCCAAATTATACATGCATTAGATGTAAACTATGTGAACTACGAGAGGAAAAATTAAGGCACTTAGAGGCAACTCTAGCCAAACCCCAATGCATGAAAGAAAGCTATACCCAAACTGAACCAAATAACAAACAAATCCCAGAGGATTTGACCCTACTGATAAACCCTTGGAGGAAGACAAATGGAGGTATGTCACACACAGAAGGAAACACAATACTCAAAGAAAGAAGCAGCATACAACAAACAATCCCCTTCTGCCCAATCCAACCCAATTAGAAGCAGCCCCATTAAAACTGAGCAATCGATTTCTCCCCTTAGGTGGAAATACACAGACCCACAACCTCCCCCTCAAAGAAAACATGCAGACACCTAGCAAAGAAAAACTTCAAATATCCAACAGACAATAGTTGTTCAATCTGTTCTTGAAAACATCCAGTGTTTGGAGTTAACCTTTCCCATGGATTGATTGTTCTCACTGTCAGGAAATTTCTACTTCATTTTGGGTAGGATCTCTCATTAATAATCTTCCATCTGTTACTTCCTGTCTTGCCTTTAGGTGCTTTGGAAAATAGGTTGACCTCCTCGTCTTTGTGGTAGCCCTTCAAATATTGGAACACTGCTATCATGTCACCACTAGTCCTTCTTTTCGTTAAACTAGACATTCCCAGTTCCCACAATCTTTTGCAACTTGTCCACAACACTTCACATGATCTTGATACTATTCCTCTGTTGATTCAGCCTAGGACTGCATTGGCTTTTTTGGCACTTGTGGCACACGGCTAGCTCATTTAAGTGGTTGTCTACTAGGACTCCTAGATCCTTCTCATAGTTACTACTGTTGAGCCAGCTACCACCCATTCTATATTTGTACATTTGGTTCTCCTGCCTACGTGTAAACTCTTACTTTTCTCAACACTGAATCTTCAAGTTCAAAAACAATGTCTGTTTAAGTGAGTTTGTCACCTTTGCATGCAAGCCCAACATGTTCTATAAAATGTGTTCTCTCTTGGATGATCCTGACTATAAACTTAACAGTTCTGGTTTGGTATGATCAATTGACTTAATAAAGTTGTCTCCTCCTCCTCCTCCCACCACCACCACCACCCCTTCCACCCCCTCTGTCTCATTTGTGCCCTGAACAAAATAAGATAATCTTTTGTTGCAGTCCCAGTATGTGATTCTGTCAAGTAGTGTCTATAGGTATTGGGGACTTCCTTCATCTAAGATACTGAGCACCAAAAATAAGGTGCTGATGAAATTCTCCTCAGTGTGTTCTCAGCTGAGCGACATTCAACCACGTTCCAGCTGTGCAGGCAGCTGAAACACAAAGTCTGGTAGTTTCTCCTGCCAGGGAAAGAGAACTACTACCACAAACAACAACATAATATTGCCATTTTATGACTGGTCCTTTTTCAAACTGACACAAATAATTATTTTTTATCAAAGCACAATGAAAAAGATCATTACATTAAAAAATTAAAAATATATAAAAGTCATTAAGGGGAGCTGGGGAAAAGGAAAAATGAAGCAAAACTGGGCCATGGATCTGTAACTTTCCCACTAAGAACTTTCCAGAACTCTTTCACATTGGATTCTAGTGGTCTTTGAGAAAGAGAGCTGCTTACTGTCCAAAAGAAGAAACTTTCTACTTTCTGTTCAACACTCTCAGCGTTAGAAAGCTTTACCATTTGGCACACTTTTTCAAATTTGGAACTTTTCACCCTTCTTTATCAAGATACAGAGCAAAACTTCTTTTTGTTCAAAGTCGTTTTGAATCAAAACAGAACATACAGTATTACGTTGGCAAGGTTTTAATTGTTTATCAAATAAATTAAAGGGAAGAGTTTAAAATAAAAAGAGCAGTTTTAGAAAGGCTGACACTTCAATAGATGTGTCAGGTAACCCAAAGAAATTTAACTGAGTTGAGGCCATCTGGTCAAGCTTTTGGACCATTATTTTCTGAAGTGAGAACTACTTTTCACAAAGTTTATTAATACTCTTTATTTGTATACCTCAATAATGAATGCTTTTATATGTAGTGGAGTTTTCTATTGATACAGAAAACAATGCTTAGATTAAGAGGAGGTCTATGAAAATATTGGTTGGATTTTTAAATTTTAACAATCCAGAAACTTTGTGGGGAAAAATCAGGACATTTTTATGCAAGGCAAAATTTAAACATACAAGATACACACACACACAAATGAATTTTTTTCACAAATGTATAAATTAAATGTAGAAATCAGAAACCGGAGATACAAAATGTTTAAAGAAGTTATGGTAAGTAGATTGTAAGAGAGAAATATCAGAAGATGAATAAATCTGGAAAAACATGTTCCTAATATCTCTACAAATTTGCAGAAATCATGCTGCAAGATTTTCCAATATTAGTACCATAGTGCAGAAAAAAATTATAATTAAAGCAAGCACATTTTGATGCTGGAGGGATTGAAATGAAATTATTTTTTTGCCTCTATGCCCAAAGGTAGCCATTTAAAGGTAGGGTATTTCAGAAAATTGCATCATAACGAAAACAGAAAAAGATACACCAGGCCTTTGGTCATTATTTTCTGGTAAGAATATAAATTTGAGAAACAATACCTGTGTTGGATTTTTAATTAACATCTGCTATATTAGTAAAATACTGGAAACAGCTAGAGTAGGCATCTAATAAAAATTGGTTTGATACAGTGCAATTTACATATGTAAATTGAAATCAAGTGAAAAAATAAGGAAGAAAAGTGCTTTTACTTTATGGAATGACTTTATAAAATATTTTAATAATGAAAACAGCAATTGGCCATCTATAGCTCGTGATAAATTATGGAAGATATAAATACATGCAGATCTATAGCCCTCTGGTCTGACATTCATGTATTAGTTTTAAGTTGTGAAATATTTTTCCCCTGGGGTTACCAATGGAAGAGCTGGGTCAAGAAATGTTGGCAGGTCACCTCCGTAGACCTTTCCTCACCATCTCCCCACCAGCTCTGTTCACTGGCTGGGCGGGGGCAAAGCAGAAGGCCCAGAAACGGCTCAGTCTTCGCTTGGCTTTGAAATGGGGCTTGGCGGGGAGGCTCTAAGCTATTTTTCCTTCCACTCCTCCGCAGATGATCGGCCTTGTCATCTTCTGTGTGGGCATTTATGCCGAAGTGGAAAGACAGAAGCACCGGACCCTGGAAGGGCTCTTCCTTGCCCCAGCAGTCATTCTCATCCTCCTGGGCCTCACAATCTTTGCCGTTTCTTTTATTGGCATGGTGGGCTCCCTCCGAGACAACCGGATGCTGCTGAAAACCGTAAGGCACTTTTCCACAACCCGGGGCTCTTTCCTTACTCCTTTGCTCCTTCTTCACCTCAATTTGCCATAGGTGGCCTCTGATGAGCAGTGTAATAGTCATGGCTTCACCCCTCCTTCCTAGAAGTCTTGCAAATGGTAGAGCAATTTTGCACAAACTCTGGGCTTAGTTGCCACCAATTGCATGCCTCCATGAGCATCCTCCTGGGCACTGCAATCTTGAAACACCATATATTTGCAGTCAAAAATATAAACTGCAGAACTAGAACACAATTTTGGAAAAAAAAATGGAAAACAATTCCCAATTAAATTCTTCTTGCAATGTTTGTCTTCACAGCTGCCAAGTTTGCTTGAAAGCTCCAAATCAAATCCTGCTTCCAAATTCTAAGCCACATAAGGTTTCTGCAGCTCTTCAGTGCTCTGTAGGGCTTTTCCTTCCCAGTGTTCACTCAACCCTCCTAAACATGTCCTCTTCAGATAATCTATGGGACTGGCAGCTTTCAGCTTTGCTTATGTGCAGCAGCGGTTACTGGTAACTTGAGCAAAAAGCTTTAAAAGTGCCCCATGTGAGTAACTTATAATTTCATTCATGATAGAGTTCGTTGGGCCCAGTTTGGAATGCCAGTGGGACTTTCCCATCCTATCTGAAAATCTAGGACCTGCAAGGCTTAGAACAACTGTTTCTATTGATTTTTGCTGATGGCCAAGAACTGGAGGGCGGGTCTTTTGAGGTCTGAAGATGTGCCTTTTGCTCTTCTGTTCTTCTCAATAACAGCTGCATCTTGTGGCCCTTTAGGGACCACAAACATCCTAATCTAGTTCCAAAGCTTTTCCAAAGACTAGGAAAGAATGGAGGATTCCCTAATTTTGTGCATCATCATGTCTTCTTCAAGGGAAGACAGGGTTCCATACTGGTATCATCTTCAACCAGATATGGGAAACTCCTTAACAACCTCCAGTGTCTGAATTTTTGTACACAGCTGCTAAAAATATACAAGAGAGCTTTCTGCCATTTCAAGACAAGACATACTTAAAAACTGCAAGATAAGTCCCAAGTAGACTTAAATAAAAACTCTAAACTTTGCTTCTTACCCAAATATGTCAAACCTGACTGCACATATAGCAGGATCCTGCCTATTTTTGCACCTTTGCCTGTCTGTTTTGGCCCTGGGCACTCAAAAACAGAACGGGTGGCCTTGGTGACCCAAGGTTGGCCATTTCTGCCCACTAGAACATAAGACTTGGTTAATGTGAACCTCTGCTGATCCTAGATATAGCCTCCTCCTCAGCTGTGTTGCTTGCTTGTGGCAAATTTAGAGTTTAAATTGTCAGAGTTAAGTGGGTCCTAAACAGAACAAGCTGTAGATTGTAGCTCTGAGAGCCTTCAACTAAGCCAAGGCTACCTGTCCTGGTAGCCATACAATACACTCTCTTTGGATAAACGATGTGTAGGACTATTGGCTTGCTATTATCAAAAATGAGAGGTCCTTGGTGCTCTCTGAGCTTGGTTGTTTGCTTGCAGATGTTTCATTACCCAAACTAGGTAATATCACCTGTGCTAATCCTGATGCACTAACACTGATGATATTACCTAGTTTGCGTAATGAAATGTCTGCAAGAAAACAACCAAGCACAGAGAGCACCAAGGACCCATCATTTCAACTAAGAGCTACAAATACTCTCCTTCACTAGTATTATCAGAGAGTACCTTTTGCAGGACCTAGGCTTAGAATCTGTCTGATGTGATATGTGGTCAGTGTTTGTGTGTACCAGCAGAGACCAAAATATGCAGTAAAATTGCCCACAAGAGAAAAAACTATAAAGATTTCTCAGCTGCCTCTTTTGATGCCCAGGGAAAAAACTGTTGGTTGCAGTTTTTATTCCTCTCGTTGTTTTTTCCTACAAGTCTTGATTTTTGGAACAACCTCTGGAATTGGCTTTTATCTGAGAAGAGAATTTCATTTTAATTTCATTTAATCTTAATTTAATCTTAATTTATCAAGCATTTGTCAGAATCAGGACTTCCTTATGGCTGGCAGAACTCTAAATGAAAGAATATCTGAAAAGAAGCCATTTCTGAGAGCTGCCAGACTTTTCCTGACTGTTTGAAATTTTTCCCCCCTTGGGGACTAAAGCCAACCAAAGGAGGGAGGCAAGAAAAAATAAGAGGGTTTGAGCCCCGTGTGTCTCTTTGGGATTCTGTTGCTGTTCCGCTTCCTAGTGCTGAAAAACCTCTTGGGGATGATCCTTGGGAAATGTGAGAAATGGGGCGGGGGGGGGGGGAAGGACCATCCAACCCATCATCCAGTCCCTTCGTTTCCCAGCACGCCTCTCACTGGCTCTGCATTCTATTCCCCCACAGCCTCCCATCAGCCCATCATTATTCCAGGCCTCTAAATGTAGTTTTATTTTTCTCCCTTTCAATCAGCGTGAAAATTGTATCTCGGTGGCAATCATAAGGGGTTATCCACTGCAACTGGCAGACTGAATTTGGCTCTTTTTTCATTCTTTTTTATTTGTGTACTGATCAAATTTGAACTGTGCCACACAATTTTTAAAAAACCTTGGTTTAAATGCATTAGGAGAAATGGAATGTAGGATCCAAATAAAAGAATATCAAAACAATCACACAATAGCCACATCTCTAAAATATCCCAGTGTCCAACAGTTTGCTGAAAGTCTTCCCAGGAAGGGCAGCTGCTGGCAAATGTCTGTTCCCAAATTTCACAGTGGGTAGACCTTGAGCTGCGGAGGCAATTGCCAGCTGAGGGAGGCAACTTTCCTGTCTACCTGGAGGGCCTGCAGTGAGGACCATGGGGAAGAGAGAGTGCAACGGGGGGCACAGCAGAATGACATACCTTGTGTTGTGTTGCATGAGGTTTGTTTTACTGAAAGAGAAATGGTCCCCCTCTATTTTGTCCTTTTTAGGGAGGGTTTTCCTGGTGTGAAAAACAAACTGGGATTTGTTTATCAGCCACAAAATCTCCCGCCATTCCAGGTTATGTGTGCTTTTTAAAACAATGGATGGTTTTCTTAGTTTGGCCCTGGTTGATGCTTTAAACTCTCCCTGCACAGGACAAATTATACATAGTCTATATTCAAAGACTTCTCAAGACAACAGATGGTGAGTCTTGCTTATAAGAGACTGTGGATCAGAACAAACCCAGCCAGGACATAAGATTCACACAGCACAGTCAATGGACTCCCTGCCAGGGTTAATCAGCATCGTGGGATATGACTTTTGGGGTGGTGCTGTTGATTCTGCTTTCTTGATGGTAATCTTGACCAAAGGGTGAAAAAGAGCCTGAGGCAGATGATATTCCATCATACGGTGTAGAGCAGACATGTCAAACTTGCGACATCACGTGATGTCGCGCAATGTATCAGGACGGTTTTGCCATTGACGGCAATGGGCTGGGCACGGCTTCCGCATGACACATCTGGCCCGCAGGCCGGCAGCTTGACACCCCTGGTCTAGAGCTTGGAAGAAGATCCTTGCTCATGGGTGGGCTTACCAGGTATCTGAACAGGCAAAGGAGGACAAGGGCAATTGGAAAGGTGTGCAAAAGGTGAGAGAAGAGGACGCACAAACTGTTTTGATGTGATAGACAACAGTAAAGCAGCAGGGAGCCCATTCGGGGGGGGGGGGGTAGGGGGCAGAGACAACACTCAGTACAGCCCAGAGCTGAATCAGAGGAAGAGAAAGAGAATTAGGACAGCCACTGCCCAGAATCTCCCAGTATATCTCCATTAGTTTAGACCAGCAGAGGTTTACTCTGGCAAGATTCTGCCTATGTGCTCTGAGAATAAAGAACTGAACTGTAGCAGGATTGCTCTATGGCAGGGGTGTCAAACTCAATTTCACTGAGGGCCGCATCAGCATTGCGGTTGCTCTCAGGGGGCTGGGTGGATATGGCCAGGCTGGACATAGCCTACTGGGTGGGCATGGCCAGCTCTACATCATTGGCATCAAGGGTGCCTATGGGGGCCTGGGCAGGAGTGAGACAGATCTGAGGGTCTCTGGCAGAAGGAGGGTCTCTGTGTGGGCCAGGGCCAAGGCAGAGGGGGCCGTTCCCTCACTGTTTCCAGGATGGCTTCGTGGGCCACATGAAACCACTTCGCGGGCCGGATCCGGCCCCCGGGCCTTGTGTTTGACATGTCTGCTCTATGGCATTCTTGGACAGGCCTGACATTCACTTTCTTGGCATTAGTGACAAAACTTCCAGTGAAAAAGTGCAAAAAAAAAAAAAAAAAGAAAAGGCCTGCATGTACACGAAATTACTTTTCCAAGGATCAGAAAGTCTGGGTTTTCCATCGCAGCAATGTGCTGGTTAAGAGGCCCAAACCTTTGGCATGGAACTGATTGAGGTCTGATCTGTCAGCCAAGCCAGAGGTACTAAGCAGAGGAACCCAGTAGGGTAATTTGTGAAGAATAAAGAAGCAAGGCCAGAATAAGGTAGCAAGAATATGCCATTTACGCAGGAAGGTAAAGCATGTTTCTATGCTGCATTTTGATTTTACTTTTAACTATAAGAGTGATGCGTCTCTGTGTGTCCATACGTGTGTGGCAAAGCATGGAAAAAGAAAGTTCCTGCTTGTTCTATGCCTCTACAGCTGCTGCCAGGAATAATAATGCCAGCCTTCCTGCAGAGAATCTTATGCATCATATTTATCCTCTGAGAACTATTCTTTGCCCATCACTTACAGCAGCACAGAACTGCCTGTAGGGCAGTCTGCAAAATTCTTCCCCATAACTCTTATTGGAACATGTCAGATTGCAGCTGCTGCTTCCCACTAGGCATGTGGGAGAGCCAGCCAGCTCCCTCCCCCTTCAAAGCCCCATTGCTCCTGGCTTTCCTGAGAAAGAAACTGATTTTGCAGAGGAAGGAAATGAAAGCCTTCCCAGCCCTTTGTTCTCTCCTGCCTCTCTGTCTGAATTAAAAACCAGACAAAAGATGCAGCAGAAGGAAGAAAGCCATTGCTACACACACACAGACACACACACATGGTGCTTTGTCTGTTCTGCATTCAGACAGTTTGAAGACCTGCCCATCTCCTGAGGTTTACTGTGTCTGCTTTTTGGAAGCAGCATGGAACAAAAAAGCCCCCCCCCCCAGCAAAGCAGAGAAGACCAAGCCCTCCAGAAGGCAGGGGAGGAAGAGGCGCACCCACCCCGGCCACCCCTGTTCTCAAGGAGCCATTGCAGACTGCCCCCCCTGTAACCCAGGAGGAGAAAGGATGGTGGAAAAGGCTGGAGCAGTTCACACACACACATACACGCATGCATCATGTTTGTGGCAGAAAATGTTAGGCAAGAGGAGCCCCCCCCCCATTTGATCTTTCTGTGAGTTTCCAAATTGCTACCAAAGGTTTTAATGCTGCTCCTGGTCTGTTTTGGGTCTATCACTCCCAGGCCACCTAGCAGTCTCCTTGGAAGGGGGTGATTCAAGGACACCTCCATGAGGAGCAGCTGAGCCCACCCCCTGCCCCATTGCAGGCAGAGAGGGCCCATCGGCCCCAAGAAAGGACCTGCAGATTCCCTTCCCAGAGGGAAGCAGCAGCGCCACGAGGCCCCCAGGCCCAGAGGCCGCGATGCCCCTCGCTCTGACCGCTGCTATCAGTCCCCTCCCTCACTCTCCCTCACTGCTTGTCATATATATTATTTCTTTTTTCCCTTTTTTCGTTTGCTATTTTACTTTTCTTTGTTTTATTTAAATTTTAAGTTGTTTTTAAAAGCTGCTTTTAAAATGAAAACCAATTGAGTTTGTCACTACTTATTTATTTGTATTCCACCTTTATTAGTTTTAAAAGTTCCTTGAGATGATATCTTAAAACAGAGATCCTGTAACGACCCACCTCAACTAACCACCCAACAACGCAGAACTCTTGAAGCAGGCAGTGTCTCAAAAGCTTTATTAGGGGTCAGTGACAGCAGGGAAGTCAAGGCGAGATCTGGGGAAAATCCTGCACAAACGGTATAGTTAAGCAAGCAGTATTCCTCCTCCTACCAAAGTCATAATGTCCATTTGAAATTCAGCCAATCCGCAGGTGGTATAATGTGTGGGTAGCTGGCAGAGTTGGTGCACATTTCAAGGTCTTCTCCAGCTTTCATTTCTCTGTAACCGTCCCCCTGATAAGGGAGATGCATCCCTTTCTCAAGGATAGAGGCAGGAGAAGGAAAGTAGAAAGCAAAAGGTATCCCAAGCTCCAAAAGTAGGAAATATATGCAAGGGAAAGCGCAGGGATTTGGGGAACCTGATAGGTCCCCAACCTTTTGGGCACCAGGGACCAATTCTATGGAGAGAGGTTTTTTTGCGGACCGGAGGGGGCCTAGTTTTGCGTGCTGCCTGCATCTTGTGGATGGGGCTTCACTTGTTTGCACGGACCAGTTTCTGGCATGCTGCAGACCGGTGCTGGTCCACGGTAACACTCCTCCTTCCTCCCATTTTCCCCACAGCAACAGCCCTGTGAAGTGAGTTTAGGCTGAAAGAGAGAGTGACTAGCCCAAAGTCACCCAGCCAACTTCCATGCCTTTGGAAGCCTATGCCCATGAATTCACATCACTGTGTGCACAAATTACTTTCCCCATGAATATTACATACTACTAGTGTAACTAACGTACCAGCTGAAACCCAGTGAAGAAAGGCAGCGGCTGCTGATGGGAAGTTATTCTCCATGGCCACAATAGTCATTTTTAAGGCTTTATTGTGTCATGGTTCCGATAGACCAGTAAAAACAGAACATATTTATTGGCTACAAAGTATCGGCACAATCAAAGACTGAAGTTCCCTCCCAAAGGTTACAGTGTTACAAAGCTGAATCTCCCACCCCAGTAATATGTCTTAAATCACATTCCCCAATAAACTACTTTGGCAGGCTTTCTAACGAAGCCTCAGCCCACCAAAACTCAGTCAGCGGTGACCTTGGTTCCCACAGGATAATTTATTGTTTTGTCTAAACTTAAAAGCACAGATTCCCCCCCCCCCTCTTAACACTATGGCAACCGAAAATGAAGTGAAAATGGCTTCAGCTAAATTTGCTGCAGTGCTGACATATTGCTTTTGCAATTATGGGATATTTTGCCATTTTTTTTGTTGAAGTAACATTATCAACCACTTTCCCACAGTCTATTAAAGAGGTTATCCAATCCAAAATGAGATGAGGTTATTTCCTTATCTCATAAGATTGTATTCCACTTTCTGAAGGGAAGGTGGAATACAAATCAAATAAATAAAACTTTTCAGAGACAAATTTGTGAACAAAACACATTGGAGAAAGTTTGTCTCCATATGTTTGTTTATATTTTATATTCTTAAACCATCCATTTCACTCAAAAAGAGGGGCTTTGGGGCAGTGTACTATGTAATATGATTAATAAATAAAACAATGAATAAAATTAACATTAAATTAGGATTAAACATTTTAAAATTATAGACTAATGACAAACATTGAAAAGGAAAAAATTCTAAGATGGCCATTTAACATTAGTTATTACCAAGCAAAGGGGGGGGGGGCTTCTCATGGGACTAGCCAACCCCATGATTGAGTGCCCTCTCTGTCCCCCATACAAGAGCCAAGATTTGACCCCTGTGTGGAAAGCCAAGAGATTGGTGGCTTTCCTCACCTCTGGGGGGGCAGCAGCAGCAGCAGAAAATGCCTCTTCCTAGACCTTCCCAGTTTTCCGCCTTCGTGTAAGTACTCTATGAAATATTTGGCAGTAATGTAATGAGTGAAGTTAGTGATGTCATCCTCCCAAGAAATATCTTAAATTGGGCTGCGGCCTGTTTGGAACCGGGACATGGAATTGGTGGGCAAGCGCATGTGCACAGCAGCTCCGTTTGCGCGAGTGGCAAGGTGCACCTGCCACTTGCACAAATGGAGCATCACACATGCATGTGAGTGCCCGCCACTTGTGCAAAGGGAGCTGTGCATGCAATCGTGCATGTCTGCCACTCGCAGAAACCATTTGCTCACCCCATTTGTCCACAAAGCCGAAAAGGTCTGGAGTCACTGTCTTAAATCACTTTTAACTCAGAACCTCATAATCAAACGCTGAACTGGTTTTGCTGGAGTTGCTTTTGTTATTTTCTGCTTTGCAAGATCTCTTCTGACATTCTGAAACTGAATTTTTAGCTGAATGTTCTACAGTATAGTTACATCTTTCATGTTAAGATAGAAAGGAACATTATTTTTAATGAGTTCTTCAGAAGTACAACTGTCAGTTTCTTACAGTAACCTAGAAAATACAAAGTGGTTTGGCAGAGCAGTCCAACTGTTGTGCTGAAGATCTCTTTTGAATTCTACTCTGTCCCTCTGTCTGGAGATAAGCCCAAGGTGGGGATCATAGCAGCGGTGGGGGGAGGCGCTCTGGTTGTTCCCTTTTATCAAGAGCAGCCCAGAATTCCTGGGCCTTCTTGTCCTTCGGGAGTACCTGGTAAAGTAGAATATAGAACATAGAATAATATGGTTGGAAGGGATCTTGGAAGTCTTCTAAACCAACCCCCTGCCCATGGCAGGAGATCCTGTACCATTCTGGACAAATGGTTGTCCAGTCTCTTTTTGAAAATCTCCAGTGATGGAGCACCCACAACTTCTGGCAGCCAGCTATTCAACTAATTGTTCTCACTGTCAAGAAATTTCTTCTTAGTTCTAGGTTGAATCTCTCCTTAATGATCTTCCACCCATGACCTCTTGTGGTGCTTTGGAGCCGGGCACATGGCCACCAAGCGGCTCTCTTGCCCACAGTGGAAACATAGGCTGGGGGCGTGTCTCTGGACTTTGGTTGGGGCAGCCGCTGGCACAGCTGCTTGCTTTCTGCCCAGTGCGCACTTCTCCTGGATCCTCTTTGGGTGGGTCTCGAGTCTCCCACACCCCTTGTGCTCCACATTGGGTCCAGTTCCACGTTAGTCACCAGGTGGGGCTGGTGGTACCAGTCATTGAGCCGGTCCAGTATCCCTCTAGGCAGGCACTTTCTTGTTTCAAGCCGTCTCTGAAGCAGTGGGTCAGGATTTGCTCCAGCCAGTGCCTTAATCTCCCCACAATCCTCCTAAATTCTCTGATGGACTCCTCCAAAGATTTGCTACCTTGCCTTATGTTGTGGACTTCGGCCTCGGCTTGTCGGGTCTGCATGGTTCACTGAACTGGGCTCTGAGTTCTCCCTGGAATGCAACCAGATCTCCCAGCTCAGCAGCCCCCTCGTCTTGGAGAGTTGTCACCCATTCCAGCACTTCCCCCTCGGGGTTGGCCACGAAAACGTTCATGCAAGCCCCATCTTTAGCATACTCTATCCCATGCCGGTCCAGGTATGACCAAGCTTGGTTCAGGAAGAATGCCAACTTCTCTGGGATTCCATCAAAGTTAGCCTTGATGGGAGGGGGCAGCGGAGGTCTTGGGGTACTCCAGTACCTCAGTAGCCATTCCATGTCATAGGGAAACATCCATGGCTGGGCGCCATACATTAGCCATGGTGGTGGTTGTGGATCGGCTGTCCCAGGTGGCGGGGCGGTTGATGACTGCAAAGAGTTCATCTATTTCTTCTGCTTGGTTGGGTGGCCTGTAGTATATGCCTATAGCAATGCCATTTTTTCCCTTTTATATTGACCCATATGGATTCACAAAGGTGTAGTGATCTTTTATATATAATTCAACTCCATCTCCTCTTTTGTTGGATCTGTTTCTTTTGAATAGTTTGTATCCTTCTATCAGTTCATTCCAGTCATAATGGCAACTATGTCATATCTGCCTTCATGCACTAATACTTTAGGTTCACCAAGTTTGTTCCCTAAAGTTAGAGCATTAATGCAATTTCAGAAACTTCAGAAAGTCCACAGTGTCCCCACTACTTTACTGTACACTAGAAAAGTTTGAGCAACTTCTTCAAAGAAAGAAAATTAATTGGAATGCCAAACAATCAACTTTGTACAGGAATCAGAAGTAAAATTTTATTTGCTGTCATGTTCAGTTTACAAATGGAGGCCACTTTAGTTAAATAAATATCACAAACTGTTTCTTCCTGCCACTATTTTTCATCGGTACAGTATATCAAGAAATCATCTCCCCTATGAATTACAAATGTCAAATACTTTTTCTTTTTAAAATTAATAACTTTTGTGAGATTGCCTGGGGATGAAAAACACTTTCCTCTTTTCTATCTCCTACCGAGCAAAACATGGCTGTTAGAAGTCCCATTTCCTTGAGAGATCTATAATGTGCCAAGGATTTTATCTTACATACTGTATGTTTCTGCTCTGGTGGGTCTGCCTTTCTTCCCCCACACGTGGTTGTCTCCAAGAATTTTAATCAGAATAAAGCTGAAAAGGACCTTGGGGGTCTTCTAGTCCAGCCCACTCCTCAAGCAGGAGAACCTATACCATTTCAGATAAGTAACTGTCCAGTTTCTTCTTTAAAACCTCCAGTGATGACTTCTGAAGGCAAGCTGTTCCACTGCTTGATTGTCCTCACTGTCAGGACAATTTCTCCTTAATTCCAGGTTGCTTCTCTCCTTGATCAGTTTCCATCCATTGCTTCTTGTCCTGCCTTCTGGCGCTTTGGAGAATAAATTTACCCCCTCCTCCTTTTGGGAGCCTGTCAAATACTGGGACATTGCTATTGTCCTCCCTCCCAGTCCTTCTTTTCTCTAGGCTGTTCATTCCCAAATCCTGCAGCCGTTCTTCGTATCTTTTAGTCTCCGGGCCTTTAATAATCTTAGTTGCTCTTCTTTGCGTTAGTTTCAATGTGGAGAAGAGCAAAGTCTTACACTTAGGCAGGAAAAACCAAAGCAACAGATACAGATTGGGCGAGACCTGGCTTGGAGGCAGCAACTGTGAACGGGACCTTGGAGTCCTGGTGGATGACCACTTACCTATGAGCCAGCCGTGTGCAGCAGCAGCCAAAAAAGATAATACAATCCTGGGTTGTATCAACAGAGGCACAGAATCAAGATCACACGAAGTATTAGTGTCACTTTATAAAGCCCTAGTGAGGCCACACCTGGAATACTGCAGCCAATTTTGGTCACCATACTACAAAAAAGAATTCAACTCTTTAAAAAAAAATTCCTCCAGGTTTTATCAGAATTGTCTGAAACAGAAATAAAATCTTAGGCAATATATTCATTTTAATTGTAGATATCCTTCCTAATAGAGACAATTTTAAATTCTTCAATTTTTCCAGGTCTAACTTTATTTGTTTCAATAAGGTAAAGGTAATGGTTCCCCCGCACACGCGTGCTAGTCGTTTCCGACTCTAGGGGCCGGTGCTCATCTCCGTTTCAAAGCCAAAGAGCCAGCGCTTGTCTGAGGACATCTCCATGGTCATGTGGCCGGCATGACTAGACGCCAAAGGCGCATGGAACACTGTTACCTTCCCACCGGAGCGGTCCCTATTTTTCTACTTGCATTTTTACGTGCTTTCGAACTGCTAGGTGGGCAGAAGCTGGGACGAGTAACAGGCGGCACTCGGGATTTGGCCTGCCAAACTGCCGACCTTCTGATCGAGAAGCTCAGCGTCTTAACCCACTGAGCCACCGCGTCCCCTATTTGTTTCAATAACCTTGTATAGTTATCTTCTTTTAATGTTGAACATTTAGCTGATAGATATATACCCAAATATTTTACCTTTTTCACTATCTGTACCTCTGTCACTTCTGATATTCGACTTTTTTGCTTATCCATAACATTTTTAACTATTATCTTAGTTTTTTCCTTGTTTATTTTTAATCCCGCTACTTCACCATATTGTTCTAATTTCCCCCACAATTTTGGAATCATCTCCAAGGGATCTTCCAAAATAAATACCAAAACATCAGTAAATGCTTGTAATTCATATGTTTCACCCTTTATCTCCAAACCTCTAGTTTCTGCATCTTGTCTTATATTTCGATTTAAAACTTCCAAAGTGAAAATGAATAACAGAGGAGATAGAGGGCATCCTTGCCTTGTGTCTTTCCTTATTTCAAAGCTGTTGAGTTTGAAAAAAAATTCAGAGAAGAGCAGTTAAAATGATCAAAGGCCTGGAAATGTACAAAGAACGGCTGTGGGACTTGGGTTTGGCCAGTCTAAAGAAAAGAAGAAATAGGGGAAGCATGATAGCATTATTCCAGTATCTGAGGGGCTGCCACAAGGCAGAGGGGGCCAGGTTGTTCACCAAAGCATCAGAGGGAAGGACAAGAAACAATGTTTGGAAGCTGACCAAAGAGAGAAGCAACCTGTAATTAAAGAGAAAAATATACAGTGTCTGTATATTTTCTTCCAGGGAAGGCTACGGGAAGCGATTGTTCAGTTCCAGAGGCGCTTCATTGGAACGGGCTAGAGGAGGGCTTTTCAACCTGGCAGGTGGTACATACGACAGATCGAAAAGGCCTGTAAAAAAAGTCTAAAAGTGGATGAGGTGAAGCGGCGGCAGCAGCAAACAGGCATGTGGGAGTCAGCTGGAGCTGCATGAGGTATCAGCGGGACTCTGCTGAGAGCCCAGGATCAGCGTGCGCAGCTCCAGCTGATGGGCAGGCAGCCTTGGGACAGGCAGGCAGCCGCACGCAGTCTTATGGTGGAGATTCAGGTGGAGCTGCGTTAGGGTTGCCTGGGTTATGCTGAGAGCGCAGGATTGTCATGTGCAGCTCCAGCTGATTGGAGGCAGCTCTTGGATCTTTTGCCTCCCACCTTTGGCCATGCCTCCTTCTCCTTGAGCCTCCCCCCTCCATCCATTTGCCGCCAGCATTCCTCCTTGGAGCAGCATGCAATTGCCAATAGGGCTTTTGGGGTGTGTGTGGGGGTTCTGCAGTTGAAGTGGGGCCATGGGGGGTGTTGGAGTGCTAGTTGGTTATCCCACCCAAAGATTCCCTAACCTTAAAACAGTTCTTGGGTGGCAACAATTTCCCAGCACGAGGGGCTCAGCAAAAAGAGATGCCGGCAGTGCTAACTCCCAAGTATGAGGGGCTCAGAGGCTGCTACAAGCATGGGGCTGGGGGGCAAAGATAGGAAATCAAACCTGGTTGATAGGGAGCATAGTAACTCTGCCCCTACTCTGTAGAGGGCAGATCCCCATCATCCCCAGCCCGGCAGGGGTCTTCCTGCCACACCATTGCAGGCAAAGGGGGGCTCCAGTGAGAAGGAGGAGGAAGATGGTATAAGCAAACTTAGCAACCAGAGTGGGGATCCCCCCTAAAAGCAAATGTGCTTTGTGGGTAACCCCCCAGCACGACAGGACCTTTTTTCTTTGTTGTTTTTCAGAGTTTTCATCCTGCTTTCGTGAGAGGGCTGTGTTTGGGGGGGGGGGTGAAGCTGCCCCCTTCCCCCCCCCCAAGTCACCAGCCAAGCAAGATGCCCGCCTGCCTGCGCTCTTCCCCCTGTCCGAGGTTTTTGCTGTCATGAGCATTTCTCTTGAGGATTGACAGTGGGGGGGGCTGTTTGGTTTTTATCCCCCCCCCCCACTTGTCTGAAGCAGGTTTTGGTCACTTCTGTTGTGCTGGGTAGTTACCCATGAAGCACATTTGGTTTCGTTTGGTTTTTCCTAAGTATAAGATTTTAGTTTTCTCTACATTGAATTTCATTTTGTTCAAGTCTGTCAAGATCCATCTGTGTCTTGAGCCTGTCATCTGGAGTGTTGGCTACGCCTGCCAGCTTAGTTTCATCTGCAAATTTGATAAGTTCCCCTTCTATTCCCTCCCCTAAGTTGTTTATGTTGAAGAGTACTGGCCCTAGGACAGAAGCTTGTGGTACCCCACTGCTTACTTCCCTCCATGTAGAGGTAGTACCATTAAGGACTACTCGTTGAGTGCAGTTTGCCAGCCAGTTAAAAACAGCAAAGTGATTGCAGCCCTGCCCTCCCACCCCTGCTGAACAGCTGCTGGCTGCTCTGAAGCTCAGCTCCTGGGGCTTCCTGCAGACCACTGCTGTATGGAGGATCTCATGGGTTGATTCTAGGACTATACCTAATACAGGAGACTCATATAAATGAAAAAAATGCCCCTTCCTTTGTCAGTTAGTATAAAAATCAACAGTCCAGAGAGAGAAAGTCTCTCTGGGCATATCATCCATGTTCACAGGAAGTCCTGCTTTCACAGTTTTTGAGACCCCTTGTAATTGGAGAGTGAATTATTCCTCTTGGAGTAAGAGGGGGTGGGCTTCCAAAGTGCAGCAAAAATATAGGAGATGGCATATTGTCATATTGTTGACTTTTCTTCAGGGAGACTGTAAAAGCAACAAACGTATATCTTCCCTCTGAAACCTTTACATTAGCAATATGATAATTTCTGTCAACACAGAGCTTAAAACATTTGCATGCCATAAAAAATTAAAAACAAATTGATCTGGGAGCACTTGATCAGCTCATTGTGACTGTGATAAGGCTGTTATAGGTTCAGTGAAATTAAAGGCACAGTGCTGGATTCTCTTTGGGCCATTGTGAAATTACTAACTTTAACCCTGAATTTGGAACAAGGTTTTGGAATTAGGAATTGAATTAGGATGAGGGGTTTTATCTGTTGTTCCTGTCATGCTGAGAATATGACAGACGGCTAACTGAAACTTTTCATTAGCTGTCTTGTCTTCTTTTATTTTGATTCATCTTTATTTCCTTGCCTACAAGGTGATGTCACCGACAGGTATTTGTGCTAAATCCATCCAGCAAAAAGCTGTGCTTGATTCATAACAGGTCCAAGGAGACTGTCCTAGGTGGTGTGTGTTTGTGTGTGTGTTGAGCTAAGTCTTGCTGTCCTATTTGAAGCCAGTTCCTGAATAGCATCCCACCCAGAAGGTAAGTGACATGTCCACCGTTTGTGTTGGTACAAATCGTCAGATTTTTTAAAAACCATTGTGTGGACTCACTTCAAGTTGCGACTTAAGCACAAGGGAACCCAGGCTTGTGCCTTTGAAGCCTGTGACGGGATTTTAGGAAGGGAAGGGGAGGGGTTGCAAAGGCAGTAGCTGGCAGGCAGGGACCACGAGGAGCAGCCAGGATTGGAGGAGCAGAAGTCAACACTGCCAAAGAAGAGGAAGGAAAGGAAAAGCGGGGTGGTCTTTAAATAGTCGCACCCACTTTCCCCCCTTTTTTCTCTGTTTTTTGCAACGACCGGTTTCTTTCCCGCGTATAAATCATCAGCAGCCACCATGAAAAAGCGCAGATGCTCGTGGGACGCCTGTCTGTGGACAAACAGATGGCTGCGTAGATGCTATATGGGGACTGTAGCAGACATCCACATGTGTATGCGTGTCAGGTTTGGGAGCCTCCGTTTAAGTCTTTGCGTGTGTACAGACATAGGCTGACGTAGGAGTGAAAGCGCTGCTGGTAGATCTTGTGGGATTTTTGCATGCAGTTTACTTGTGTGGGGGGGAGGCAGAAGCACGGAGCAGCTAGTGCCTCTCTTGTGTCTCTGTGTCTCTCTCTGCAAACGGTAGAGGAGGACTGGGAGTTGCAGGAGAAGGCTGAAAGAGCCACATGCGGCTCTAGAGCTGTGGGTTGCCAACCCATGTTCTAGTGGATGATTGCTTGACTATGAGTCAGCAGTGAGCAGCAGCAGCCAAAAAAGCTAATATAATCCTGGGTTGTATAAACAGAGGCATAGAATCAAGAACACACAAAGTATTAGTACTACTTTATAAAACTGTAGTAAGACCGCACCTGGAATACTGCAATCAATTTTGGTCACAAGAAAGATACTGAGAGTTTGGAAAAAATTCAGAGAAGATGATCAAAGGCCCAGAGTCTAAAACATAAGAAGAATGGCTGCAGGACTAGGAGAAACATGATAGCAGTGTTCCAGTATTTGAGGGGCTGCCACAAAGAAGAGGGGGTCATGCTATTCTCCAGAGCACCAGAGGGCAGGACAAGAAACAATGGTTGGAAACTGATCAAAGAGAGAAGCAACCTGGAATTAAGGAAAAATTTCCTGACAGTGAGGGCAATTAACCAGTGGAACAGTTTGCTTCCAGAAACCATGGGCGCTCCATCATTGGAGATTTCATTCACCTGTCTTAGATGGTATAGGTTCTCCTGTTTGAGCAGGGGGCTGGACTAGAAGACCTCCAAGGTCCCTTCCAGCTCCATTCCATTCTATTCTATTCTATTCTATTCTATTCTATTCTATTCTATTCTATTCTATTCT
>JAKJMR010000795.1:799440-813464 GCA_024449315.1 Daboia siamensis
CTATTCTATTCTATTCTATTCTATTCTATTCTATTCTATTCTATTCTCTATCTACCTTAGTTGGGATTGGAATTTTGGTCCCTAAGTGATACCATAGACCCATAGGAGGGGAAGGGGCTGGAAAGGAAGTGGAAAGTCAATGCTGTACTGAATGCAAGATGACAGTGAAGTGTGCTGTGAAGAATCTTTAATGAAAGCTTTGAAGTTTCTCTAGATACAGTTGCAAGAAAAAGTATGTGAACCCTTTGGGATTACGTGGAGTTTTGCATGAATTGGCCATAAAATGCGCTCTAAACGTCATGTAAGTCACAACAATAGAAAAACACAGTCTGCTTAAAATAATAATACACAAACATTAGCTGTTGTCATGTTTTAATTGAACATAACATGGAAACATTCACAGTGCAGGATGGAAAAAGTATGTGAACCCCTAGCCTAATGACTTCTCCAAGAGCTAATTGGAGCCAGGAGTGAGCCAACCTTGACTCCAATCAGTGTGATGATATTGGATGTGTTGCTGACAACTGTCCTGCCCTTTAAAAACACACACCTGTTTTGGGTTTACTGGTCTCAAGAAGCACTGTCTGATGTGAACCATGCCTCGCAGAAAAGAGCTGTCAGAAGACCTACGATCAAGAATTGTTGACTTGCATGAAGCTGAAAAGGGTTACAAAAGTATCTCCAAAAGCCTTGATGTTCATGTGTCCACGGTAAGACAGACTGTCTACAAATGGAAAAAGTTTAGCATTGTTGCTACTCTCCCTAGGCGTGGTCGTCCTGTAAAAATGACTGCAAGAGCACAGTGCATAATGCTTAATGAGGTAAAGAAGAATCCTAGTGTATCAGCTAAAGACCTACAGAAATCTCTGGCACATGCTAACATTTTTGTTAACATATCTACAATCAGGAAAACATTAAACAAGAATGGAGTACATGGGAGGACACCACGGAGGAAGCCATTGCTGTCCAAAAAAAATATTGCAGCACGTTTGAAGTTTGCAAAAGAGCACCTGGATGTTCCACAGCACTACTGGCAAAATATACTGTGGACAGATGAAACCAAAATTGAGTTGTTTGGGAAAAACACACAACACTATGTGTGGAGAAAAAAAGGCACAGCACACCAACATCAAAACCTCATCCCCACTGTAAAACATGGTGGAGGGAGCATCATGGTTTGGGGCTGCTTTGCTGCCTCAGGGCCTGGACGGATTGTTGTCATTGATGGGAAAACGAATTCCAGAGTTTATCAGGACATTTTGCAGGAAAACGTACAACCATCTGTCCGCCAACTGAAGCTCCGCAGAGGATGGGTGATGCAACAGGACAATGACCCAAAGCATACAAGTAATTCAACAAAACAATGGCTTCAACAGAACAGAATACGCCTTCTGGAGTGGCCCAGTCAGAGTCCTGACCTCAACCCGATTGAAATGCTGTGGCATGATCTTAATAGAGCGATTCACACCAGACATCCCAAGTATATTTATTTTATTTATTTATTTTATTTTAATTCCATTTATATCCCGCCCTTCTCCGAAGACTCAGGGCGGCTTACAAGCTTAGCAGTAGCCTTCATTCTATGTATGCCTGCTTGTTAGGGCTTTCACACACACCCCTCAAGCGGCATTATTACAAAGTCAGCTTATTGCCCCCAACAATCTGGGTCCTCATTTTACCTACCTCGGAAGGATGGAAGGCTGAGTCAACCCTGAGCCTGGTGGGATGCGAACCTGCACTAATTGCAGGCAGCTGGTGTTACTTAAGGAGGCATTAGCCCACTGCTCCACCAAGGCTACACTGAAACAGTTTTGTGAAGAGAAGTGGTCCAAAATTACTCCAGATCGTTGTGCAGGTCTGATCTGCAACTACAGGAAACGTTTGGTTGAGGTTATTGCTGCCAAAGGAGGGTCAACCAGTTATTAAGTCCAAAGGTACACATACTTTTTCCACCCTGCACTGTGAATGTTTCCATCTTATGTTCAATTAAAACATGACAACAGCTAATGTTTGTGTAGTATTATTTTAAGCAGACTGTGTTTTTCTATTGTTGTGACTTACATGGCGTTTAGAGCGCATTTTATGGCCAATTCATGCAAAACTCCACGTAATCCCAAAGGGTTCACATACTTTTTTTTGAAACTGTAAATAAAAGAAATTAAAAAAAGATGGATCACAGATTCCAGAAATAAAACAAAAAAGCAGAAAAATAGAGAACTTGAAAAGTCATAGGGAGAAGGACATTTATGATAGAGATAAAACATTTTTTGAAAGCTCATCAGCTTCAACAGATTTTTTCTGGGGAAATAAATATAAAACAACATATACCTGAAGCCATTTGTGCTAAGAAAGAAAGCAAAACACAGAGGAAAAATCCTTCCCTAAACTATGTGATATTAAAGAAAGTGGGAGAATTTCTGATTGGGTATTTTAAAGGAAAACTAGAAGTGTAAAAACTCACCTTAGTCCTTTTGTGGGTGTGGTGAAGTTTGTTAAACAGCTCGCCAAATCTCTCAGCAGAAGGGTTTTCCCCAAGTTCAGTTCAGACTTCACAGAGTGAGTGCTTTATGGCAGCAAAGATGCAATCCAAAGAAAGTTGTAAAATAATGACCTCCTATTATTAAGAAGAAAGATGCATTTTGTGAAAACCGTAAAGGGCAAAGAGAAACCACATCCCATGTTGCTTGTGGGGATAAGATAAATGAAAAAGCAAAAGCTATATAATTGTTTATGGTGATCTCAAGATAAATAGAACACTTGGGATACAATCCTGAAGGAGCCGTATATAAAAAGTGAAAGATTGAACAAAATGCAAATTTCTTTTAATAAGTAGCTAAAATTATCCAGAAGTTCCTACTTCTGTGGCTGAGTTTACAGTGCGAAGTTGTTATAAAAAGTGTTGCTTTGTTAGTTTTCTATCAGGGAAAGTGTTTTGCAAGGGACAGACCCGTCTCAAGTCCAGTGTGCAGTATTGAGCACCCACTTTTGAGAAGGGCCGAGGGACCCTGAATAGGAGTGGGGTAGAGAAAAACTATGAGCGTTTCCAAGGAATCAGAAGCTGCTTGAAAAGAAAGACCCAAAGATACTTCTGGGGTTCTGTTTTATAAAATCCTTTTTTTATTGCTTTTATAAAAACATATAATAAAACAACAAATACATATAAAAACAAGACATAACATAAACAATACAATCAACAAAAATACAAAAAGAATACTTAGCTTCCGTTATTCCTAATCTTTCTAATCATTTTCATTTCATTTCTATTCCATAATTCTAAATCATATTTAATATCTATCTATATTTAATTTCTTATCATTTAACAATCATTCTTTCATATTATCCTTAATACTAAACATTAAATTCTAAAACTGCAACCTGTAAGCACTTCCAAGTCCATTTCAAACTAATTAATATGACAATATTTCTTCAAATAGTCCTTGAATTTCTTCCAATCTTCTTCCACCGACTCTTCCCCCTGGTCACAGATTCTCCCTGTCAGCTCAGTGAGTTCCATATAGTCCATCATTTTCATCTGCCATTCTTCCACAGTTGGTATTTCTTGTGTCTTCCAATTCTTGGCTATCAAAATTTTAGCCACTGTTGTGGCATACAGAAAGACAGTAACATCTTTTTTGGGAATTTCTTTTCCGACTATACCCAATAAGGCGGCTTCTGGTTTCTTAATAAATGTGTTTTTCAACACTTTCTTTAATTCACTATAGATCTTTTCCCAGAAGTCTTTTACTATGGGGCAAGCCCACCACATGTGTTAAAAGGTTCCTTCTACAGCTTTACATTTCCATCATTTATTATAATGTGTATGATAAATTTTTGCAAGTTTAACTGGTATTACATACCACCTATACATCATCTTCATCATATTTTCTTTTAAAACATTGCATGCTGTAAACTTAATACCCTTTTTCCACATCCTCTCCCAGTCCTCCATCATAATGTTATGCCCCACATCATTAGCCCAATCAATCATCACTGATTTCACTTGTTCATCTTCCGTGTGTCACTCCAGCAATAAATTATACATCTTGGAAAGATTCTTTGATTTTGGATTTCTCTATTTGAAAACTTCTTTTTTTATCCATTTTATACACTTCATTCATTTGGTAATATTGAAACCAATCATCAACATTATCTTTCATCTGCTCGTATGGTTTTATCTTAAATTGGTCTCCTTGTACCAATATATCCTTATATTTCAGCCACTTGCTTCCCATATTTGACCTTTTCTGGGTCTTTAACGGTGAAATCCACCTGGGTGTTTACTTTCTAACAGATCTTCATAGCTCATCCACACATTAATCAATGACTTTCTAATTATATGATTTTTAAAACCTTTGTGGACCTTTATCTTATCTTGCCATAAATATGCATGCCATCCAAATACATTGTCAAAACCTTCCAAATCTAATACATTGGTATTCTCTAACACAAACCAATCTCTCAACCAGCAAAAAGCAGCAGCTTCAAAATAAAGTTTCAAATCTGGCAGGGAAAAGCCGCCTCTGTCTTTTGAATCTGTTAATAGCTTGAACTTAATTCTAGGTTTTTTCCCCTGTTTTATAACATCCTGAGATGGTTTGCCATCATCCTCACCTGCCAAGGTGAGTCCTCATGACCCACGCTGGAAAGTAAACTGCGAAATACTTTGCTGCATAGAACGTTAGTCTTCCTCAAAATCTAAAAGCAGTTTTTTTCAGACACCAGGTGCCACAGCAGGGTCTTGCATGATTATTGCATCAAACTATTCTCCAAAGCATCAGAGGGCAGGACAAGAAATAGTGGTTGGAAACTTATCAAGGAGAGAAGTAACCTGGAATTAAGGAGAAACTTCCTGATAGTGAGGACAATTAACCAGTGGAACAGCTTGCCACCAGAAATCATGGGTGCTCCATCACTGGAGGTTTTTAAGAAGAGACTGGACAGCCACTTGTCTGAGATGGTGTATGTTCTCCTGCTTGAGCGGGGGGCTGGACTAGAAGACCTCCAAGGTCCCTTCCAGCTCTATTCTATTCTTTACTAACCCAAAATAAACAAATTTAAATGGAAATATGTTGAATTTAGAGTCTCACTTTGATTGACATCATTTCAGGGAGTCTTGGATACTATCCTTTTGGCTCCACGGTGTCCTGCACATTCCAAGTCTCCTTGCAGGTCCCAGCAGCAGAGCTGTTACTTGTTAAAACCTTTGTTGGAGAGAGACCAGCCAGGCCAGGGGAAGGAGTCAAGTGGGGAATTAGTCTGGAATCTGTATGCAGGCACAAGAGTTCAAGTTCAAACCAGTAGTCTGAGAAGATTCCTGTGTTATAGGCAGGAGCAATAAAATAGTTAATTGAACTTCACATGTGCATCTAATTGTTTGGGCCTGGCAGCCTTTTAGCTTTTGCTTTTTATACCATAATCTGTATTTTCAAATATTGCTAAATGCATCAATCTCCAATAACTTTTATACCAAAGCCACAGTAATTAAAAACTTGTTTCTTTGTTTTTCAATTTATATAATTTCCTGTCTCACCTAATTGACTCTGGGTAGTTCTCAACAAAATCAAAAACCAAATAAAAATAACAGAGTAACAGAGTTGGAAAGGATCTTGAAGGTTTTCTAGTTCAACGCCCTTCTCAAGCAGGAGACCGCTACACCATTCCAGACAAGTCTCCAGCCTCCAGCGATGGAGCACCCCACAGCTTCTGAAGGCAACCCGTTCCACTGAATAATTGTCCTCACTGTTGGGAATTCTCCTTAATTCCAGGTTGTTTTTCTCCTTGATTAGTTTCCATCCATTGTTTCTTGTTTTGCCTTCTGCTGCTTTGGGAAATAAGTTGACCCCCTTGTCTTATTATTATTGTTAATAAATATTGTAAATACATTGCAATCACATTCCACTCAGGAAAATAAGACCCACCCAGAAAATAAGCTGTAGCCTGATTTTTTAGCATGCTCCTAATATAAGCCCTACCCCCAAACTAAGCCCGGGGGTGGGCATGGCCAGCACAGGAGGCAGTGAGCATGCGGAGGCCAACAGTGTCAAGCAGCTGCAGCCCATGCAGTACAGGTAAGTCCGAGCGTGGAGGCAGGTGGGGGGCAGGCAGTGATCCGAGCGTGTGGCGGCACTGGCAGGAGGCAGATCCACGAGGCAGCCAATCTGGACATGCTGCACAGCACATGGCTCGTGGGAGGCGCACACAGTGGCACCGACAGGTGGAAGCAGAGGCACGGGGGTGGGGGAGGCAGGAGATCTGGACGTGCTGCGCAGCTGCCTAGTTCGCGGGACTCTCGTGGGAGGCTGGCACGAGCTAGGAGGTCACACAGCATATCCAGATCGCCTGCCTCCCTCCCACCTCTGCCTCCATGCTCGGACTTACCTGCGCTGTGCCAAGGAGCTGGTGGGTTGCAGCTGCTGCCAGACACCGTCGGCCCCTACACACTCGCCTCCTCTTGTGTGCTCGCAAATGTAATAATATTGCAGCACTTCATTTAACGTGTATTAAATTTAATACACTCTATTAAATTCAATAGATTATTAAAAGTAATTCATTGCAGTAATTTGGAAACCTAAATGTAGGAGAAGAAATGACAGAGCCCGAGGGAGGGAAGCCACAATCAAATAGAGTCCAACTCCTTTGAATACCGTTAACCCTTATGCAATTTTATCCACCATTGGTTGAGAAGAGTCCTGTGCATAGGCTTTAGCAGCAAATCGGTTTAATTGTGTGGACCTGGTCTTTCATACCTGACACTAAAGCACATGCCTTTGGGGTGGGGGGCATTTGATTTATATTTCATATATGCTCTTCCATCTCAAGACTGTTTGTCTGAAAGCTTATGGAGTCCACTTGTCAAAGAGAGAAAATGCTCTTCAACAAGCTGAAATTATCATAAAAGGATTTGGCTTTGTGGCATCTTCTGTGGCATCTCCTGCCCATTGCAGGAAGCAAAAAGTTCTTTCTGCAACTTGTTTGTATTTTAGGAAGGTGATCAACATGGTTCTAATGCCACAGCAATGCTAAAGAATGAGCATTGTCCCTGTTTTAATGACTTTTGGTTTCCACCCACCTTTTTGTCTCTTGCCTAGTTCTTCTGGGTCCTTCTGGCCATCTTCCTCATTGAGTTGCTGCTGCTGTTGGTTGAAATCATCTTCGAGAAGCAGGTAAGCTCTGTGGGTCAGTCACTCCTATGACAGGAGACACTTTGGAAAGGGGGAGGGCATCAATCATTATTTGCATCTGCCTTTACACAAAAAGGGAAAAATAGTCCAACGGTAGCGGAACCATAAAAGATGGATTAGGAATACAAGTTGAAATGGGCAGAAAAGTGGTAAGGGAATACTGGTCTGCTCTAGATGAGTTCAAATTGCCAGGACCAGATGGGTTACATCCCAGAATCCTGAAGGAGCTGTCAGATGTGATCTCTGAACCACTGAACCATAGATTTCAAAGATCCTGGAGCACCGGGGAACTACACAAGTGCTGGAAAAGAGCTGATGTGGTTCCCAGCTTCAAAAAAAAAGGGAGGGGGGATTGGAAACCAGATTCCAGAAGCCACAGACCAATCAGCCTGACATCAATATCTGGGAAAATTCTGGAAAAGAAAATTAAACAACAAATCTGCAAACACCTAGAAGCAAACAAAATTATAACCAGTAGCCAATATGTTGTTGTTCTTAGCTGCAAAGTCGTGTCCGACCCATTGCGACCCCATGGACAACGTTCCTCCAGGCCTTCCTATCCTCTACCATCTTCTGGAGTCCATTTAAGCTCACGCCTCCTGCTTCAGTGACTCCATCCAGCCACCTCATTCTCTGTCGTCCCCTTCTTCTCTTGCCCTCAATCTTTTCCAGCATTAGGCTCTTCTCCAGTGAGTAGTAGCCAGTATAGGTTTGTCAAAAACAGAGCATTACTGTATTCTTTGATAAGCCTTCCATTCTTCCGAGGTAGGTAAAATGAGGACCCAGATTGTTGGGGACAATAAGCTGACTTTGTAATAATGCTGCTTGAGATGGGGCTGAAAGCCCTAATAAGCAGGCATATACATAGAATGAAGGCTATTGCTAAGCACATTGATTTGTGCTTTAAATTGTAAACCGCCCTGAGTCTTCGGAGAAGGGCGGGATATAAATGGGATTAAAATAAAAATAAAAATAAATAAATAAAGTGACTAAATTGGTGGATTAGCAAATGCTGTGGACATAGTATATTTGGACTTTACCTAAGGCAACTACTTTGTCTACTTGACAAAGTAGACCACAACCTACTTCTTAGTAAGCTAGAAAAAATGTGGGATAGACAGCATCACTACCAGATGGATTCGTAACTGCACTCAATACATAGTCCTCAATGGAACTACATCTACATGGAGGGAAGTAAGCAATGGGGTACCACAAGGTCCCATTTTAGACCCAGTACTCTTCAACATCTTCCTAAACGATTTAGATGAGGGGACAGAAGGGGAATTCATCAAACTTGAAGATGACACCAAGCCGGAGCAATAGCTAACACTTTAGAAGAAAGACTCCTGAATCCCATCCTGATGCGTTGGTTCCCTGTGTTGTGCCATGCATTTGTGTAGTGGCTATTTTGTTTCTCAATGTACAATTCTGCACATCCCTTGCTGCATTGGACTGCATATACAATATTGCTCTGTTTGCATCTGGGTATTTTGTCCTTGGGGTGGATAAATTTCTGTCTTAATGTGTTCCTGGGTTTAAAGTGTGCATGTATGTTGTATTCGTTGAAAAAGCCTCCTGAGCTTTTCCAACATTCCTGCAACATATGGAATGACAATGTTGCTCCATTTTTTGTTTTCTTCTTCTGTCTATTGTGGAATCTTACTGCACCTTTTTGTGAATTTGACAATGGCCCAGTTAGGATAGCCGCATGTTGTGTGTCTGGATTCAGCAATCCTTCTGCACCTGAAAGAAAAGAGCCATATTTTGAAGACAGCAAGGTCCACATTCTGGTTTGAAAGAGAAGTGAAAGAGGCTACCTGTGTTAACATTGAACAGCCCTCTCTCAACAGAGAGGGAGGGAGACCACTTACATCCCATATACAATGCAGTCGGTTCAGCAGATGGCTCCACACTTGGTTGTGCTGTGATTCAGGTGTCTCTGAGGACAGATTAACCCCCAGGTGGTTTCAACAACCTCCAGAGTGTTAAGGGCTGGCTGACTGCAAAGAGGATAAATCCCTTCCATTCACCATCAGGTAGTTAGAAGTGAAGAAGTTTCTTGGATGGGAAGTGAAGCTTCTTCAAGAAAAATCAAGAAAATCCAGTTGCTGTTTGGAGAAAAGCACTTTTTGGACAACCATGACCTGGATGACTGAGAACCCCCATAGAGCTACCAAGATCACTTCAGCCAGTTTGTGATTTTCCTTAAATTAATGCTGTGGAGTAAGCTGTAAGCCTATTTGGGGAAGGGAGAAATCTCCATTTGTCATTTTTAGCATCTTTGTAGAAGATTTCTTGGGGGTTTTTTTTAATAGCAGGCAGATATCTTCTGCTTTGTCCTCAATTTTATGCATCTGGATATTGTACACTTAGGAGATTTCCTGTCAATGTTCCGGCTAAGTATTCCAATGAAGTAAATATACCAGAACCATTCCGATCTCTAATGCAAAACTTTATTGGATACAGTATACCGGCATTAAAGAGTTGAAAACCAGCTCTGGCAATATGGTAGGAAAAGGATAATTAAAAGAGTAAACCTTTCCCTCCCCTCTCTGACAGGTCAGGTCACATTGTCCAATTAATCCTCAGGCAATTGTTATGAGAAGAACATCTCTGTTTACCACAACATCCCTCCAGTGACCTTGGTTCTCATCTGGATAAAATCCACCTGTGCATTCCAAATTGTCCCCTCCCCCTCACAACTGTAGGCAAGCTAGAAGCAGCATAGCAGTTCTGATGCAAGCAGTCTTCTTAGGTTGACAGGCTGGCTCCCTTACAGAGTTGGGAGAACCTGGAAAACAATGAATACACATCATTAATTGTTAACTTTCTCTTCCAAGGGCCCTGGCTTCCGGGGGTACTTAGTATGGAATTGCTCCACTAAGCAATCCATTTTCACATCGTGTGCCTTTGCCTATCTAGCCTCTGACATTGGGTAACCTTTCCATTGGACTAACTTTTTGCAAATTTGTCTCAACTTGAGGTATTTAGTGGATAGATACATTTTATCTCCTACATAGAATATTTCTTGGGGAGTACACCTTTGTCTGCCTGTTTTTTCTGGCTCTGCTGTTTTGGCTAAAACTTTCTTTGCATTGTTCCAAACCAATTGGAATGAATCTACACATTCAGTTAAGGTGCCCAAGAAGGTAGGTTCCTGAGGGCATTCTGGTATGGGCACAAACTCAACTCCCATGGCTAATTTAAAGGGTGAAATTGGTGCTAACAGCAGGAACCCTGCCCAGTTAGTTTGCTGGTAGTTGACATAGCAACACAGGTATTGTTCCACCATCATGTTGGCTCATTCTGTGGCCCCATTCGTACTGAGATGAAAAACCAAACTAAGCCAATCCTCACCAACTCCGGCCAGAACCTAGCAATAAACTGAATTCCTCAGACTGAGATGATGCGCTTGGTACTCCGTGCAGCCAGTAGTTTTGCTTTAAGAATAATTTTGCTAGCTTTGGCCTGAGGGGAGTCCAAAACATGCAATGAAATGGGCTTGCTTGGAGAACAAGTCTACCACAGTCCAAATCATGGTGTTTCCCCCACTCTCAGATAGTTTCACGATAAAGTCCAGGCTATCTCCTCCCAGGGTCTGACTGGGTCAGCGACCTACTGCAATAGCCCTGATAGTCTCTTGCATTTATCCTGACAATAATTATGACAGTCTTTGGTGCTTCCAACTCTATGATTCTGTGACTTTGTGATGCTAGAGTGATGCTACAGAAATGAACCAGGACTGTGTCGAAACATCTTCCTTTTAAAGTAAATACTGCTTCTGATTATTTAGCACATGCTCTTTTGACATTTGTGGCTGCCACAAAAGTGAAAGCTGCTGGTATTGTAGCTGGCTCCCAACCTGGGTGACCTCTTCAGTGGTTTGAGGAAACTCCTCTCACCTGTGGGACCCTTTTTCTTGCAGATGAATGCAGTGTTCCATTCCAGCATTCAGGATGGAATAAGGCACTATTATGACGACTTGGATTTCAAGAATATTTTGGACTATGTTCAGCAAAAGGTAATGCTATATTTTGGGATCAACTGTCATTTTGCTATAACAGAAGTAATATTGGAGAAAGGTTAAAGGGCTAGACTGATCCAGAATGCCTTGCTCTGCTAAGCAATACGTGTCCAATCTGGGATAGATTTTCCCATTCTGGCACTGATGATGTTACCTAGTTTGGGCAAAGAAGGCAACCAAGTTTGGAGACTCCAAGAATCCCATATTTCAACCCTGAGCTAAAAATATTCTCCTTTGTTGGATTCTCCCATTCATTTGGGACTCCGGGTGGCCTCTTTGCAAACAGGAGAATTTCTTAAACTTGAAGGAAAAACAGAATTCTTGGGGAACAATATCTGAAGTGAGGAATATCCCCAGGACTCTCCCTAATTATTCAGAGACCTGGGCCACTTCCTGGATTCACGGCTCAATTTTGAAGACCATATAGGAGCCATGACCAGGGGGGCTTTTGCCCAGGTTCGCCTGGTGCGCCAGTTGCGACCCTATCTGGACCGAGATGCCCTACGCACAGTCACTCATGCGCTCGTGACCTCCCGTCTGGACTACTGCAACGCTCTCTACATGGGGCTGCCCTTGAGGACCACTCGGAGGCTTCAGCTGGTGCAGAATGCGGCCGCGTGAGTTGTGATGGGGGTCTCCCGATACTCCCATGTAACACCTCTACTCCGCAAGCTGCATTGACTTCCGGTTGCCCTCCGGGTGAGATTCAAGGTGCTGGTGATGACCTATAAAGCCCTAAATGGCGAGGGTCCGGGATATCTGAGGGAACACCTGCTGCCGGCATCGAGCTTCCTTCGTCCAGTGCGCTCCCACAGGGAGGGTCTTCTCAGGGTGCCGCCAATGAAAGATTGTCGGTGGATAACACCCAGGGATAGGGCCTTCTCGTTGGGTGCACCTGCCCTCTGGAACCAGCTGCCCGTGGAGCTTAGGACTGCCCCCGACCTTCGCACATTTCGCCGGGACCTGAAGACCTGGCTCTTTGAGCTTTCCGGCCCAGGCTGAGAATTTTTAACGGGTTTTTAATTTTAGGGATGATTTAATCTTTTTAAATTTATTTTAACTTTTATACTGGTTGTTTTAAATACCCTGTAAACCGCCCTGAGTCCTTCGGGAAAGGGCGGTATATAAATATAGATAGATAGATAGATAGATAGATAGATAGATAGATAGATAGATAGATAGATAGATAGATACTGCAGGAGAGCCAAGTTGGTCTATAATAGGCCAAAATCAGGAGGACCCTAGTGGCACCTTTTTAGTCTAACAAATTTTATTAAAAGACGTATACTTTTGTGATGCATGATGTATCTGATGAAGTGAGCTGTACTTTTATTATTTATTTTAGTTTTATTTGGTTTCATTTTTTATTCAAGAGTTAAAATACAAATTTACTAAAAACAACCAACAGAACAAAACTAAAGAGGACAAAAACAAAAACAAGTGCATTAATTAAAAAAGAAGAAATTGTCTCCCTTAATTGAATACTGCTAAATATATTATACCCTTCATGGATTACTGCCTTGTCGTGGCGAAGGGGCTTGAGTAATTCAATGAAGCTATGAGCTATGCCGTGCAGGGCCACCCAAGACGGACAGGTCATAGCCGAGAGTTCTGACAAAACGTGATCCACTGGCAAAGGAAATGGCAACCCACTTCAGTATCTTTGACATGAAAACCCTATGGACAGTACCAAAAGGCGAAACGATATGATGCTGGAAGACGAGCCCCTCAGGTCGGAAGGCGTCCAATATGCTACTGGGGAAGAGCAGAGGGCTAGTACTAGTAGCGCCAGAAAGAATGAAGCGACTGGGCCAAAGCCAAAAGGACGCTCAGCTGTGGATGTGTCTGGTGGTGAAAGGAAAGTCCGATGCTGTAAAGATGTTTTCTCCATAGGAACCTGGAATGTAAGATCCATGAATCAAGGAAAGCTGGACGTGGTCAAACAAGAGATGACAAGACTGAACATCGACGTCTTAGGTATCAGCGAACTAAAATGGACAGGAATGGGTGAATTTAATTCAGATGACCATCAGGTATTCTACTATGGGCAAGAATCCCTCAGAAGAAATGGAGTAGCCTTCATAGTCAATAAAAAAGTAGGAAAAGCAATACTGGGATACAATCCTCAAAATGACAGAATGATCTCAGTTCGAATCCAAGGCAAACCATTCAATATCACAGTAGTCCAAGTCTATGCCCCAACCACTGGTGCTGAAGAGGATGAAATTGACCGGTTCTATGAAGCCCTACAGCACCTTATAGAACTAACACCCAAAAATGATGTCCTTACCATCATGGGGGATTGGAATGCTAAAGTAGGAAACCAAAAGATAACCGGAATAACAGGCAAGTTTGGCCTTGGAGTACAAAATGAAGCAGGGCACAGGCTGATAGAATTTTGTCAAGAGAATACGATGGTCGTAGCAAACACTCTTTTCCAACAACC
Organism: Daboia siamensis; assembly: GCA_024449315.1. NCBI lineage: Eukaryota > Metazoa > Chordata > Lepidosauria > Squamata > Viperidae > Daboia > Daboia siamensis. Next base: position 813,092 of record JAKJMR010000795.1, read on the forward strand.
CAAGAGACTGCTTTACACATGGACATCACCAGACGGTCAAAACAGAAATCAGATTGACTATATGCTCTGCAGTCAAAGATGGAGAAGCTCTATACAGTCAGTAAAAACAAGACCAGGAGCTGACTGTGGCTCAGACCATGAGTTTCTCCTTGCAAAGTTTAGGCTTAAATTAAAGAAAGTAGGGAAAAGCGCTAGGCCACTCAGGTATGAATTAAATCATATCCCTGTTGAATATACAGTAGAGGTGACAAATAGATTTAAGGAATTAGATCTGATAGACAGAGTGCCTGAAGAACTATGGACAGAGGTTTGCAACATTATACAAGAGGTAGCAACCAAAACCATCCCAAAGAAAAAGAAATGCAAGAAAGCA
>JAKJMR010000796.1:0-20279 GCA_024449315.1 Daboia siamensis
CCCTCTTCCTTCCCTTTCTTTTTTTCTTTCTCTTTCTCTTCCTCCCTTCCTTCCTTCCTTTATTCCTTCCTATTTCTGTCCTCCCTCTTCCTTTCTTTTTTCCTTTCTCTTCCTCCCTCCCTCCCTCCCTTCCTTTATTCCTTCCTATTTCTGTCTTCCTTCCCTTTGTTTCTCTTTCTCCCTTCCCACCTTCCTTCCCTCATTCCCATTTCTCTCCTTCCTTTATTCCTTCCCATTTCCATCCTCCTCCTCCTCCCTTCCCTCCCTCCCTCTTTCTTTGAAGTCGAAGTCCGCAGGTCAGGAGGGGGGCCCAGTCTGAAGAGCCTTTGGCTTCTTCCCTTTCCCACAGGTGGCTGCTACGCTCAACAACTTGGCCGTCCTGTACGGGAAACGAGGGAAATACAAAGAGGCCGAACCTTTGTGCAAGAGAGCCCTGGAGATTCGCGAGAAGGTGCGGGAGACAAATTTTGGCTGGTTCGAGGGACAGGCCTTGGGGTGTGTGTGTGTGTGTCGGTGTGTGTCCTTGTTTAAAATGTCTGAACGTTGCTGCCTCTTCCTCCATCCAGGTGCTCGGAAAATACCACCCGGACGTAGCCAAGCAGCTCAACAACCTGGCCCTCCTTTGCCAAAACCAGGGGAAGTATGACGAGGTCCAGTACTATTATCAGCGGGCCCTAGAGATCTACGAATCGCGCCTGGGCCCCGACAATCCAAACGTAGCCAAGACCAAGAACAACCTGGTGAGTTGGGCCTTTATTATTGTTGTTGTTGTTGTTGAGGAGGAGGAGGAGGAGGAGGAGGAGGAGAAGAAGAAGGAGGAGGGAGGAGGAGGAAGAAGAAGAAGAAGAAGAAGAAGAGGAGGAGGAGGAGGAGGAGGAGAAAAAGGAGGAGGGAGGAGGAGGAGGAAGAAGAAGAAGAAGAAGAAGAAGAAGAAGAAGAGGAGGAGGAGGAGGAGGAGGAGGAGGAGGAGGAGGAGGAGTTGTTGTTGTTGTTGTTGTTGTTGGAAGGGACTTTGGAGGTCATCCAGTCCAACCCCCTGCCCAGGCAGGAAACCCTATGCCGTTTCAGACAAATGGTTAATAATAACAACAACAACAAAGTTGGAAGAGACCTTGGGAGATCATCTAGTCCAACCCCCGGCTCAGGCAGGAAACCCTACACCCATCTCAGGCAAATGGCTGTCCAGTCTCCTCTTAAAAACCTCCAGTGTCGTAGCATTCACCGCTTCTGGAGGCAGGTAGTTCCGCTGGTTAATTGTTCTCACCGTCAGGAACTTTCTCCTTAATTCCAGGTTATCATCATCGTCATCTTGTTGTGTTTTTTTTTTCACTTTCCTCCTCCTCCTCCTCCCTCCCCATCGCTCTCTCCTCTTGTGACGTGACCTTCAGAAAACCGACCTGCAAATCGGCAAAAAGTTGGTTTTGGGGAAACAGGCAGCCCCCCCCCCCCCCCCCCCGGGGGAAAAAAAAAAAAGCTAGACAAACCAAGTTGGTTGAAACGGTCCCAGAAACCTGGCTTGTTTCCCCTCTGAGCTCTGGATTTCTGTCCCTCGCAGGCCTCTTCTTATATGAAGCAAGGGAAGTACAAGGAAGCCGAGGCGCTCTACAAGGAGATCCTGACCCAGGCACACGAAAGGGAATTTGGATCGGTCAACGGTGAGTCCGGGAGCAAATCTTCCCATCGTTTTTTTTTTTTTTTTTTTTTTGGGGGGGGGGGGGAGCGAGCTTTCGGAAAGACGGCAGGACTTCTTGGAAAAGTGGAAAAATAGCGAGGGTGCTAGGCAAGGGATTGCGCGTGTGTGCCTTGTGTTTTTAAGTGTGGAAAGAGGGCGACGTGACGCAATTCTTCTCTGGCTAACTCTGAGGAGACAGTTTGGCCTAGTGGTTAAGGCCCCAAGCTAGACACCAGGAGGTGGCGAGTGCTAATCCTGAAAACCGCTGGGAGATTTTTGGCCCAATCGCCAGGAGACGGTGAATTCTAGTTCCACCTTAGACAGGAAAGCCGGCTGGGCGGCTCGGAGCCAGTCCCTCCTTCTCAGCCCTCCCCACCTCGCAGGGCTGTCGTTGCGGGGAAAAATAGGAGGAGGAAGAAGAAATATTCGATAGGTTTGCGGCCTTGATTGGTTTGCAAAAAGAATAAAGTCGGGATCTAAAAATAAAAGTAAGACATGTCATCTCCCTGATACAGGGAAAGACCTTTCCTGACCATGTCAAGAATACATTCCCTTTAAAAAAAAACCCACTAATTCCCCTCCCTTTTTTTTTAAGCTTTGGAAAATTTGGCTTAAAATTTAGCTTAAATTAGCTTAAATTTTAATTCTGGAAGGGTCCCTTCCTCTCTTTTTATCTCTCTTTCTCCCTCTTTCTCACTTGGTTCTATTTCTCTCTCTCTCTCTCTCTTTGCTTTTTACCTTCTCTCTCTCTGCTTTTTTCCTCTGTCTCCCTTCTATCTCTCCCTTTTTTCCTTTTCTTTCTTTCTCTCTGCTTTTTTCCTTTCTCTCTTTTTCTGCTCTTTCCTTTTCTCTCTCTCCCTTCTCTCTCTCCCTTTTCTCCTTCTCTCTCTTTCTCTTCCTGCTTTTTTCCTTCTCTCTCTCTCTCTCTCTCTCTCTCTCCCCCTCCCTCATTTCCCTTCACTCCTTCCTGCAAGGGGCTGTGCTTCACAAAGCAACATAATTGTGTGTATTCCCAACTCATCGGAGCGCCCGATGCATGAACTCTGACATCCCCTGGTCTGGGCCAAAAATTCCTCCTTTCCAGCCAGGATGACTCACACAGCCGTGTCCTCTACCTGCTCTTCTTTCGCTTAGTCACTTTCCTGTCTTCGTTGTGCTTGTCCCGGTGAGCAGATCTGGAATCCTGGATGAGCTCAGCGCAAAGGGAATGTGGCACAACCCAAATTTAAGCCAAATGCTGTGTTCACATCTCGGTTCACTCAACCGACCAGGTCACTTGGGCTCAGCGTCTTGTGCGAAGCTGCCCGATGTGAGCCATAAAACCAGGATTTAGGATTTAGTGTTATAATATATAAATAGTCCTCGGCTTACAATCACTGAAATTACGTTATTATGTTACAGGATTTCCTGCCTGAGCAGGAGTTGGACTAGAAGACTTCCAAGGTCTCTTCCAACTCTGCTGTTCTATTCTATTCTATTCTATTCTATTCTATTCTATTCTATTCTATTCTATGCTATTCTATTCTATTCTATGCTATTTGCTGTATTCTATTCTATTCTATTCTATTCTATATTCCTATTATTCTATTCCTATTCCTATTATTATTCTATTCCTATTCTATTCTATTCTATTATTATTGTTATTCTATTCCTATTCCTATTCTATTCCTATTCCTATTCTATTCTATTCTATTCTATTCCTATTATTATTCTATTCTATTCTAAAGTCAGACAATATCCACGATGCAGGCCAGTTGCGCAGCTGAATTGCTACACTGTCGGTGCCTCGAATTTTCTAAGCAATTTCTTCCATTTCTCTGCAGGTGACAATAAACCAATTTGGATGCATGCCGAAGAACGAGAAGAATGTAAGGTATTTCGGTGGCTTGGCAGAGATTCAAAGGCTAGCTTGTTTTTGCCCGGGATATAGGGACTGTGTCCAAATCAACCCTATTCCTTCCCTTTAATTATTATTTTTTTTAAATATTGTTTTCCCCTTCAGGACAAGTACCGAGAAAACAGCGCGCCTTACAGAGAATACGGCAGCTGGTACAAGGCCTGTAAGATGGACAGGTAAGAGGCCATCGGTGAGAAAAGCTGGCCGTTTAATCGGACGGGAGAGAATTTGCTGCTCCAGAAGAGATTGGACAGCCATTTGTCCAGAAGAGTACAGGACAGTACACGTCTCCAAACGTGGCCACTTTAAGGCTGGTGGACTTCAACTCCCAGAATTCCTCAGCCAGCAAACTTGGCACCTTTTAAGACTGGTGGACTTCAACTCCCAGAATTCCCCAGCCAGGGGTCTCCAAACGTGAGAGGCTGGTGGACTTCAACTTCCAAAATCGGATGGCTGGAGAATTCTGGGAGTTGGAAGTTCACAAGTCTTAAAGTGGCCGAGTTTGGGCAACCCCCTGATCTAGAGCTGTGTCTCAACGCTGGCTGGGGAATTCTGGGAATCCAGAAATCTTAAAAGTGGCCAAGTTTAAGGGCGATTTGTTTTAGCAACGACGTTAACCCATGGCTGGGGAAAAAGAAGGTGACCCACAAGAGGTCCTTTTTGTGCCGGTCATTGCCGTGGGCGTACAATCTGGGCCCTCGGCGACCGGCTCGCCTTGAAAACAGTTGCAGGGTGTGATTCGCTTAACGGCGTGATCCCCAGCTTTGCTTGTTGTCCCCCTTCCCCTCCTCAGCCTCACCGTCAATGCCACTCTGAAGAGTTTGGGGGCTCTGTATCGGCGCCAGGGCAAAGTGGAAGCAGCCGAGACGTTGGAGGAATGTGCCCACAAGTCGCGCAAGCAGGCGAGCGTCTTTCTTTTTTCTTTCTTTCCATGGGGTGAAAACATACTTTATGTTGTGCCCGGTCTCCCAATACACACAGTCCTCGACTTACGACAGAGACACGACCCCCCCCGCCCAAAGTAACTCATATTCCAGATGATCAGGGGACTGGAGGATAAAACATACAAGGAACGGTTGCTGGAATTGGGAATGTCCACTTTAATGAAGAGAAGGACGAAGGGTGAGATGATAGCAGTCTTCCAGTATCTCAAGGGCTGCCCCAAAGAAGGAGTCAAGCTATTCTCCAAAGCGCCTGAAGGCAGGACAAGAAGCAACGGATGGAAACTCATCAAGGAGAGAAGCAACCTAGAACTTAAGGAGAAACTTCCTGACAGTTAGAACAATTAACCAGTGGAACAACCTGCCTCCAGAAGTGGCGAACACTCCCAACACTTGAGGTTTTTAAGAAGAGACTGGACAGCCACTTGTCTGAAATAGTATAGGGTTTCCTGCCTGAGCAAGGGGCTGGACTAGATGACCTCCAAGGTCCCTTCCAACTCTGTCATTCTGTGATTCTGCTATTCTTTTTTCGGTCATGATTTACGACAGAAATTTCAGTCTCCATTTCAGTCATAAGCCGAGGAACGTGTGTCATTAATGGCATATGCATATGCCCATCTTCATTGGGCATAAAATTAATATTCTTATTTCCTCCCTTTTTCTGTGTTTCCCAGGGCATGGATGCCTTCAACCAGAGCAAAATCGTGGAGCTTCTCAAGGACGGGAACCGGGCCGAACAGCGGCCGAGCCGGGATGGCGCTCCCGGCACCAGGAAGGGCGAGAACGAAAGCGAATCAGAAGAAGGCGTAGCCGAGTGGTCCGGGGTGAGGAAGAACAAAAAGTGGAGCCATCCTAACCTACAGAAAATCCAGCAAATGAAGAATTGAGGGTTTTGTCTGGGGATGGTTTCTGGCTTCACACAATGTGGGGAAAAAAAAAAACCAGGTTTGCTTAAAATAAAATAACCGTGGCCTGGAGTTCCAGAAGCCGCTGAAACCCTAGACGGGGTTAAGCCCCAAGTGATTCGAACCATAGGACAACTTAGTCTCTCCACTTCAGCAACTTTAAGAGGTGGCTGGCTGGGGGATTCTGGGAGTTGGAAGTCCGCACCTCTTTCAAAGCAAATTGCCCAGGGCAGGGGTAGGCAACCTGGGCTCTTTTATGACTCGTGGACTAGGGAATTCTGGGAGTTGAGGTCCGCACCTCTTTCAAAGCATGCTGGCTGGGGGATTCTGGGAGCTGACGTCCACAACTCTTAAAGCAGCTGAGGTTGAAAGATACTGGTTTAGCATTGAAGAATACACGAAAAACTGTCCCCCCCCCCCAAAACCGCCTCCTTCACGTGCATAATAGGACTATCCACTTAATCTGGAAACCCACCTTGACCTCTTCCCCAAACGTACCCACAGCTCCCAGGCAGGGACTACAGCTCCCCAAATCCTCTGCCGCCTGGCTGGGAATTTGGGGAGCCGTTGTCTCGGCACCATCGAAGGCCATTGTTGCCGTTGGCAGCATCCCGGCTTCCTTGTCGCCTGAAAGATGGGAGGCAACCTGTGGGGGGTCTCTTGCTCTGCCAGGTGGGCTCTGGCGCTCTGCGGCGTAGCGGCTCGTTCGGAAAACTGCGGGACGCGCTGCGACGGAGCAGCGAGATGCTGGTCAAGAAGCTTCAAGGGAGCGGCCCGCAGGAGCCGAGGAATCCGGGGTGAGTTTCAGCTTTGGAGAATCCGGAGAAACGGGAAGCCCACCCTCCCCCCACCCTTTATGCTGCATCTCCTTTGGTTTTTCATTTTTTAAAGTTTGGAACGAGAGGTTGTTTTGCTATCTTGATTCTAACGTCATCCGGATGGTCTCAATTTGTGGACGGTCCAAAATGGAGGCCCAAATTTCCGTCTGCTAACGACCTAACGACCTTGCTGGCTTGTTGTTAAGGGAATCAAGGCGGTTGTTAAGTTGGCAGCACGGTCGTTAAAGGCAACCGGCTTCCCTCATCGGCTTCACTTGCTGGAAGGTCGCAAAAGGGGATCACCTGACCCCGGGGAACACTACGACCCGTCATAAATAGGAGCCAATTGCCAAGCTGTCTTTGAGTTTTAATCACCTGACCAAGGGGATGCTGCAGCAGTCAATTAAGCGTGAAAAACGGTCCTACTGCTGGCCAAAATGAAGTGGCCCAAGTTCGGGTTGAAAGAGAGAGTTCAGGTCTCAAATGCTGATCACCCAAAGTGGATCCCGCTCTGGTTTCTTTCGCCACAGGATTAAAAGGGCCAGTTCGCTCAACTTCCTGAACAAGAGCGTGGAAGAGGAGCCCAGCCAGGTAACTCACCTGTGGGAAGCTGGCCAACTTTCTCTCTCGGACTGGGCCCCTCTGGGGAAGCTGGCGTGGCGGGAGGGGGGGCAGGAAGGAAGGAAGGAAGGAAGATGGGTGGAAAGGAAGGAAGGAAGATGGGTGGGGAGGGAGGGAGGAAGGAAGGAAGAAAGGAAGGAAGGAAGATGGGTGGGGAGGGAGGGAGGAAGGAAGGAAGGAAGATGGGTGGAAAGGAAGGAAGGAAAAGGGGTGGGGAGGAAGGAAGGAAGGAAGGAAGGAAGATGGGTGGGAAGGAAGGAAGGAAAGAAAATGGGTGGGAAGGAAGGAAGGAAAGAAAAAACGGAGGGGAAAAAGGAAATGGGTGGAAAGAAAGGGAGGGAAGAAGGAAGGAGAAAGGGAGGAGAAGAGAAACGGAGGGAAGTGGAAGGGAAGAAGGAAGGAAGGAAGGAAGGAGGAGAAGTGAAATGAAAGGGGTGACAACCCCCCCTCCAACTGTTCAGGTGCAAAGCCGCCGTCTTGCCCTCTCCCCATCTCTGCTCTTTCCCTCTCCAGGGCTCCGGCAGCCTCTGCGACAGCCGAGGCTTAAGCGCCAGCAACGTTGACCTGCCCCGCCGAAGGTCCCTGATGGCGTGACGTCCCCCGTGGCCCGGGCTGGGTTGGGGGCTGGAAATCCGGACCGCTTCAAGCTTCTGCCTGGACCCTCATCTTCCGAGAATTCCCCATCCTTGTTGACCTAGGTCAGGGGTAGGCAACCTCGGCTCTTTTATGACTCATGGACTTCAACTCCCAGAATTCCTGAGCCAGCTGGCTCAGGAATTCTGGGAGTTGAAGTCCATGAGTCATAAAAGAGCCGAGGTTGCCTACCCCTGACCTAGGGCTTCCCCCTTTGCGCTCACACAGCGGTGGGTCCAGGTCTCACCTTCCCCTTCGCCTGTGTGCCATGTGCGCCCCACAAGCACACATCCCCCCCCAACATCTTCCTCTCCCCTTCCCCAGCATGTTGCCGCCATGGCCGGCCACCAAGGGCCACCCCCCCACCCCCTTCTAACTCCACATTAACTTAGCAGGATGCCTCGATTCGTGGCCACACACCACGGGTCGCATCCTGTTGGGGGCCGGGGGACCCCCGAAGCTGCATGATTTTCAAGGCCTCTTCCCGGGAAGGTCGAGCAGGAGAGCGGTGGGAAAGGAAGGAATCGGGTCCGAAGGAAAATATTTATTGTTTCCTGGGGTTCCGGTGACGGCTTTTGCGCTCGTGTGTTGCAACAACGGGGTGCAACCCACCTCCACTTGTCCTTCTTCAAAGGCAGAATAATCTCGCTTAAGGATCCTTTTAACGGCTCGCTTCTCACCTCCTGCACCTAGGGGATCCTTTCTGTTTACGATCAATCGGTTGTGCCCAGCCTCAGGGAGACCCCACTCAGCCCATCCTCTTTCTCTAAATCCTTTCCCTCTTCTCCTTGATCTGCACTGGGTTTTTTATTTATTTATTTTTGGGGGACTAGTGCCTGGGTTGCGATATATAGCTTCTGCGGCCTCCTAATTCCAGGGCTCGCTTACTGACGGAAAACCCTGTGTCCGTCCAAATATTCCTCTCTCGTTCTTCCCTGCTCCTCTCCTGCGTCTCTCCCACATTTGGTTGTGGGAAACTTTTTTTTTTCTCCCCCCCCCCAACCCGCCTGAGCTTTGGGGAGGATTATTAATCCCATTCCCACTGGCTCCCATCTTAAGGAGACGACATATACCCTTTGCCACTTTCCTTGGCTGCTCGAGAGTCCCGTCACGTCTGATGCCCGCTAACGTCAGTGTTTCCCAGACAGTCTTTCCAACCAGGATGCTGTGCACCCCAATAAACAGCCCCTTTCTCCCCTCTCCCTGCCTCGCTTGGGCGTCCATTCGGTAAAGATAATAATAAATAGCTTTTAAGCCAAAGGGGGCGGAAACTGGGCTAAGCAGAACATCCGGTCCAAGTTTCTGATCGGTCTTCGTATCATGGATGGAGGGGAGAGACGGCCTGTTATGGACCAGTGCGAACGCCTGCCGTATCAGCTTTTGCTTTCCACCTCTGCTTCGTGACAAAAAAGAAGTAAATATGCTATTTTGTGACACCAGAGGCAGGAAGAAAGCCATCCAGCTTAAGCCTCCCCCCCCCCTCCTTTCTCTCCCCCCCTCCCTCCCCATAGAGGGGACAGTCCAATATTTTTTCAATTTATTTTTATTTATTTTTTTCCTCCCTCTTCCCAGGACAGCGGGCAGGGCCCTGGTAACTTATATCACACAAATCTTGCGTGCGTGTTTGTATGTTTGCGGGCACGGGGGTGGGTGGGTGGGTGTTTGCGTGTGGAGAAGAGATTTAATGGTTGCGTCCAAGTGAAACGAGAGGAAAAGAATTGTGCTCTGTATTATGTCGCTGTAGAAATAAAATGAGAGGAATATTCAACGTGGTTGGTCGTCTTCCTCCTCCTCCTCCTCTTCCTCCTCCTCTTCCTTTTATTTATTTTGCCTTCTGTTCAGTTGTGTCCGATTGGAGTCCTGCAATTAAAAAATCAAAAGTCATAGGAATCTCCAAGGCTGTTTTTAGGGAGCTGACTAGATAAATCTCCTCAGCTCTCAAGCCAACCCCTATTTAAATGTGCGGTTGTGTTTTTAGAAGTATACACACCCTTAGGAACACACCCGTATTATTGTGGAGGGAATAAAAGGTGGCAGTTTGATCCCGGATGCTGCAACCGTCATAACTTTGAGTCGGTTGCCCAAGCATCCAAATTTTGATCAGTTGACCACGGGGTCGCTAGAGCAGTCGTAAGTGTGAAAAACAGTCCTAAGTCACATTTTTCAGTGCAGGCGTAACTTTGAACAGTCACTAAACAAAAGTAAGTCGGATTACCTGGTATATAAATAGAGAACGTATTTAACAATACTGTGTAATAAATGCAAGAAATATATAGCACGTATAAGTTTGTATATGTAAATGATAAACAGGTTTGACTAGACCCAGTCATTAGATGCAAAATATTAAAATTAGATATTTAAATAACATCTATTTAAATATTTCACGTATAAACTGGATCTAAATGGTCATATACTGCTAAGCTTGTAAGCCGCCCTGAGTCTTCGGAGAAGGGCGGGATATAAATGGAATTTAAATTAAATTAAAATTAAATATTATTAGATCTAATTTAAATAATATTTCACATATAAACTGGGTCTTAATGGTCATATTAGATCCAATTTAATATCCAATTTCAATATTTCAGATATAAACTGGATCTAAATGGTCATATCATTTGACCATATTTCAATAATAGCCAATCAGGTTATTTAATATCTCATTAAATACATCCCTTAATAATACGGCGCCTGCTGTATAATGGCACCCTAGCGGCGAGGACTCAATTTCCCAGAGTGCCTCTGGGCGGCTGCCATGACAAGAGAAAGACAACTCCAGTGGGCGGGGCGAGACGAGGATTGACGTAAAAAAAAAAAAAGGAAGCCGGAATCTCCGTTTCCCGTCAGCCCGCGCGGCCGGGAGAGAAAAAAAAAAAAAAGCGAGCGAGAGAGAGCCGCACCTGGCTAACTATGAGGCTCCGCCTCCTCCTTTAAAAGAGGGGGGGGGAGAAAAGTCAGCGCGAAGACTACGCCTTCCGGCGTGCCCCGCGCGGGTCGCGCGTGCGCGGTGATAAAGTCGCCCCTGCAGGGTGAGGGCGGGGGAGAGGCGGCCATCTTGTGCGAGAAGCGACCGGAGCCGCCAGGCAGGAAGCCCCGAAGGAGGCCGGAGGAAGGAAGGAAGGGAGAAGGAAGGAAGGAAGGAAGGAAGGCAGGAAGAAGCCGCGAGCTGAGCCAGCCGCCCGCCCGCCCGCCGCGGAGGAGCCGCCGCCGCCGCCGCCGCCATGAACCCCGAGTAGTAAGTGTCGCCAGCCGCCGGGGTGGCTCCGGGAGGGAGGGAAGCGGCTCCCTCCGCCTCTCCCAGGCCGGGAAGGACGCCCTCCTGCCTCGCCTGGCTCCTTGACAGCCGGACTACAAGCCCCATCGTCCCCGCCCGGGGTTGGGATCTCCTGAGGGGGCGGACTACACGCCCCATCATCCCCCCACCCCGGGCCGGGGCTTGGGGTTTCTAAGTGAGGAGAGTGGGGGGATGGACCGCGTTTCCCATCATCCCCAGCCGGGTGTTTGCTTGGAGGGCGGCTTTGTAACCCCTTCATGGGATGGGGGGGGGAAAGAGGTGGAGTTGCGGCCCCATCGTCCACAGCTGGGGGAGTGCCCCCCCTCCCCAGAGTTGAGGCCTTCTGAATGGTGGAATTGTCACCCATGCTCCACGGCAGGGACAGTTTTTTTTCCCCCGGGTGTTTCCTGTTGGGAGAGTGGGCTGGTGGCCCCATCATCCACAGCAGGGCTTGTTTCCTGTTGGGAGGATGGGGTAGTGGCCCCATCATCCCCAGCAAGGCCAATATCTCCCCAAGGTGGTCCCTACTGGGAGAGGGGGTTTGCAACCTCATCATCCACAGCTGCAGCCTCTCCCCTGGAGTTGGGCAGCCAATACATTAATTTACATTAAAAATACCAAACTCATCATCTTTCCTCCTTTCCTGTCATGGAATTATAAGCCCATAATCCCCAACTGGGTAAACTTCCCCCATGGCTGGCTCCCCCTTCGGACAAGTGGGCATTGCTACCCCATCATCCACAGCAAGGCCAGTTTTCTCCCCAACATTGCTCCCTTTTGCTTCCCCTCCCAAAAGGCTTTTTTTAAAACAAAAAACCATCGTTCCCAGATGACACAGCCTTATGGATTTATAGTCCAACTCAACCCCTGGGTGTAAACAGCTTATTACTCGTGCTGGAATATTTGGACCTTCTTCAATGATGGGAAAAACAAATGGCCAAGGCAGAAATGTTTTTTAGAGACCTTGAATGTTGTGAGAAAAGGTGTTTTATATTTTTTTAACAGTTTTAATATTTGTTTAAGCTTTTTAAAATGCTTTTTAAACCCTTGTGTATTTTTTAATTTTTTCCCTTTTAAAATTAGTAACGGCCCGTAGCCCACCATTCTCATGCTGGCCTATGTAAAACAGGCAGTCCTAGACTTACAACTTCATATTGCGACTCTTCAAAGTTACAACGGCACTGAAAAAAGTGACTTATGACCTTTTTTCATACTTACGACCCAGGATCATGTGATCAAAAAAATCAGGTGTTTGGCAACTGACGCATGTTAACATTATCCTGGGGTCATATGATCCCCTTTTGCGACCTCCTGACAAGCAAAGTCAATGGGGAAGCCAGATTTCCCTTAACAGCCGTGGAGAATTCTGGGAGTTGAAGTCCACAAGTCTTAAAAGTTGCCAGGTTTGGAGACCCCTGCTCTAGTATATAAGGTGGGAACGCCACAAAGCCCCCGGTTCTTTTAGCCAAGCCTTTTTCACTTATCCCTTCCGTTAGACTGGTACGAGGCCTCCTGCCTGAGCAAGGGTTGGCTAGAAGACCTTTGGGGTCCCCTTCCAACTCTGTTCTTCTGTACTGTGGAGTCTTTGTCTTTTTCCAGCTTCCCAGTTGCTATTTCCACCTCCCCCCCAAGAAAGCCCCTTCCTCTATTATGGATCTTAAAATTTCCCATTGATCGAACTTTTCTGTTCTCTTTTGTGCCTCTTGCAAAAATCAGGAATCTGTCGCTATTTCAGCCTCAAATTGCAGAAAGCCAGATTGTGGAATCCTTGATCTTTGCTGCACTTTCGATGAAATATCTTGCAGTTCATGTAAACATTCCCTTATCTTAAGAGCTACCCTTCACGTGGCTTTTTCAGAGGAAAACCCTTCTCAAGTATGGAGCAAATAGTTATTTAACACACTATTATTAGAGGTTTTTAACAGGGTTTGCTTGCCCTTAAAGAAAAGGCTGAGCTACAAAGTTCACTTAAGGTGCCTCGGGACACCTTAAGAGTTTTGTTGTGACAAAATAAACCCCGTCCCATCTTTGAAAGCTTCTGTGGGACTTAATTTGCTTCTCTGCTGAGCTCTGGTGGCGTTGACACATCACTTTAAGCCGTAGAGTTAATTTTTGCAAACCTCAGGGACGTGAGTTCAATCGTACAGGCCAAACCAAAATTAAAACAATTCAGCCTCTTGTTTCCTTCTAAAAATGGTGCCACCGGATGGGATTATCCAGAGCTATTCCTCGTAACATTTCCTTCGTGTAAATCCCTTGCGTATTAGCTGTAGAGACTTGTCAGCATGCGGCCCTGTTTTTGCCTTCAGGTAGTCCTCAACTTACGGCCACAACGAGGAGGAGGAGGTGAGACGGGTCATCAGTCCGGATGCCTTGATTGTAGGACCCTTTTTACGATGGTTGTAAAACCACGTCATTGAAATCCTTTCCCCTGAAGTCTCAGTGCCATGACTACAGGACACACACCCCCAGCTGGTCGTAAAAGTGAACCAGTTGCCAGGTGCCTCAAATGTGTGTTTGTGTTGAATGAGGGGTGGTTTTTTTCAACGACCGACCTACAAAACATTTTTTTTCCTCCGTGGGAATCTATTTCTTAATTGCAGGTCCTGGCTAGAAAGTGGGGCCCAGGCTGTCAAACAAACAGGAATGGCTGCAGACTAGATGATAATTATCATTTATAATGTTATATTTTGCCTGTCGTTATCAGAGGCGACGCCGGCAGCCGGAATGTAGAAGAGGCGTCTGTGGTAATCTACAGGCAGTCCTCGACTTACAACACTTCGTTTAGTGACCGTTCAAGGTTACAGCAGCACTGACAAAAAGTGACTGAAATGGTCTTAGGGTCTCCTGCTTGAGCAGGGGGTTGGTCTAGAAGACCTTGAGGATCCCTTCCAACTCTTTTCTTCTACTATTCCTTCCTTCCTCCCTCCCTCCCTCCCTCCCTCATCACTGGAGGTTTTCAAGAAATGACTGGATAGCCGTGTGGAATAGGGTTTCCTGGCTGAGCAGGGGGTTGGTCTAGAAGACCTCCAGGGTCCCTTCCAACTCTTGTTACTATGCTACAGGAAGTCCTCGACTTACAGCCATTTATTTAGGGACTGTTCTAAGTGACAAATGCCTCGTGACCACGTGGTCAAAATTCTGTCCCTTGGCAACTGGTTCCTATTTGTGACGGTCGCCGTGATCACTGTAGGAGATCCGGTTGCTCAATCCGTTGAGGCCTTCAGCTGGATGCGTGAAGGTTGCTCTGATGTTGCAAACTCCACCAGGGGCCTGTAGTAGTTTGACTCACCCTCCTGGTTGCTTAATGCCAAGTGACAGGAAGCCGGACTTTGCTCACTGGGTAGGAGAGGCGGAGCGAGCACTCTGCAGGAGCTCAGAGGCACACTAGGCTGATTTGCAGGTATGAGGCATTCAAGAGGCCCTCGTGAGAAGGTCAGAATTCAGGACAGATTGCCCTCGACTTCACAACAGTTCGCTTAGTGACTGCTTAACGTTAACAACAGCGCTGGGAAAAGGCAACTTATGACTGTTGCCGCATCTGTGGAGCCTTAAATATTTCACGCCGAAGAGCCGCATCGATGCTCTCAGCTCGGCGCAGTCCTGCCTCTTAAAATACTTGGAGGATGTTTCTGGCCTACAAGCCCTTTCTCCCCCCCCACCTCCTCACTCTGGAGTGGGGCAAGAAAGAGCATTTTCTGTTGGCGTTGTTAGCAAGTGTCGCCTTGTGGTTACGGACGGTTCCTTTCTCAAGTAGCTTCCGAAAAGCCGGCTTGGCGGCCCGGAAGCATTATGAAGTTTTAGCAAACGGCTTAAAAGGACCGTTTCTTTCCCCCCCCCCCCTCAAAATCGCCCTTCGTTTCCTCAGGCCCCCTTCAGCTTCACGACTGGAGAGCCCGCTTTGCGCTCCCCAATTCCCAGCCGTTCGTTTAGCGACCGAAGTTACAACGGCACGGAAAAAAGGGACACACGGACGACCGTTGCAGCAGACGTGAACAAAATTTAGACGCTTGTATTTGTGACCATCGCACTGTCCTGAGTGTGTGTGTGTGTGTGTGTGTGTGTGTCTCCTGTGATCCCCTTTTGCGACCTTCCCATCCAGCTTCTGACGAGCAGAGTCGATGGGGGAAGCCTGATCTGCTTAGGGACTGCTTGATTCGCTTAATAACCGCAGGGATTTGCCTAACGAGCAAGGCAAGACGGCAACGGCATCGAGGCCTATATGCCGACTAAAGAATATTAGTAAAAAGGGGAAAATGCTCTTTCTCTCGCTTAGCAACCCAAATCTGGGACTTAACGGCAGCCGTAAGTCGAAGACCACCTACAGCTCCTAACTTCCGGTTTCCGGGGCAGAATGCTTGCCCTGGGAAAACTTGTTTTTACACCCCAGCTTATAATCCTCGCTCTCCGCGTTGGAAGTTTGGAACTGGGCTCTGGATGTAGCTTGAAACTCCACAGGATTAGAAGCGATCTCCTTGATGTTTCGGTTGTTTGTTAGCGGACGTCTCCCAACCCAACTAGGAAACATCATCAGTGGTAGAGGAATGTGGGGTTTGTGGAGAGGAGGAGGAGGACTGTGGGGTCCTTGATGCTCTCTCAGCTGGGTGGTTTTCTTGCAGACGTCTCATGACCCAACTAGGGAACATCATCAGGGCTACCCCTCATTTGAACCCTGAGCTACACCTATTCTCCTCCTCTCTTGGGCCTTCCTGGCGTGTTCCTGCCTGCAGCCTGAATTCACGTTCACACGTCACCACAGCCTCCGTTTCCACCTGGCGAGTGGAACCAACGCCTCCCTTCCCCGTCCAGAGGAAGTGGGAGTCCCACCCTTCCTACTTTTGAAGTCAGGAAAAGTGCCAGCTCACCCGCCTGGTGATTCGCCAGCTTCCTGTCGCCTCTTCTTGCCTGTCACTCAAAAGCTCCTCCGGCATTTTGACTTTATCCAATGCCTTTATCCGCGTTTCAGTCTTCAGGAGGGAAAAGAGCCCTATCGGATAACTGGCTCCCTGATCCGGTTCTGCCCCAGGTCAGGGCAAAAGTCACGCAACAGGAGGATCCTGGGACTTAAAGTCCAGCCCATTTACAGAAACATCTGGATGGGGAAGGTTGAGTTAGCCTAAAGGGGGGTCTTCAAAGCTGGCCCATTGATGGCTTGTGGACGCGTGCCTGGCTGAGGAATTCTGGGACTTTGAAGTCCACCAAGTCATCCAGAGGCTGAATTGGAAGACCCCTGAGTTAGCCGGTTATTAAGCACGCCCAAACTCTTTTAAACAGCTGCCGTGATTCTCCTTACAAGTGGGGCGAGGAAGGTCGTAAAATGGATCAAAACTCACTGAGCGACTGTCTCGCTTAACAGCAGAAATTTGGGGCTCCGTTCTGGCCCGAAGTCAAGGACTGCCTGTACGTCAAGTTCTCCCCGGAGATTAAGAAACACGTACAAACTTCCCGCTTTGATCTCTGTGTGTGTTTGTGTGTTGTTGTTTTTGTCCTCCACCCCACCCCCTCCAGCGATTACCTGTTCAAGTTGCTTCTGATTGGAGATTCCGGTGTGGGGAAATCCTGCCTCTTGCTACGGTTCGCCGTGAGTATCTACAACTCTCCCCCCCAAACAGCTGTTTTTCTTACTAACCCTTCCGACTTTCCAACCCAGAACAGCCCTTCGGAGCCGCTACTAATTTAGGAATGTTTCGAGGGAAGCGGAGGTCAAGGGGGGCAAAAAAAAAAATGCATTAAATGTGCTTCTGGAATTGCTTTTCTGCCCCACCTTCAAATCTTAAATCCCCATTATTTGGGATGGGGGGGGGGAAGGATTTTTTTCTTCTTCATGAAACGTCTTTAACTGTTGGCCAGGGATTAGGACTCCTCCTAAATTCCACTTCCGAGCGGGACGCCTTGATTTCAATCGTGTGTTTTGTGTTTTTTTTTTAACCTTTTGCAATTGTTTGGAGAAGTGGACGGTTAGAATTGTGGCTCGAGCTAAATTAACGGGGATCAAGGGCTAGGATTTTGACAGAATGCCTCGTTTTCTCTGCGGTGAGTTATTTATTTTTTATTTTTTTCCCCGCGCTTTCCGGGCTAGGATGACACCTACACGGAAAGCTACATCAGCACCATCGGGGTAGACTTCAAAATCCGAACGATTGAACTGGATGGCAAAACCATTAAGCTGCAGATTGTAAGTTTTCCGAGGGGCTTTCCTGAAGGGCAGGATAGCCGCCGCCACTGTCTGCTTTTTATTCCGTTTCCCAGAAGGAGCCTCCGATGAAAAATCAAAAATCCATTTCCTTTTTTTTTTTTTTTTCCCCTGAACCATTGACTAAATTGGACGAAGCTTTGAGATCCAGCATGCTGGCTAGGGGGATTCAGCTTGGGGGGGGGGGGGGGGGGAGGAGGAAAAAAAGAAATCACCAGGTGGTCTGTCGTGGTTCCGACCGATGAAACTCTTCCAAAGAACCTCAGGGCCTTGTTTAAGGATCTTTTATTCGAGTGGCAGAATAAAAACTGAATTCCCCTCCCCTGGGCACCTAGTATCAAAGCACAGTTCCCTCCTCCAATTAACAGTCATAAATCACATTCCCCGATTAGCTGGAAGCACGGGCTCCAGCTGCCAATTCTTTTATCAGCTCTGGGCTCAGTAACCTTGATTCTCACGCTACGTTTAATGTTGCTGTGTCTAGCTGGACTTTCATTCACATTCTCCCCCCCCCCCCCCCCAGCATCATCTAACTGTAAAAGCAAAAGGGAAAAAGATGGCTACATTTCCATCTGTCGTCCATGCAAAAGCATCCAATGTCAGCAGCGTTGACCCCTGGTTCTGTCCGATTAAGCTGCTAACCCCTCTCTCTGCTTTTCTCCAGTGGGACACAGCTGGACAGGAACGGTTCCGGACCATCACTTCCAGCTACTACCGAGGGGCCCACGGCATCATCGTGGTTTACGACGTAACGGATCAGGTAGGGGGGCCAGTTCCAACAACAAGAGGATCAGGACCACGGAGGCTTAACACACCTGGGAACTAACCAAGAGAGAAGCAACCTAGAACTTAAGGAGGAACTTCCTGACAGTTAGAACAATTTAACCAGTGGGACAACCTGCCTCCAGAAGCGGTGGATGCTCCAACACTGGAAGTCCTTAGGAAAAGACTAGACAGCCATTTGTCTGAAATGGTATGTAGGGTTTCCTGCCTGAGCAGGGGGTCGGACTAGATGACCTCCAAGGTCCCTTCCAACTTTATTATTACTATTACAATGGGATAAGTTTCCCCCCCCCCCCCAAAAAAAAAAAGAAAAAGAAAAAGGACATAAATAATAATTACGGGGGTAGAGGAGGAGGAAAAAATGGCTACCCCCCCAGCTAAAGGCCATCGCTGTTAATTTGAAATCCTTGCCTTGGCAAACGCTGGCCGGGAGGGCAACAAAATTCAGCACGGAGGGCCAAAATTCAGTGGGAGGCTATTTTTTTCAGGATATTTTTTAACCCCTTTGGAGTAGCAGAAGGTTGTGCCCCAAAGCTGCAGGCATTCCCCGCTTCCAGATGGGTGGACTTCAACTCCCAGAATTCTCTTTCTGGCCATGCTGACTGTGGGATTCTGGGAGTTGAAGTCCTTCTGTGCCAGCTCTGGGATTCTGGGAATTGAAGTCCGTGCTGGCTCTGGGATTCTGGGAATTGAAGTCCCACCTGGAAATCGTGGCTGGGAAACGCCAGCCTGGCCTTTCTGGTCCTCCTCAAGGGTTATGGGCCTTGGAGTAGCGCCTGGCGCCCCCTCCAGGCCTCACCTTGCCCCTTCCTCTCTCTCTTGCTTCCGCCCAGGAATCGTACAACAACGTCAAGCAGTGGTTGCAGGAGATTGAGCGCTACGCCAGCGAGAACGTCAACAAGCTGCTCGTAGGCAACAAGTGCGACTTAACCACAAAGAAGGTGGTGGACTACACAACCGCCAAGGTGAGGCTCCAGCTGCCGGAAGCGCAGGGCCTCTACATGCACCCCCAGTCGAGGTCTGCAGCCTGGGGGGGGGTGGGGTGTCAGCTGGGCTTGAGAACCAGAGGCGTCTCTGCGGGGTGTATCCCCGTGTCACAGGCAGTCCTCAACTTACAACAGTTCATTTAGGGACCATTCGAACTTACGACGGGCCCTATGGCCCGATGCTCGCACTTAACAACCATTACAACTCACGGGATCAGAAATCAGGTTGCTTGGCAACCGGCCTGCATTTACGACGGTTGCAGGCATCCCTTACCACCCCTTTGCTTCCTTCCCGCAAGCAAAAAAAGCTGGATTCGCTTAACGGCCACTTGGTTCGCTCTACGACCGCAGCGGTTTACTCAACCACCGGGGGGGGGGGGGGGGGAGAAAAGTTCATTGGATCCAAATTAAAATAAAATCGGGCATGGCCAGTTTAAGCCCCGCGGACCCACTTAGCCGCTGTAAATCCTGATCCGGGTCGTGCTCCTGCCCGAATCTCAATCTCGTTTCTCACTGTAATTCCCCCCCCCCCCCCCCCCCCTCCCCAGGAGTTTGCCGACTCGCTCAGCATCCCCTTCCTGGAGACGAGCGCCAAGAACGCCACCAACGTGGAGCAGTCCTTCATGACGATGGCGGCCGAGATCAAGAAGCGGATGGGCCCCGGGGCCACGGCTGGCGGGGACCGGCCCAACTTGAAAATCGACAGCACTCCGGTGAAACAAGGAGGCAGCAGCTGTTGCTGAACCGGAGGGACACGATGGCTTTGGGGGGGGGGGAGGCTGGGGGGGGCACCTGGGACAAGCCGGGGCAGCGGGGTCCTGCCCCCTCCCCACCGTCCAGACCCTTCCTTCCTCCTCCTCCTCCTCCCCCCCCCATTTTTTTCCCCCTCCTCCTTCTTCATTCTCTGAAGGTGGCTTTCCGGATGATACCTCCGTGCCGGAGGGGACGGGGCCTTCCTCCCTTCCAACGCAGCTGCTACTCCGAGTTGGGGGGTCTTGGGCTGTTTGTGTCCCCCCCCACACACACACACACCACTCCCCTTTTAACTCTGGACAGGGAGGCGGGAGAGGCCGGTGGTCTCTGGCCAGGCCAGGCTTTCCCCGCCCCTGGTCTTTCGGGCTGGGGGAAGACTTCTCTGATGGGCGGGGGGTGAGGGGGGGTCCCACTGTCTTAGGCAGGATCTGGGTGGCACTTTCTTTTACTGCAAGGGGGGCTCTCGGCCCCCTTCCTCCCCCTCTCCTCTGCCCCCCCACCCGCCCCCCCAGCTCAAATCTCTGTTGCTGTTTGGTAGCCCAGAGCAGAGCATTCTCCTCTCTGCCCTTGGGTCTGCCTGCTTCCTCCTCCTCCTCCTCCTCCTCCTTTTACGTAGGAGACCCTCCCCATCAAGGCTGTTTCCCGTCCTCCATGTGTCCTTTTTCTTGCAGCCGGAATTCTTCTTTTTCCCAAGTGTCACGTCATTCCTTCCCTGGCCCTTACTGAACCCCTTTCTTTCTTTCTTTCTTTCTTTCTTTCTTTCTTTCTTTCTTTCTTTCTTTCTTTCTTTCTTTCTTTCTTTCTTT
>JAKJMR010000796.1:47238-57376 GCA_024449315.1 Daboia siamensis
CCACAAGTCTTGCGTTTGCCAAGTTTGGAGACCCTGCCTTAACCCAAATTAGCACAAACCACCAAAAAGATTGCCCGCCCTGATTTCTTTCTTTTTCCCATATATTTTTCCATCTATTTCTCTCCTTTTTTTCCCCTCTCCATCCTTTGCATTTGGCTTGTTCGGCAAAGCACCTAGCTTGCGACTGGCTGACCGAACGGAACAGGCAGAAGCCGAAACTCTGGATTTGGGGGTGGGGGGAGACCGCTGGACCCCATTTCTACCCCTCCTGGGGGCCACTGTATAAAACAAAAGTCCTGTTGGAAATAAAGACGATAATTTGATTGTGGCCAGGAGTTCCGCTGTCTTGTGTGAACGAAAAGAAGGCAGATTTCCTTCCGAGATGCCAGCTCACCTGGAGGGCGTCTGGACACCTGCACTGGGCTGCCACCTTGATAGTTCTCGACTTGCAACCACTCACTTAGCGACCGAAGTTAACAAGAGCACCAGAAAACGTGACTTACGACCGGTCCTTGCCCTTACGACTATCGCAGCATCCACGTGATGACCTGGTCAGAATTCATGTGTTTGGGAATTGGCATGGTTTGTGGAAGGAAGTGGGGGATGGCAGAAGGAAGAAAAGAGAGAGAAATGAGGGAGGGAGGAAGGAAGGATTAGAGGGGGAAGGAAGAAAGGATTAAAGGGAAGGAAGGAAGGAAGGAGAAAAGATAGGAGGGGAAGGGAGTGATGAACATGGTGAAAGAAGGAAGGAAAGGAGGAAGAGGGAAGCAGGAAGGGAGGGAGGGAGGCAGGAAAGAAGAAAATGGGATAAATAGAAAGAAAGGAAGTGGGGGGGAAGGAAATGTGGGTGCTGTGTGCGTGTGCACACATGTGCGAAGAGCACAGGAGAGCCGTGTCTGCAGACCGTGTTGCCGGCATCCAGCCGCCCCCACAGCACTGCGCTGTCTTTCTCTACCAGCTCTTGGAAAAGCTGCACCATCCCCCCCCCACACACACACACCACACACACACACACACACACACACACACACACAAAACACACTGGGGGGGGGCTTCTTTCCCCAGGCCCAGAACACAGTTAGTTCTTGGCTAGTTTTTAACTTTCCTTCGTTTCTCTTCTCTGTCTTGCCTATTTTGTCAGCCCTCCCTTTTTTTCATCCCCCCCCCTTTTTTTTTGCATTAGTGACACCCCCAAACACACTGGGGGAAACTGAGGCCTTCCCTTTTCCATGCACTTGCCCGGAGGGCCGACCACCGTTGCCTATGAAAATTATTTTAAGGCGCCTGGGTTCCTGGCTTAGGTCGCAAAGGCTTCCAATGCAACACCCTGCAAGTCCTCAAGTCACAACGATTTGTTTAGTGACCGTTCAAAGTTCACCACGGCACTGGAAAAAAAGGGGCTTTGGGCCGTTTTCCCCACTTAAGGCCGTTGTAACCTCGCGTGATCAAAAGTCAAGACGCCTGGCAACCGACTCGTATTTATGACGGCCGCAACGTTCGTGTGTGTGTCTGTGTGTGTGTGTGATTTGATCCCCTTTTGCGCCTTCCTGACCAGCAATGGGGAAGGCAGATTCACTTAACGGCCGAGTTACTAACTTAGCAACCGCAGGGTTTCACTTAACAACCGTGGCAGAGAAAAGTCACAAAATGGGACCAAAGCTGACTGAACAACCGTCTCGCTTAGCAACCGAAAGCCTGAGCTCTTTTGGCGGTCGTTAAGCCGAGGACTACCTGTAATAAGGAAAACAACCCTTCTCTACATTTGCAAATCGCCAGCCATTTTGGGGGGTCTAGGAAGGGCGGCTCTGCTCCCCAAAAGGGGACATTTAAGATAAAAAGGGGGGGGAAAAATGAAATGAGGATTGAGAATGATGGTAGGAGAAAACAGACATCAGGATTTCCTTTGTGTTCCTGTGCCAGGCAACATGTTCCCCCCCACCAGCCCTGTTTTTTTTTTTTTGCAAAATGTTCTTTTCAAATGCCGGCGGAGGTTGCCACTTAGCTCCGGGGAAAATGAAATTATTTTTCCTTTTTATCCACAGCCTCTTTCCTCCGGAGCTGAACAGGTGGCAGGAGAAACCTTAAAATTTCCATTTTCCCTGAGACACCCCAGGAATTGGGGAAAGGGGGGGGGGGGGCTTTGTTTTTTTTTTTTTTGGAATTAAGAGCCGCAAAGAAAAGGCTTTAAATCCTTTAGGGGGGAAAAATCGCCAAAATATCGTAAACCTCCCATTTAACCTCTTTTCTTTCTTTCTTTGTTAACGGCTCTTTGCTCTCTGCTGAGACGCAGAGTGTAACAACCTTCTCCTCCTGATTTTGGACTACAGCTCCCATCATCCTGGGCCAGGGGACGGAGATGCGGAGAGCTGGATTCTTCAAAGCTTTCAAGGGCGGCAAAAAGGAAGTCCTTGGCTTAACGACCACGATCGGGACCGGCGCTTTTGTTGCTAAGCCACGTGGTCACCGTTCAATGAATTGTGGGCGATTCACCACTTTTCCGGGCGGCCGTTAAGCGAATCACACGGCCATTAAGCCCCCATGTGGCTTCCCTCTGCTCATTTCGCTCCCTGGGGAAGTGGGGGTGGTCGTAAATGGTGATCCATGCGATGGCCGTAAATTCACACCCGGAGTGGGGCATGAATGGCTCAAAACTTTGACCGTGTTGATCGCAGGGATGCTGCAACGGACGTTGGTTGGAGGACTGTTTGCAAGCCACTTTTTTTCTAGCTTCGAGCGGTCATTAAGCGAAATGGTCATTAAGCCAAGGACAACCTCACTTTAACTCTCCTTTTGAAGCTTTGCAGCTCCGGAGGCTTCCTCCATTTTACTGGGAGTCCTTCACTTTTAGTGACCATTTGAAGTCACACCACCAGTGAAAAAAATGTGACTTATAAGCCTTTTTCACACTTATAACTGTTGCAGCATGATGTGATCAAAATTCGGACGCTTGGCAACTGACTCGTATATATTTACAACGGTCGCAGCATCCCGGGGTCACGTGATCCCCTTTTGCGACCTTCTGATAAGCAAAGTCAATGGTGAAGCTAACGTATCAATTTAACGACTGCGGCAAGGCAGGTCGCAAAATGAGACAAAACTCACTTAACCAAGGTCTCGCTTAACAAACAGAAATGTTGGGCTCAGTTGTGGCCGTAAGTCGAGGACTCCCTGTATTCAGATCCCTTCCTGGTGATCAAGCGTGGGAAAAGAGGAATCCTGTTTGAGAACGCGGGGAAAAATCCGGCTGCTGCAGAGGAAACTTCTTCCAAATAAAATACGTACAGAATAGTTTTGTTCGGCCCAGCGCAGAGTTTTATAAACTTTGATCACACTTGCAAGAAAACCAAAAAAATCCGTCAAGGGAGCAATGGTAGAAAATCGAAGAGATTCTCTTCCTCTCCTCAGCCCACAGGTGAGTCAAACCCAAACTCTTTTAACACTTCAAATTTTATTTTTATTTTTTCGTCTCTACGTTTGCGTCTTTTTCACTTCTCAGCAACCAAAAGCCATGTTGGATTTGTTCTAGATCGGCACTTCTCAAGCCTCAGCCGCTTGGAAAACAGGTGGACTTCAACTCCCAGAATCCCTCGGCCAGCATGGAATCCTGGGACTTGGAAGTATACCCATCTTCAAGCACGCTGGCTGGGGGATTCTGGGAGTTGGAAGTCCACCCATCTTGAAGCAGCCCCCGAGGTTGAGAAACAGTGGATTTTTCCAGGTCGGTACTTCTCAACTTTAACCACTTCAAAGATGGGTGGACTACAACTCCCAGAATCGCTCAGGCCAGCATAGAATCCTGGGACTTGAAGTCCAGCCATCTTCAAGGTTGAGAAACACCATTTCTAGACCCACAATCCTGGCAAGGACCACCAGTGGAGACAGCAAAAACAGAAAATCCGTATTTTTGTGCTAGAAAGGCTCAAAACTCATCCAACTCAAGTACAAATTCCAAATAGCGGAACTGTCTCTACAAGGAAGACCCCCGAATCTATCCCATTTTTAAAAAACAAAAAAGGGGACTTCAATTTTGGAGTTGTGGACAAGTGTCAACCGGCACAGCTGCTCCTGGGCGAGAGAGTCACGAGTGTGAATGACTCTGCTGCCTTTAGTGTCGTTCTTCAAGGGGATGGATCCCCCCACTTGTCCTCCTCCGTAGAGCCCCACGCTTGAAATTTGGGAGAGGGGGGCCAGGAAGAGAGACAGAACTAGGGGAGCGGCAAAATTTGGGGTGAACTGGAAAAGAAAAGGGAGGAAGTGCGCCCCAAAGTCTCCTCCGTTTAATGCACCAACTGGGCCGTCAACCAGTACAAAACTAAGGGCTGAAAGGCAGCGGCGCCTAGCGTGACGTACATCTGCGCCCGTCCGGTGGTCCGGCTCAGTCCGTCTTGCACCACCGAAGTGAGGATCTTCATCCGTAAGGAACGAACCTGGGCAGGCAGAGAGAGGCATCAGAAGCATGTTGAGATGAGCACCTTGTTCATCAACTAAATCTCTCAGAGCCTAGCTGGCTTGAGGGTGGAGTTCCCATGTCCGTCATGCACCAAAGGGATGGGATATGAAATCCATCTCGACTTGAGTTTAACTTTGCTTTTATAATTTTTAAATAGCTCAAGGTGACGGATCTTCCTTCCTTCCTCCTCCTCGCTCCCCTGCACAACAACCCTTTGAGGTGGGTTGGGCTGAGAGAGGGAGGGACGGGCCCCAAAGTCACCAAGTTATTCGTACTACCCTGAAGACAGCCAGACTCACCATGAAATACATAAGAGAACAGGAGGCCCACGCCAGTGTAATGTAGTAGCCGTTCAGCCCAAAAACTAAGCCCCCGACCACAGTGAGGATCATCCTGGAGAGGAGAAATAAAGAACTGTGTGTGTTTTGTGTGTGCGATTAATACAGCCTTCCAAACTGGGCAGGAATTAACGTTTGCTCCCAAGAGCAAAGAATGAGCTTCTCCCAGTGCTGAATTGCAGCAAGAATCTTCATTTAACAGACGTCTGATGCAACGGACAAATCCTTCCGAAACAACGGACAGCTCCATTGTGTCCATAACACTCTTAAGCAGTGCTTAAATTTAATTTTGAATTGAACCAAGTTAATTTCTGTTACAGTCACATCCTCCTCAATACACAAGACATGCTGTTGAGGTTTTTTGCCAAAAGCTCATTGGGATTTAACGGACTTTCTCTCCCAATTCGTCTGTTAAATCAGGAATTTGCTGCCACTCGCCCAGCCTCAATCGGTTGGATAGCTAGGAAACGGCCTCAAATTCAAGGCGCTTGCATCAGTGGGGGCTTCTGGGAAACAGAAGCTAATCCACGAAGCAGATTAGAAGGTCCTTTCACCTTCCCAACTCACCCAACATATTTGTAGCCACAATAAGCCAGAAGATCAAACGTGCCCAAATCACTTTGGACCGTGGCAAGGTAGAGACCCAGCAGAAGGGCGAGAACTTCGATCACCATCCACACGAAGGCCGTGCTGGCGCACATCCCGAGGACCTCCGGTGAAAATCTGGGCAGGTAGAAAAAGTGACGCCCGAACGATTCACCGTCTGGCTTCGAACAGGCCAGTAGGTGTCCACAAGAGACAACTCACAACCATCTGTGTCTGATGACGCTGTGCAATCTTCCCAGCCTGACAAGCCAAGTCAATGAGGAAAACCACATCCCCAACGGTCATCTGATCAAAATTCGGACACTTGGGCCACCGGTGCCCATTTATGGCGGTTGCACGGTCCTCTGTGTGTGTGTCGTGTGATGTGAACATCTGACAAGCAGGCAGTGGGGAAGCCACCTAACAACCGTGTCACTGACTTAACTGTCGGGATTCACGTAACGACGATGGCCAGAAAAGGTCGTCAAAAGGGGTAAATCTCACTGAACAGGGGCAGTAAGTCGTAAAATGGGATGAAAACTCACTTAAACAAACTGTCTTGCTTAGCAACAGAGATTTTGGGCTCAACTGCCACCGTAAATCGAGGTCCAGTTGCAGTCTGCTCCCTGCCAAATTCTACATTATGCCCCGCCTCAAATCTTCCACCCAAATTTACTCCTTAACCTCCACCGCTTTCGGTAAGATGCAAAACTGGGAAGCAAAAAAGAATTTTCCTTACCTTTTCTGTATCCCGAGGGCCACCCCAGCCAGCAAAATATACGTAATGAAGGCCATACCTGTGGAGGAGAAAATATTATTTTTTTGAAAGAAAAAAAAAAAGCCTCCAGATTTTGGAGTTTGAAAGCGTTTTTGTTTTAAACAGGAGAACTACAATAGTGTGATTTTTATTTTTTTAAAGAGCAATGTCCAACAGGAATGTATTCTATCAGTTGGATTTCCCCAGCCCTTTGGTAATTAAAAATTACAAAATCAAAGTCCGTTGTTAGATAATGCCTTGCGATAACCTTTTTGTCCCATAAAATGACGAGAGTCTAGGTTTTTTTAAAAAAAATAAAATAAAATAAAAATCCTCCCAGCATACCAGCAATTCTATTTTTGGCCGATTGAATATCACATCTGATCGATTTAATTGGATTATTAAATTAACTCTTTTTAATGCATTTATGTTTGAGATAGTTCAGGCTGCCCTGAGCAGAGTTTACACTGCAGAGTTTAGCCTTTAAAAAAAAGCAACAACTCGAAAATGTTGGAGTATATATAATATTATATAATATATAATATAATAAATTTTGGTATATAATATATAAATCTAAGAGTTGGAAAAGCCTAATAATTAATTAAATCCACGTGGTCCTTGACCCTAGGACTGGTTGTTTAATTAACTGTTCAGAGTTATGACGGCCTCAGAATAAAAAATGTAAAATAAAATGACTCACTAGGAATATACAGATCGGGAGCGTTGACATCCTGGCGGGCAGTGAGAGGAACATCACGATGATAACGAACTTCCCAATTCTACCAAAAAAACCCACAACAATTTATGCGTTTGCCTGTCACCAATCCATAGCTTCTTGCACCCAAATCCTTCTTGTAAAAGCTGGTCTACAGTCGCTCCCATCCCCTTCCAAAGTTCTAATTAAAAAAAAAAAATCTTTTATTTTCTGCCAAATTTAAAAAGCTTAGTTTAAAAGTTTAGTTCCAATTTTTCCAGCTGCAGAGAGCGCCTAAAAGGAATCTTTCTTTTCTGATATTCGATTTAGCTCCCAACGCATTCCCCAATGTGGTTTTCTATTTCCAGTGGCAATGAGTTCCACGGGTTTTACAGAGCTGAGTGAAGAGGTACGTATTGGCTGCTTGAATCTGATAAAACCCGAACTCTGCACATTCCTAATGTGCCCCCTTATACACACATAGTCCCTGACTTATACAAATTCATTTAGCAACCTTTCAAAATTATTACGCTGGGAAAAGTGGCTTTCTAACCAGTCCTCGCCCTTACAACCGTTGCGGCATATCAGTCATGGGATCAAAATTCGGTTGCTTGGCAACTGGCATATATATATATGATGGTTACAGCATCCAAGGGTCATGTGATCGCCGTCTGCAACTTTCCCACCTGCTTCCAAGAAGCTATAGGGAAAGGCTGATTCGCTTAACGACTGCACAATTCACTTAAGAACTGCTGTGATTTGCTTCCACCACCCTGGCCATAAAATCAGGCGTAAGGACACCTTTTTTTTCTTTACCTGGTGAACGTAAGGGAAGATTATTAGACCTAATTTTTTCATCACATACGTCGTGTCCACTGCAAAGAAGTATTTAAGCTTGTTGATAGAAACGAATCTGTGAATCTGCAAGAAAAAAACAGATTTATTAAATTTATTAGGCCGTCCGTCTCACCGGGGGAATCAAGCCATCCACATTAAGAGTTTGGGATTTGATGTTTATAGTGTCCGGTCGAAATGAGGCTTCAAGGGGCATTTCATTTACGAGAGAAAGGCTTTGATGGTGGATGGCTTTAAGCTCTTCCGTGCAAAATTTTACAGAACCGGCAATCAAATAAATTTGCTGTTTGCATTCGACCCACAGCGTGACTATTTTCTGCAAAAAACTAAAACTAAAACACAGATCTGGAAAAGGGGAAAATCAGAAAAAGCTCTTAAGAGTGAGTGCACAGGGCCAAAAGTGTAATAGAAATTGTATAATTATCTTTACAATAGACTAGAATGCAATGCAATGTAATATAACATAGTATGTAGGATTAAAACTAAATGTTTAGGTTAATTAGTTTAAATGACATTTACTTTTAACCCTCTTTAGTTCACATACTTTTAAATGTGCTGTATCATTTTTATACCTATTTTACTTGCTCAGTGTGGAATGTTATATGTCTATAGTTTGTAGGTGCTTCTGACACAAATAAAACTAAAGGATTTAGTTTTAATCCCATATATTATGTTGCACTGCATTGCATTTGGATATGCACACATACACCCACCCACACCTATGGAATAGGGCCGAAATAAAGAAGCAAAGAGATTTGGAAATATATATATATATATATATAAATTTAAAGGATGTATGACCACAGTAACAATTGTGCCTCTCTCTCCTTCAGCATTTTTTTTTTTAAAAAAGGAGGATTCTCAATTTTTTTCCTTTATTTATTTATTCAATTTATTTATTTTTTTATTTATTCAATTTACCTCTTTATGGACGATGTCTTTACCCTGGGAAGCAATGGAGGTGCCGTACGCCATGGCGACGTTAGCAACTGGGTCAACAAAAATCTGGTTGAAACTCATGTCGATCCCCGGAGTGGGGTAGCCTGCCTGGGGTGGCCCGTAGCCTGAGCTGGTGTCATCAAAGAGTTGGGGGGCGTCTGCAGGTTGCGGCACAGGGGGGATTCTGGCCCTGTGTTTGGAGCCTGCGAGGGAGGGGGAAATTGAGGAGGAGAAGAGGGGAACCACACAGCCAGTAGCCAGCAGCCCTCCACTAATAGCATACAATCCAGAATTCACACTCGGCACAGGATCTCAGCACACTGTCATAAATACTAGTCAGTTGCCAAGCATCCGAATTTTGATCATGGGACCGTGGGGATGTAGCCACGGTCCCAAGTGTGAAAAACGGCCCTAAGTGACTTTTTTTTTAGGACCGCTGCAACTGCAAACGGTCACTAAACAAATGGCCGTAAGTCAAGGATTAGCTGTAACAAGAATACAAACCAAGGATTCGCACTCGGCACGGGACTGAACATTGCCTGTGTGTGCTGTACTAAATCAGCCCTTCCGTTTTAAAATGTTTATTTATTCATCCTTCAATTGATCAGGCAACCATCACCCTCTCCGAAGGGGGACTGGGGCGGCTTACAACGGAGGAGAAACAGACCTTAATATTTAAAATTTACGTCGTAAATAATTGACATCAAAAGTAATATTTAATTTAAATATGCATTTGATTGACTCCGTTTCTAGGCCCTCCAGCAACGTAGAAAACGTAGAAAATAGCTAGTTTGGCACCACCCAGGACGGAATCCCGGGGTCAACCCCTCCCAGCCCTGCCTTGCCCCAAAATTTGGGGGTGCAAAGGAAAAAAAAATGGGGTGAATTGCCCAACTAGCTCTAGTGGGTGGGAGTGATTTGATTCAACCCCGGGATTAAATAAAAAATGCACCCCGGAAGGACCCGCTGGCTGCCCTTGGCCCCGACCGGCCAGCCGGATTTAGGGATCCCGGAGGATCTGGTCGATCCGGAGCCAAGGTAGGGATCGACGGGCCTCTCCAAAAGCAACAGGCAGGAAGGGGGGAGGGTGTTAATGCTGGATCCCCTCCCGGGCTAAGATCCCCCCCCAAAAAAACCCTCCCCCATTCTCCCCCCCACTGGATCCACCCGGCCTGCCCCCCCACCTACCTGGCCCCCCATAACCAGGGGGATAAGCCATGGCGCCCCTCGATCGCTTCCCACCCGCGTGCCTCGATCCACTCCGCCCCGCGCGGAAAAGGATCGACGGTCTTAATTTAAAAAAAATAAAAAATAAATCAATTTTTTTAAAAAAAAAAAAAAAACCCGAGCAGCAAAGTTGCGAAGAGATCCAAAGGGGGGGAAAAAAAAAAAAGGAAGAAGAGCGAAGATCTAAGCCACGTCCTCAAAGGCGCCGGCGCGGCCAAGGCGGCCGCTCCCATTGGCTGCCGCTTGTATCCTTTCGCAGGTTCCGCCCGCCGATTGGCGGAGAATGTATCCAT
>JAKJMR010000796.1:62376-78445 GCA_024449315.1 Daboia siamensis
CCCCCCCTTCCTCCTCTTTTGCACGTAGTTCTGGTTGGGGGATGGAAAAAGCTTCTGGGACAAGGGCTGGGCCTACCTGCCTAGCTTTTGAAGAATAAGATTGGGGAAGTATTTGTGTGTGGGGGTGGGGGGAGTTGGCACCCAAGAGGCTGGGAGTTGCCAGGGGTTGAGAAGCACGCGCGCACACACACACAAACAAAACACACAAACACAAATTTTGATAGACAAACGCCAGGCGCGTTTAATGAATAAAGCATCTGTGGCCGTTTTGCGTTCTTCCTGGAGTGCATTAAGGCAAAGGGAAGAGGGTGTGAGATTGAAACACACACACACACACCCATGCTTTTAAAAAATAAAAACAATCCTCCTCTTTAGCCCCCCCACCCCCCCCAACCATCTCAAAAGCCATTTGCGGTTGGCAGTCTCCCAAAAATCCAGTTGCCGAACCCCTTTTGCAGTTCTCAAGGGAGACGTTGAAAGGCAGGGGATGATGGAAGAGGTGAGGGGTGTGTGGAAAAGTCGTGGAACTCCCTCCCAGCTGCCCCCTCTCCTCCTCCTCCCACCCACCCCCCACTACCACCCAAGAGGGCCCGATCCACCTTGAAGCTTAGTTTATTTTATTATTTATCCGTTTCTCGAGTGGTCCAGGAACCCTCTGTGGTTAACCTTTCTAAAATGCTAAAGCCATTAAAAAAGAACATAACAGTAAAAGCATCCTCAAAAAAAAAAAGAGTTGGAATTTAAATAGTCAGAATTCCCTTGGAGACTCTCTCTTCCCTCTTTTCTCTCTCTCTCTCTCTCTCTCTTTCTTTCTCTGTGTTTCTTTCTTTTTGTCTTTCTCTTTCTGTCTTTCTCTCTCTCTCTTTCTTTCTCTCTCTCTCTCAGCTAGAGGTGAGACAACTTCCGGGAACAGTTCAATAACGGCGTATCCCTAACCCTTTCATCCAACTTGGCTTATGGCTAGATACGTTAAATAGCTGGCGGTCACAACAAAATGGAACTTCCCCTACACAGGAGCAGTCTATCCTAGTGTAAGGAGGCAAACCAGAGAGCTATAGGCTGGCTGTGCATATCAGCTTTTGCGGAGGAAACAAGACACTCGGCTTTATTTTGTCTGGCTTTTGACATCCTGTTTATATCCCTGAAAGTGGCCGTGTTAGCGTCTGGCCTCAACGCCCCCAAAGTGAATGGTGCGATGTGTCTGAAAACACAATTGCAGGGTGTCTGGCATGTCAACCCCAAGCTGGTAGTTAAGTCACCACCACCCCGCCTGCTGTGATCCTGGGACACAAGACGTTGGCACCGTTTCAAGGGTTCAATTTTGGCATGCTGGTTTTTTTCGTCCTCCGGGTCAGAAACACGGGGGGGGGGGGGCAGAATTATGGTTACTGGTTTGGGTAGGGGGTTCTCAGATCTTTGTGGGAAGGGGCAGCTCTGTAACCCGTTCTTCTTCTCTTCTCTTCCCTCCTTGCCTGTCTCTCCCTCGGCCCTTAGCAACGTCCTCTGAAGCAGTCTCTCAGCAGCTCGCTGTGCCGCGAGTCCCACTGGAAATGTTTAGTGCTCACCCTCCTGATGTTCGGGTGCTTTGGCGTCATGGCCTGGTGCCGCCTCTCGACGGTGACCCGCCTGAACTACGACAGCTCCTACCGGGGGGCATCACTGGTATACCATGACAGCCCGTGCTCCAACGGGTACATCTACATCCCGCTGGCCTTCTTGAGCATGTTGTACGTGGTGTATCTGGTGGAGTGCTGGCACCGGTTCGCCAAGGGACAGAGTCAGTACCGGGTGGATACGGCAAGCGTCTACGACAAGGTGCAGCGCATGCAGCAGGCCACGCCCTGCATCTGGTGGAAAGCCGTCAGCTATCACTACATCCGCCGTACGAGGCAAGTCACGCGTTACCGCAACGGGGACGCTTACACGACCACCCAGGTTTACCACGAGCGGGTCAACACCCACGTCTCGGAGACGGAGTTTGACTACTCGGGCCACGGGGTGAAGGACGTCTCCAAGGAGCTGTTGGGTCTCTCGGATTACCCTGTGACCAAACTCCGCTTTACGAAATGCTTCAGTTTCGCCACGGGCGAGGCGGAAGCCGCCTACCTGACACAGAGGGCCCGGTTCTTTGGCGAGAATGAGGGCTTGGACGATTACATGGAGGCCCGCGAAGGGATGCACCTCAAAAACGTGGACTTTAAGGAGCACATGTTGGTCTTCCCGGATCCGGGGCGCCCACCTTGGTACACGCGCCGGAGTGTCTTCTGGCTGGCCTCGTTCCTCCTGCTTTCCTGGCCGCTGAGAGTTTTGTCTGAATACCGTACGGCGAACGTACATTATCACGTGGAGAAACTCTTTGGGGCAGACGACGGCCCCAGCCCGCTGGATGCCGCGGGGGGCTACGGGCGGCGAATCTCGCGCGTCAACACGGTGGACATGACCGAACTGGAATGGCACATCCGTTCCAACCAGCAGCTGGTGCCCAGCTACTCCGAGGCCGTGTTGATGGATGCCACGACGGTGGCGGGCGCAGCGTACCTCCGCAGCTGCCAACGTTGTCGCCGGACTGTCAGCAGCAACTCTCTGCCCTCGCGGGGCACCCGAGCACTCTATGCCCGCCTGCCCTTCAGCTGCAGCCGTTTCTCGCTGAGTGGCGCCCGGCGGTGTGGTGGGATCCTGCGCAGCCTCAGCGGGAGCCACGTGGGGAGCAACACGGAGACGGAGCCATTGGAAAGCCCCCCGTGCTACCAGGATGCGTTGTACTTTCCTGTGCTGATTGTCCACGGAGGCGAGGGCTGCGAGCGCAATGGGCACAGGCCGGGGCTGGCTGGGAGGGGGCAAGGGACCCCCCTGTGAACTGGGAGGGGGGGGAGGGATGGTGGAAACTAAGTTCCCTGGGAGAAAGGCAGTACAAGACGTCTCTGGCTTGTTTCCTTTGAGCCAAGATTGAACCCATTAACCCGACTGCAAGGCTCTTCGGCCGACATTACAGCCTTCTAAGGTAGTTCCTTTGGGGAGAGAGGAGCCCATTAAGCTGATATGGTCCAGGGGTTTCTTTTGCCCAACTCTTTGGTAGAGGAAGAGGAAGGAAGGAAGGAAGGAAGGAAGGAAGGAAGGAAGGAAGGAAGGAAGGAAGGAAGGAAGGAAGGAAGGAAGGAAGGATTAAAGGGAAGGAAGGATGGATTAAAGGGAAGGAAGGAAAGGAATATAGTGGGAAGGAAGGAAAAAAGCAAGAAAAGGGAAGGAAATGGAAGGAAGGAAAAAAGAATGGAGGGAGGGAGAAGGAAGGAAGAAATAGAGGGAAGGAAGAAAGGAAGAAATAGAGGGAAGGAAGAAAGGAAGGAATAGAGGGAAGGAAGGAAGGAAGGAAATAGAGCAGGAAGGAAGAACGTCCCAAATTTTCAGGAAAATGTGAATTTTCGAAGCAGTGTTCTAAAAACGCGAGTTTTCAAGTCAGTATTCTTCTACAGAATTCTTTTGCTCAACTCTTCGCTAGAGGAAGGAAGGATATCCCGGAGAATGTGAGAAAAGTTTCCCACAAGTGCTCAGGAACATTTTAAAAAAAGACAAAGAAAAAAAAAAAAAACAGAACCGGCGTTTTAACCAGGGGAGGAAAGGTCAGAGGCTCAGCCCAATGGAACATAGAATAACGCGAGTTGGAAGGGACCGTGGAGGTCTTCTAGTCCAACCCACAGCTTCTCCATTGTTCCTTTAGTCCCGCTCACCCTGGGGCAGCAGTCACCTAAAGGATACTTGCACTCAGAAAGTTGGATCCCGTGACAGGCGCTGGCACAAAGGAGGGGTCGAAGCCATCCCACTTGGGCTTGTAAGACGCACGAGGAGGGGAGACCACACAGCAAAGCTCGAATTGGAGAGATGGCGTTTTTAATCCCCAGCACTGGCAGAAACCCCAAAATTATTTTCCCCCCCCTACTAGCCATCCTCACTTCCCTCCCCAATAATGCGGGTTCTTAGAGGAAGAAGCTATCAGGCGCCAAGATGGATCGATTGAACCTCCCTGCCTAGGAGCAGTCTATCTTGAACCCTAGGGCCAAGCGAGGGGAGCGGGGCGGGGGTTATATTGCTGGCCTCCTCCAAGCTTTCTCTTTACAATTCCTAATATCAAGATTGGTATTTTCCAAACTAAGTTCTGCGCTTGCAAAGCGAGCCGGCTTTGTCTGAGGCTGCTTTAAATATCGCCCCCCCCCCCCCCCCAAAAAAAATAATAATAATGGATGAATGAATAAATTAAGAATTTCCATGCCGGATCCTTGAACTGAAAAAGCAGGTTCCAGATGGATATGAGTGCTCTAAGGCTTAGAAGGAGGCTGAAAGTTGATGGCCCGATTGTCCCGTCGCTCCGGGATCAAGCCGACATTTGAATTAACGAGCATTGCAAAAACATGGATGCGTGAATGCCCATCCGAGCAGGAAAGGGAGCGAGGAGAGATGATGAAGGCAGTCCTCATTTAACGACCAAAACGGGATCAGCAATTTGGTCTTTAAGCCAAGTGGCCACTCACTTGAAATTGTTTTATTCATTCATTTATTTATTACATTTATTGGCTGTCCGTCATGCTATCTGGAGTGATTCACTCTCTCTTTCTCTCTGTGTATATATCAAATAATACATCTTTGCAACTTTCGTTTGCTTGTCAGATCTACGAAGGATGTAAAAGTGAGGACTGGTCACAAAGTGACTTTTTCCACCGATATGGTGACGGCAAGGCGGTCGCTAAACAAGGACTGCCTGTTGATGCCGTTTCTGCCAGCTGAAATAAGGTTTACCCACTCTTTTAGAGTTGGGAATCCATGGCAACAAGAAGCCCCCAAGTTTTGACAATGTAGGGTTTCTCTTTTTTAAAAAATACAGGCCGGTCCTTGACTTACAACCGCAACTGAGCCCAAAATTTCCGTTGCTAAGTGAAACAGTGCATTTTGGCCCACTTTGCCACCTTCCTTGCCACAGTTCTTCAGGGAATCACTGCTGTTGTTAAGTTAGTAACCCAGTTGTTAAGTGAATCAGGCTTCCCCATTGACTTCGCTTGTCAGATGGTCGCAAAAGGGGATCCCATGACCCCAGCCATCATAAATAGGAGTCAGTTGCCAAGCGTCTGAATGTAAATCACAAAATCGATGCTGCAACAGTCGTAAGGGTGAAAAACAGTCATAAGTCACTTTTTTCAGTCCCGTTGTAACTTTGAACAGTCAGTAAGCAAGCTGTTGTAAGTTCTCTAGGGACTCACCATTCTCGAAATAAGGGCTAAGTAGGCTTTCATCCTTATCCCGTGTGCCGAACCCCAAGAACGGGAGCGGAGACCCCAGAGTGACACAGACTGACATGCACAGCCCTGTCAGTGAGCGTCCGAGGCGCTGCATTCACACAACAATCCAGTTTTCAGGCTCCAAGTGTGGAATAGCACTCCCCTCTTTTCAGAGACACAACTGTTGAATCTCCTGCGCGAAGCCAGCAAAACGGATCAATTCGACGCCCAAAGGTGTCGTGTGAATTGGTTCAGAAGCATGTCGGGCCCCGCTGATGGCAAGACTCTGGTGATCTGGGCAATCCCGGATCCCTTCTTCTGTTCAAAACTGCTGGCAGATCCCACACAAACTGCCTTTGAAGGAACTGCCTCTTTCACTCTGCAAAAAAAAAAAAAAAGACAAAAAAAGCAGAATTCACTCTGCATTTCAGCTGCTCTGTTTTTCCCTATGTTAACGGTTTCCTGTCTCGTCCCATCGACCATGAAAAATTGGATTTGTTCTGGGAGATCTACTGAGATCAACTTCCGAGGCTTTGGGGACGGGGGGGGGAGGTCTGCCTGCTGGTGGCGTGGCGTGTGGGGGGGAAACATCCCGCATCGTCCGACTTCAGTGTAACCTTGGTGCAAAATACTACAGGTAGTCCTCAACATATGGCCACAATTGAGCCCAACATTTATGTGGCTGAGAGAGAAATTTGTCTGGAATGGTAGAGGGATTCCTGCCTGAGCAAGGGGTTAGACTAGAAGACCCCCAAGGTCCCTTCCAACTCTGTTTCTATTCTTATTATTACATTTGTTTTGCCCTGTTTTCAACTTTTCTTACCACGTTTGTTAAGCGAATCGCCGCAGTTCTTAAAATCAGGAACCCGATCGTTAAAATGAATCTGGCTTCCGGGCAGAAGGTCGCAAAAGAGGATTACGTGACCTTCCAGGATGCTACAGCCGTCGTAAATGTGAGCCAGTTGCCAAACGTCCGAATGTAAATCACCTGACCCACGGGGATGGTATAATGGTCGTTAAGGGTGAAAAAAACGGGTCATTGGTTACTTTTTTCAGTGCCGGTCACTAAATGGAACAGTTGTAAATTGAAGATTACCTGAATTTGATTTTCTTTGCATGGCTGGGAGGGGGCGAGAGGGACGCTCGGCTGAACGAGAAAAAAGGAAAGAAAGATAACTCGGTTTCTTCCTCCTTTGGCAAATATTTCGGGCACCGTTTCAAAGAGACCGTCTCTCAGTGACCAAACCACAGGGGAAAAACAAAAGCGGAGATTACGAGAGCCATAGCCCACCCACCACTGTCGAAATAAAAGGATTTCAAATCCCTGACTTGGCTGGTTACTTGGTGTGTCTTTACGTGGGTTGAAGGAGTAGAATGGAATGGAATAGAACAATGAAAGAACAAAATAGAATAGAATAGAACAGAATAGAATAGAGAATTAATAGGATAGAATAGAATAGAATAGAATAGAATATAGAATAGAACAGGGAATAAGAAAGAATAGAATAGAAATACAGAATACTGTATAATAGAATAATGAATGAAATAGAATAGAACAGAATATAATAGAGAATTAGTAGAATAGAATAGGGAATAAGAAAGAATAGAATAGAAATACAGAATATAATAGAATAATGAAAGAATGAAATAGAATAGAACAGGATATAGAATAGAACCGAATAGAATAACCGAGTTGGGAGGGACCTTGTAGGTCATCTAGTCTGACCCCCTGTCTAAGCAGGAGACCTTATAGGTTCTTGTGCTTGAGCGGGGGGCTGGGGCTGGACTGGAAGACCTCCAAGGTCCCTTCCAGCTCTATTCTATTCTGAAATTATTAGCCTTGTCAGTTTTGCACCAAATTTTAATTTGAGGGCAGTCTCCAAATCTGGCAGGGGGAGGTAGACTAAGGCTTCCTCCCCGCAGTTCTAATCTTGGAGAGAAGGTGGGTGTGCAAGGAAACGGCGTGCAAAAAAAAAAAAAGTGCCAAGAAGAAAGGAATACGGCTTTTAAACAATGCACAATGCTCGATCCCTTAATTATTCATAATGGAAGTGGGGGGGGGGGAAAGAACAACTGTTCGCTCTGTAATTGATTCTCACCATGGCCGGAGGACAAACAGATGGGTCCAGTTATTTGGAAATAAGTAGTTTTCCCTCAGATGGTGGCCACCGGTGAGCTGGTGCTATGATCCTCTGTGGCCTCCAAGCATCCTTTTTTTTTTTTTCCTCCCCAGGGTTCCCATGGCAATGGTTGCAAAGCAACGAGGAGGCAGAAGGGACCAGCTGGGGACCAAGCTTGGTTCCTTAGCATTATTCTTTCAGGAAAGTCCAATTCCTGGCAATTTCATTCCTCTGAAACCATGGCTGAACTTGTCTCCAGCGATGCTTTATAATTTTCTGGGGTCTCCCATCCAAAAATAGGCCCAGCCTAGCCCTGCTTAGATTTCCCCCACCACCAACAACAACATTACTCGGGATGATGCTATAAATCCAGGCTGAAATGCATACGGAGGAACGTGAATTTCACAATAATTTTTTTTTTTTTTTTTAAAGTCTCCGCTCCCATGGGGCTTCTTGTATTCCTCCTGCAGAATAGCAAGTGGAGGTGAGTAAACGAAGAGGCACGAATGGTCCTTCTGGAAAAGGGGATGGGATTGGTCTCTTCTGGAAAAAAAAGGCAGATGATACCCTTATGCTAAAAGCTTTAGCGGAGGATTAGCGTTCTGAGATAATCTCTTGGGGATAATAGAGAAGGTGAGAGGGGATCAGAAGGGAAATTGTAATTAAGCTTGGTTTCTAAATTTTCTTATCTGCTGAGCAGTTCCTGTATACTGGAGAGCAAGAGGGACTGTTTAAATTTGAGTATGTATCTATATTCCTTCCTTCTCTCTCTGTCATCTGTCTATATCTTTTTCTTCTTTCCTTCTTCCTTCTTTATCTACCTGCCTATCAACTCCTGTCTGTCTATCTGTCTCCTTCCTTCCTTCCTTCCTTCCTTCCTTCCTTCCTTCCTTCCTTCCTTCTCTCTGTCATTTGTCTAAATATTTTTCTTCTATCTCCCTTCATCCCTCCCTCCGTGGCCTTTTCATCTTTTCAGTCCAGCCTTAATTCTTTGACCGTGAGAATAACATTCCCTCTGGAATCCCCGGCTAACTAACTTCTACTTCTGATCAAAGGTCAATGTGAAAAAGAGAAAAAAAAAGTTTCCCAGAAAAATCTCCCGTTTTTCAGCCTCACAAAGCCGAGCCGAAGAATTGGAAATAAAAAGTTTTTAAACTGTTCCTAGAAATTCTCCCCCTGACGCTCCCAGAAAATGGATTGAATCCATACTGGTTTTCTCGTTGTTGTTTTAAGTGCTGCTTGAGTGTATTTCATTGATCTTTCAAGCTTGGATCGGAATCAGACAGAGACGGTTCCGCCCAGCGTCTGCTTCCAATAAACGAGCAGTTTGCAAAATGGATTCCGATAGATCACCCAGGCCGACTGCATCAAACCATCCTTTCTATTTTATTGACACATCTCTGAATAGACATTTTCGTTTCCTCTTTTTCCATTTTCTTTTTTCCTTTTATAATTTCTTTTTTTTCCCCCTTTTCTTCTGTTCTTGCACTTGGCTTCTGTTCAAAGTTGGGGGGATCCTCTCCCCACCTCGCCCCTCGTTCGGAGCTAGCGGTCCCTCTGCCAATGGTTTTTGAACCAGTTGCTCACCTGGGCGGGGGTGAGTCCGGTGGTCTAGGCCAGGTGCCTATTTTGGGAAGGATTTGGGTAGGGGTCTTGCAGGTGCCCCTCCCACAGCAACTTTTGGATCTTTTCCTGGGATGGGTGAAGAAGAGACAGCTGCTAATTATTTTATCACGAGTCAATTGGGTGGCAGAGAGACGTCAAAGCTTGTAGATTTTGCAAAGAGGGTGGGGGGAAGCTATTGTTGTTGCAAATGGTTTGTCAACTAGTCCTTGACTTATAACAGTTCGTTTAGTGATCCTTCAAAGTTGCAACGTCACTGAAAAAAGGGACTGACGACCGTTGTTCACACTTACAGCCGTTGCAACATCCCCTTGGCCACCGGCTCGTATTTCTGACGGTTGCAGTGTTCCAGGGTGAGGTTGTAAAGTGAGGCAAAACTCAATCGCTGGCCCCAATTGAGGCTGAAATTACCCTTGTTTAGCGGGACACCTCTGGACTGAGCTATGCCCCATTTTACGGCTTTTACGGCCACCGTTGTTAAGTGAAACTCTACAGTTTTTAAGTTAGTAACCCAGTTGTTAAGTGAATCGGGCTTGTCAGGTCGGAAAAGGGAAAAAGCTGCCTGGGTGACTTTGGGCCAATCACCAGGTGACGATGAGTTCTAGTTCTGCCTTCGGCATGAAAGCCCACTGGGTGACTTTGGGCCAGTCATCAGACTGGACACAGACTGCAGCCCCCATTGGAATATTTGAGCGGGGTATGTGTGTACCTGAGCCCATGCTTGCCTCTTGTATCATACAACACACACGCGCGCACACACACACACACACACACACACACACACACACACACACAGAAAGATCTCTGGATTTATTTATTTTTGGTAAAAAAGGAAGATTGATGGAAAGCCCTCAAGCGCCCTCTAGTGGTATAAAGTTTCCACTGCACATTTAGGAGTCCTGGACATCCTTGATGGTGAGAGCTACTTAATTCAGACTTTAATGCCCCAAATCTCAGAATAAATAATCAAACCACATTGTGCAATCTCAGGCCAGAATAGATGCAGGTGCCAGGAGAGAAAATCCGTTGTGGGGACGGCTTCACCTGGGGGGGGTGAAATCCCTCCGTAGCTTCAAGAGGCAACCAAAGATAAGTCTTAAAAAATTTAGAGTTTTAGACAAAGCCATGCAAAATATTCATGGGCATCCCTGGGTTAGGATCACAG
The DNA here is from genome assembly GCA_024449315.1 of Daboia siamensis. Taxonomy (NCBI): domain Eukaryota; kingdom Metazoa; phylum Chordata; class Lepidosauria; order Squamata; family Viperidae; genus Daboia; species Daboia siamensis. Next base: position 72,549 of record JAKJMR010000796.1, read on the forward strand.
CTGGGAGCAGAATTTTCTGTGGCCACCCAAGGCAGCTGTTAAGGAAGTCACGCTTCGTTTTGTCACCTTTTTGTTAACGGTGGTTAAGCCAATCACTGCAGCTCTTGTGTGTCACGTATTAACAACCGCGTGGTTGTTAAACAAAGATGGCTTCCTTGCGGGAAGCCGACTGGGAAGGTCGCATGATTTTTGACCCCAAGATGCTGCAACGGTTGTAAATGTGAGGACTTTCTTGCAGACGTTTCGTGACCCAACTAGGGAACACCATCAGTGCTAGGAAGGGAATGGGGTTTACAGACAGCGGGAACACCAAGGACCCCACAGTCCTCCTCCTCAAATCTCCCCCCCTCCCTTCTAGCACTGATGACATTCCCTAGTCGGGTCACGAAACGTCTGCAAGAAAAAACACCAAGCGCGGAGAACCCCAAGGATCCTGCAAAAATTCAAAGGCTTGTTTTTCAGCCTGCCTCCGTTGGGTCATTCAGGCAACGCAGAGCCTCCACAGCCAGTGGCTCTCCGCCCAGGAAAATATGCATCTTCCCAAGAGCAGAGAAGGCCAACCAGGCATCCCTCCAGCCTCATCCGTCGCTCCCTTATCTCCGCTCGCCTCTCAAACTCAGCATTTTTCTGCCCCCGAAACGTCTCTGATTTCACCCAGCTGTCTCCTCTGCCCTGTGTCCCAGCTGGAGCACACACACACACACACACACCCCGAGGCTTTTAAGCAACCTCCCTCTGTCTGCTTTGCCATTCCAGAAACCCAGATTCTTGCCTAGCCTGTCACCCCTAATCAAGCCGAGATAGGTCCGGTCTGACCAGGATCTCAGCTGCCAGGAGTGACGTATTGCAGATGTGTTCCTTCCTGCACCGTCCCCGGGGGACTTCAATCCTTGCAAAGTCAGCTGGGAGGGGGAGAGAAAAATTGCTTGCAAGATTTGGAGAATCATTTTTGCTCCTTTTTGCCTCTTTTCTGCTGATTTCTACAGGAACAATGAGTGTACGGGGAGAAGGGAGGGGGCGGGATAGAGAAGAACAAAAGCCAGACCCATTTCTCTTTTGGCGTGTGTGATTTTTTTTATTATTATTAGTTTATAATATAGCACACAAAAGTAAATGGGGGGGGGGGGAAGGCATTCACTTCTGATTCCCTTTGGTGCAGTAGAATAAAACATTAATATCAGACCTCAACTTTTTACTTTTACATAATAGCCTAAACTAGCCATTTCGATAACAGATAGCAGATCTAGCTAATCGGTAAAACCCAAAATCAACGTTTCATTATTATTATTATTATTTTACACCTCAAGGACAAAGTCCAGAAGCGGTTTCTACGTAGAAATAAAAGCATTATTCTAATAAAACCCGGACCCTTTTTCTCCGAGATTAAAGGGGGAGGTGTGGGGAGAAAACAGAGCCCTGCCTGCCTGCCACAACGTGGATTTTATTTTTTTTATTTTTTTGGTGGAGAATTTGGAACTCGGCTCTATTTACAGCGCTGATGGCTTCCAGATGTCCAGCAGGCCCAAATTTGGTGTCAGCAAAAGAGCCAGCGAGAAAGAGAGAGAGAGAGAGAGAGAGATTGTATGACTAACGAGTGAGATCAAGGATGGGAAACGACCAGAGGTAATGCGGAGATTAAAAATGGACAGATCGATCTGTACCCTTTTGTTGCTCTGAAGTGGATCCTTGCAGAAATTTGTGGAAGGCGGCTACTGGATCTTCGGAGCAACAAAGTTGGCTGCATCCCAGCTCAATTGCTCCCCCAGGAATGGGGATGGCCCTGGGTGTCTGGAAAAGACTCCCGTTGACCTTTGTGGTGATTCGTGCAGATTCCTCGCTCCGCCAGAAGCCGAGCACGTCATCGTGCAAAAACCCGAGTGGATTCCCTCGGGATCTGAAAAAGGATGCTAGATTGAAGACCCACCTGGGAAGGGAGTCCCCTTCATCCCTCACCTCCATAAAGCCTGCGTGGCCACACCTTGTCCATTCTCGAAATCGAGACTCTGAGTCAGAGTCCATCAGCTTGGGAAAAATCCCCACGAGCGACAGGAACAAAAGAGACACAGACAAAATGTTAATGGCCCATTGTGGGTTTTGGATGAGCAGTATGGGATTTGAAGTCCCTCTATGAGCTACACAACAGCCTCCAAAACTCCCGCAGAGAAGACCAAGGGCCTTTCCCAACCCAACCTTCCCGTAGAAAAGCCAAACGGTTTTCCAGAATTGCAATTCACCGCAGCATGAACACACCCTGGCAAGCCATCTTGTCGATGATGGCTACTTGGCTCAACCATCTGTTCCTCTAAAGATGCTTAAAGGTCCTCTTTGAGATCTTCTGATAGTCACCTTCTGGTGCTTTGGGCCACCAGAGACTCCAGTTTTTCCACCCGAGCCATCTATCTGCTTGGATCCCTGAACCAAGGGTTGGACTAGAAGACCTCCAAGGTCTTCTGTTACTCTGTTCTCAAACTGAGTTGACCGGTGATGGAGGCCATTTCCGTCTCGGCTGCCTTATGGTCAATTCTCCAACTGCGTGGTTCAGCCAGCTTTACGATTCTTCTAGAAGAAGGATCAACCCACGCTGACCGTTGATCCAGGTTTAGCGAATGGGTTTAAGACAACCCAGTTAACAGCTCCTGGACAGGAGTTCTAGATTAGCAATAAAACTCTGTTCATGCCCAAGTAGACCGTTACTCCTTCATGATAGATCAAACTAAGAAAACCAAGCCACACGGATCAGACCAACAAGGAGTCCTTGATTTACGTCCAGCCAATTTAGTGACCATTCAAAGTTACAACGACGTGGAAAAAAAGGGAATTAGGACCGTTTTTCATACTTAATGACCGTCGCCGGTCATGTGATGAAAATTCAGACGCTTGGCAATGGGCTCATGTTTACGACGGTCGCAGTGTGTCCCGGGGTCACATGATTCCCCTTTTGCGATCTTTTGACAAGCCGAGGTTGCTAACTTAACAACTGCAATGATTCGCTTAACAAATGTCTCACTTCTCAACAGACATTTTGGGCTCAGATATGGCCGTTAAGCTTAGGACTAGCTGAATTTTTTATATATATATATATATATTGCCAGCTTCAAAGGCCAGCGAAGGGCCGTTCAACTTGGCCCTGACCTTGGAGAAAAATAAGAAATCTGTGGTTCCCCCCCCCCCCACCCCTTCCTGTCAGATTTATGATTTACAATTTGCAAGCTATTCCGGCGGTGCCCTCTCATTGGTTTGGCTTCTCCGAATCTCCCATTCCTCTGGATTTTAACGGCCAGAATGATTGCATCCGTCTGGTGTCCAGTCACCCGAGGGATCTGGGCAGTCCGGGCCTACGAGCACAAAATGTGAAGGTCACTTTGCCCACGTCACAGTAGCAATACGAAGGGCGTCCGAGAATCGGACCACAGCGTGGCGCGACCTTGTTTGAAAACATTCCAGACGGAAAGCAAAACTTTCAAAAGGAAGGAGAATGAGGGGGGAAAGGGAATCACCAGGAGACGGTGAGTTCTAGTTCTACTTTAGTCAAGAAAGCAAGTTGGGTGACCTTGGGCTAATCACCAGGATACGGTGAGTTCTAGTCCTGCCTTAGGCATAAAAGCAGGCTGGGTGACTTTGGGTCAATCACCGGGAGACGGTGAGCTCTAGTCCCGCCTTAGGCATGAAAGGCAGCTGGGTGTCTTTGGGCCAATCACCAGGAGACTGGGAATTCTAGTCCTGCCTTAGAAATGAAAGCCGGCTGGGTGACTTTGGGCCAATCACCGGGAGACGGTGAGTTCTAGTCCTGCCTTAGGCATGAAAGGCAGCTGGGTGTCTTTGGGCCAATCACCAGGAGCCTGGGAATTCCTGCACGAGACACAAAGCCAGCTGGGCACCCTTGGGCACCCTTTTTCTCTGCCCCAAGAAGGAAGCAACGGCAACCCCTTTGTGCAATCTTGCCAAGAAAACGGCAAGTTCCCAGCAATCCAAAAACCGATTTGAAGGCACACACAAACACACACACACACACACACACACACACACACACACACTCAGACACAAAACACCCTCCTCTCAGGGAAGAAACTCCCACTGCCCACTACTCACTCGAGGGCTTTGCTTGCCATCCCACCCACCCTCCCCAAAAGCATCATATCAAATAAAGTCACATTCTTCTTCTGCTGACTCGGTCAAACCCCCCCCCTCTCTCTCACACACACACACACACACACACTTCTTCGCTGTGACCCTTTCCACTTTCAGCCCCGCTGCCAAAAAACCAGCGTGGGACAGACGGGAGGGGGCTGGGGGACCCACACAGCAGACAACTATTCCCTGACACAGCGGAAAAATTGTGTTTTCCCCCCCACACCACCCGTTTTGTCTTTTTTTTTTTTTGTCTGCAGTTCTGGATTTTAGCTGGCAGAGGAATTTTGTGTCAATCTGCAAAGCCAGGCTCATGGGGGGGGGCTAATCCCCCCCTCTTCCCCCCCCCAATCACACATTCTATTGAGCAGGCACGCGCAGACACACACACACACACACAAACACAAAATACACATCCACGTTTCGTCCATTGGGAAATCCCTGGAGCTAAATCAGATTTGGCCATTTGAGGTGTCGAAGGAAGGTGGTCCTTGACATAGGTCCAAAATTTCCGTCGCTAAGCGAGACCTCGGTTAAGCGAGCTTTTGCCCCGTTTCGTGACCTTCCTTGCTTGCAGTTGTGAAGGGAATCACTGTGAAAAATGGTATTGGTGGCTTTTTTTTTTTTTTTCAGCGCCGTCGTAACTCAGCTCGCTAAATGGACGGTTGCAAGTCAAGGAGGACTCTCTGTAACGGAATAACAGAGGTGGGAGGGACCTTGGAGGTCTTCTATACCAACCCTCTGACCGAGCAGGATGCCCACTTCAGTCAGAATCCATTCTTAAAAACCTCCAGGGATGGAGCACCCACAACTTCTGGAGGCAAGGAGTTCCACTGGCCAATTGTTCTCCCGGTCAGGAAATTCCTCCTTAGTTCTAGGTTGCTTCTCTCCTGGATTGGTTTCCTTAGCCTGGTTTGCTGAGCCTTTATGGCTGAGCCCCCCCCCCCCCCCGCCCCTCTCCCCCCCCCCCCCCCACCTTCTTATTCACAAAGGCATCGTTTCAAAGAGAATCTCAGATCTGAATGCAATTCAATCGCAGAAATTTCCTCCTTGTCTTTAGTTGCTTGAGAAGCCTTGGACGGGTACCCCAATCCTTTGACTCATGGTGGGGGGGAAGGGGTTGTTGGTGAGCTGGCCTCCCAACCTTGAAGGGTCTCTCTCATGAGTGAGTTGCCCCACCAACCTTCACCCCCCACTCATCCTCCCCCAGGGACCCGAGGAATGTCTTGCAAGCTTGGGTGAAAGGTTGAGTCACCAAAGACGATGAACTCAGCTGGAAACGCTGCCTGGGGCCTTTTGTTTCGAGGTCAGGGGGTCACCAGTGGCATCCGAGAAGAGTTGTGATTCACAAGCCCACAAGGAACGGGCTTACAAAGAGGCAGGCGACCCAACTTGTGCAGTTGCTGACCAGCTAGGAGAAAAGGAACTCTTGGGTGGCAGCCTGATGTGAAGCCCCAAGGGAAGGTCAGGAGATGCCCACCGTGGTTCTCCATGGACGGCCTCCTCTGGATAGCAGAGAGTTTTCCTAGCTCAGGAGTGACCCCTGGGGTCCTTGGTGCCCTCTGGGCTGGCTCGTTTTCCTGCAGATGTTTCAGGAGCCGGCTGTGCCAACACAGTTGGCATTGTGTACCTGCTTTGCAAAAAACCAGCTGGCAAGGTCCTCTGATGTTGGGACAATCCATTTCGTCCTTTTGGACGGGCAGAAGCTTCACCTGGGCACTGAAGATTTAGAATAGAATAGAATAGAATAGAATAGAATAGAATAGAAT
>JAKJMR010000797.1:0-11077 GCA_024449315.1 Daboia siamensis
TCTCAGTTTTGTCGTATTTTTTCCCGCTGTTCTATGGGATAGAGCAAATTAACATTCAGTTCCAATATAAATGGAAACCTGACACTTCCAGAGGTTCCTCAGCTACATGCAAGTAGTCCTCAACTTACCACAATTGATCCCCAAATTTATGTTGCTAAATGAAACATTTGTTAAGTGACTTTTTCCCCATTTTCGGGGCTTTCCCCCAACAGTTGTTAAGCAGATCACAGCATTTGTTGAGATAGTAACATAGTTGTTAAGAGAATCTGGCTTCCCCATTATTTTTGCTTGCCAGAAGGATGCAAAAGTTGATCACATGGCACATTTTTCAATGATGTTGTAACTTCGAATGGTACTAAATGAACAATTGTAAGTTGAGGACTTCCTGTAATTTCGGAGGGCTATTTCTTCTATACACAAGTAGCACTGATGATGTTTTACAATATACGTCTTACAATAAATAACCATCCTGGAAACTTTTTTGGAATACGAGTTTACTTACAGAAGAAAGATTCAATATTTACCATTTAATAATAGGCTGGAAGATAAAAGCCCGGAAAGACATTGATCAGAGGCCATGAAGGTCACTCAGAAGGTGAATTTAACAGAATGACCGAGTTGGGAGGGACCTTGGAGATCTTCTAGTCCAACCTCATAGAAGTCCAGAAAAGGTTTCCAAGTAGAAACTAAAGTACTGGTGTGTTTTTCTTTCATCAACGGAGTCAATTTAGCCACCTCTGCTAACTTCATCAACTTTTGCAGCCATTCGTCCATTGTGGAGATGAAAATGTCTTTCCATTTTTCTGCATAAAGTAGTCTTGCTGCCAACATCATCTCTTAACATTGAAGTTCCATCTTTTTTCCCAAGTCTTTTCTCCATTAAACCAAAAAGAACAGTTCTTGGTTTTACCTTTATATTCACTTTAAGTATTTTCGTATTAGAATATAAATCCTACTCCAATATTTCTTTTCTTTATCACATGTTCACCATAAATGATAAAAGCTCCCTTGGGCCAGGATGTTTTTCAGCGGGTTATGAATGTGGACATGTAATTTGCCTCCGGTGTCATGTTTTTTTGGGCGTTGATACCGACAATATTTTAAGGATTAATTTAATTTATTATTTACTGCCAAAAGTCATATTGCAAATAAGTACATATATATATATATAGTGTTTGTTAAATATTTTAGAATACCTTGCTAGGCCCCAAACACGGGGCAAAACTTATTACCTGTTTCAGCCTAACCCAAGGCCATCCACAAGCTGTAGTCACAATAGTGACAGCTCATATTTGTGTAATTTTTGGGGGGATTGCTTTAATTTTTTGTTAGCAATCTAAAAAAAATTATATATATATGAGCTGTCACTATTGTGACTACAGCCTGTTGATGGCCTTGGGTTAGGCTGAAACAGGTAATAAGTTTTGCCCCGTGTTTGGGGCCTAGCAAGGTATTCTAAATACTTAACAAACACTTAACACATATCTCCCTTGCTTCTCAGCTAACAAAGCGAGAAAGAACCTGAGGCCTAAGGGTTAGAACAATTGCCTAATGTGCAATCAGCCCAGGTTCAAATCGCAGAAGGGTGTGGCTGACTGATGAGAACAAATAAGTTTGAAATAGCTATATTAGTCTCCCTTTAATTCTTTGTTAGCAATCCAAAAAAATTTACATATATATGAGCTGTCACTACTGTGACCACTGCCTGAAGGGGCAGAGAATGCATAAATGCAGAAAAGACGTTAGATTTTTAAGAGACACCAAACCTGTTATTTCAATCAGTGCAATCCCCGATGCTATTGCCATATGAGAACAGCAACAAAAGTCAGAACACAATAGGTCTGTCACTAACCAATTATGGAAAACATGCTACTCGCCATTTCCATGATTCTTCTCAAAAAGTCCACTCATTTGCTAAGTCCACTGTATATGATGACTGAGCATATGATGTATATGATGACTGTTTTATCATAATATCCTACAAAACAGAGAAAAACATGATAAAAAGGAAAATCAAAGAGGTCATGTTGAGATAAATTAATGAAGTGCTAATGGCTATAGCTCTTTCCCACCTTTACTTAGCCATTGTTTTAGTTGAGTGTATTGAGAAGAAACTCAGAAACAGCAAACATGTATTTAAACACACACAAGCTGAGGCTCCCATGTCAATTTTTTTTAAAATCCCATTTATATTTAAATTTAAATTTTACATCACATCATGCCCTGCTGTAAACTGAGGGCATATATAGTATCTCACTTTTAAATATAAATGATGCTTCCTTTAAATGGTTAGATGGCCTAGACATTTGTTTAGAACATAGATCTTTGCCAAATTTATGTTATAATATGTTATGTTTATTAGTCTAGATCAGGGGTGTCAAACTCAATTTCATTGAGGGCCACATCAGCATTGTGGTTGCCCTCGGGGGGCTGGGTGGGTATGGCCAGGGTGAGCACGGCCTACTGGGTGGGCGCAGCTGGAGTGCGTATGGCCTACTGGGTGGGCATGGCCAGCTCTACATGATTTGCATCAAGGGTGCCTATGGGGGCCTGGGCAGGAGTGGGACAGATCTGCGGGTCTCTGGCAGGAGGAGGGTCTCTGGGCCAGGTCCAAGGCAGCAGGGACCGTTCCCTCACTGTTTCCAGGAAGGCTTCGGGGGCCACAGGAAACCACTTCGTGGGCCGGATCTGGCCCCCGGGCCTTGTGTTTGACATGTCTAGTCTAGATGAAATGTTAATATATATTGCTAATCCATGTAGGATATGCCATATACTAAACAAATAAACACACACAAACAATAATAAAGAGAAATGGGGAGAGAGATTTAAAGTTTTGCTCCCAAATGGGAAATATCCAGTGTAACCATTCCTTCCTGTTGCCTTGCCTTGTTTTGCCCTGGTATTTTATCACCACCATAATCTTATTCATACTTATTTATGGAATTTTGTGTTTCCCGGCAACTGTCTTTGCTGCAAAAAGTGTTCAAACTTTTGACAATAGTACCTGTCTCAGCCTGAGGGGTGACTACAACAGCACAAAACGCAGGGACTACGGACCTTCCTCAGCTCAGGCTTGATTTTAGGCCCCATGTTGGGAAAGGAGGAGGCCATTTCCTATTGCCCAGAAATTCAGGGACTGGGTATTGGATCTTAGCCTCATCATTAGTTCTCGACTTAGGACCACAATTGAGCCAATGTCTCTGTTGCTAAGCAAGAGTTTTTAAGTGAGTGTTGCCCCTTTTACAACCTTTCTTGCTACAGCTGTTAAATGAATCAAGTTGTTAAGTTAGTAACAGGGTTGTTAAGTGAATCTGGCTTCTGCAAAGGGCAGCTCTATACTCACGAGGAGGCAGTCTCGCCCTCCTTGATAGCTGCATTAGACAAATGGAGGTGATGCTAGGAACAATGCATTCATGAATAGGGGGTTGAAGTACAAGACCTCCAAGGTCCCTTCCAAATCTTGGTATTCTCTTCTGTTATTCCACCTGCATATAGACGGATGGCAATGGACGGCGGAATCAGCCCCAGGGACGAAGCCCTGTGAGGAGCCACTTTCCCCTGAGGAAGTTTCTGCGTCATCTTCTTCTTGTTGTTGTTGTTGTAATTGTTCTTATTGTTGTATTTGTTCTTGTTCTTGTTACTGTTTTGAGAATAAAACCAAAAAAGACTTTATAGATAATAATTTAGTTTAGGCCTATCTTCATTATACGTTTGTTAGGAATAGGGTGAATTTTTGATTAAATGCAGAATTTCATCAAACTTCTTTCTCTCATTTTTGTCGTATTTTTTTCCGCCATTCTATGGGATACAGTGAATTAGCATTCAGTTACAATATAAATGGAAACTTCCAGAGGTTCCTCAGCTACATGCAAGTAATCCTCAACTTAGCACAATCAATCCCCAAATTTATGTTGCTAAATGGAACATTTGTTAAGTGACTTTTGCCCCATTTTAGGACCTTTCCTCCAACAGTTGTTGAGCAGATCACTGCAGTTGTTCAGATAGTAACACAGTTGTTAAGAGAATCTAGCTTCTATGTTGGTTTTTCTGGCCAAAAGTATGCAAAAGTTGATCACATGACCCCAGGACACTGCCAACATCAGAAATATGAGTCAGTGGCCCAGCAACTGAATATTGATCACGTGACCCTGGAGCTACTGCAACGGACATTAGTGTGAAACAAGATCACAAGTTCATTTTTGCAGCGCCATTGAAACTTTGAACGGTCACTAAATGAACTTTTATAGGTGCAGAACTACCTGCACTTTCTGAACGTCAACCAGTGTATTGTCTAGTAGGAAGGAGAATTTTGTTCAGCAACATCAGGAGGATCTCTCCTTGGAACATCGTGATTGGAGACACAGGAAGCACTGTAGACCTGCTATGGTGGCAGAAGGTTTGCAGTCTTCCAGAAGAAGGAATTTTACAGAACAAGACCCAAGTTACACTGGCTAAGAGGCTATAATTTCTTGCAAGTCATTGTTGCTACAATGCATACACTCAGAAAATACTGTATATAAGATACACAAATGGGACAACTGAAATGTCAGGGAAAGTGTATGTCCTAACCCGGCGTGAGCAATTTCTATGTACAGTGATTTCAATTAAACTGTAAATAAAATTTATCATATGAATGGCAACATAGCATAACTGCTTTGCTATTCTCCTTTCAGTAACCTTGTTTATTGGTACTACATTTTCAACTGAAATGAAATGTTGCTTCAAGTTTACTGAGCATTAAGTATATAAGAGCACCACAAATATTCGTTCTTCTGCCTTACAATTGTTTATCAGAAACTGGAATATCTGCCATCTGGATTCATGTTTTTTCTCCAGTACTACGACAGCAGATTACAATGCATTGACATATGCATTGATAGTGCACCATTACGGTGGTGCAGAAAGCAGCGCAGATATGAGTGTGCAGCTTGAAATTTTTCGACTTTCTGGTTGAAATGAGTATATACATATTCTTGTAAATCATGCTAACACCTATGAAATTAACAATGTAGAGTGTAGAGTGCTACAAGGAACAGATATTTATGACTTGGATTCAAAGGCTTGATGTCTGCCCTCTCCCCCATTTGCACTCATGTAATTGCATTGTCATCACTCAATAACCAGACCACATTCACAGCTCTTTGTGGCATCCCACAATCACGTGACTATAGTTTACAATGTTTTTGCTGGCATTGACTTCCAGTTTCTGGTAAAAAATGCCGATTGTGAACAATGGGTACACTTAATGACTGCAGATTTCATTTAATGACCGCTGCAAATACTGTTGTAGAATAGGTTTGGTCACATGATGAGCTACTTAAATCACCAGTAAAACATACCACCTTAATTCCAGGCTGGTATTAGGTGCCAATTGCTATTAATTTTTTCTAAAGATCTGAAAGATTCTCAGTATTATCTTCTGTGCATCTCTATCTGCAAAACTGCATTTGCATACAGCTCTGCAGTTCAACTCCTCTAGCTGTCTTTCTCTGAAGAGGTGAGTGCAAATCCCAAACTGTCAATTTGTCTCCATGCAGATGGTGGCCTTACAGCGATTGTAACTCGAATGTTTAGAGAACATTCATCTGGCACATGCAAAAACATGGATGTCCCTGGAAGCCACCTTTTGAGTTCCTTTCTGTCATACACACCTCCATGCATTTGCAGTGCATTTCGATATCCTCCCCTCATTTTGTCATCCTTTTTTAAATAAAATAATAGAGTTGGAAGGGACCTTGGAGATCTTCTTGTCCAATCCCCTATTCAAGCAGGAGACCCTATATAATTTCACAGAAATGGCTGTGCAGGCTCTTCATAAAAGCCTCCAGTGATGGAGCACCCACAACTTCTGAAGGCAAGCCATTCCACTGATTAATTGTTAGGATGTTTCTCCTTAGTTCTAGGTTGCTTCTGTTCTTGATTAGTTTCCATCCCTTGTTTCTTGACTTCTCTTCTAGTGCTTTGGAGAATAGGTTGACCCCCTCTTCTTTGTGGCAGTCCCTCAAATATTGGAACAGGATCAACCTGGGTGAGATGAAGGTGGCTGAATATGGTTGTTGAGGTAACACAGAATTCTGAAATATTGTTGGATGAAGAAATGGAAAACCACCCCATTCTATCAGTCCTTATTGGCCAAGAGGCTGAAACATTAAGGAAAAGCACTCCACATTCAAATATCATATACCTGAACAGGCTGTATTGTTGAAATCCATTTGCAGTCACCTTATTAAAATGTCCTTGATTCCAGGTCAAAGAATAACATTCAACTGGGCTGGTAATTGATTGTGCAGTTGTTCGTGTTTTTATGCCTGTGCTCCATGACACCCTGACATCTCTTCTCAGCACTCCTTTCTAATACTGAATGCTCTAAACATAGTTACTGCTGTCTATGCTCACTGATGTTTTATTTTCCCATTTGTGTAATGAAGGGAATAAGTTAGTGTGACAGGCCAGTTCATTCAGTGAAGTAAGGATCATCGTTGGTTACAGTATTTATTCCAATGACATACTGACTTCTTCTCTTCTTTAGGAATTGAGGCCATGACTGAGTTTGGGGAAGATATATCAGCCACAGCTTCAACAAAGGATATAGAGTCCTCCCCCCCAGTGAAGAAAATTCTACCACATTCTATTGTGCAAGTCAAAACAACTGAATGAAAAACATGGCCAATTATCCAGTAGCTACATTTTTTTGTGGATTTCCTTTGAATGTGAAAGAATGCACGTAGCTAAAGAGAGTGAAAGTTATTTCAATTTCTTTCAGGTCTTCCATGGGGAAGAGTTTCACATATAAATTCATTATTGTCCACATACTAATTCAATACTGTCCACTATTGTTTGAATTAATCTACATATTTTTTAAAAAATCAGAATTGCAGGTTGCATTTAAAAACTACTTAGAAATGTTTTCTTAAATATAAGTACATTATCTATAAATGGATATACTCATGTGAAGTATATTTTATATGGATTTTTTTTGTAGTGGAGATGATATCACAGAATACAAAGACCTCCAGTCTAACTGCTCCAATTTGAATTTTTCAGGAAAGTGTAGATCAGGGGTCTTCAAACTTGGTCCTTTTATGACTTGTGGACTTCAACTCCCAGAATTCCTCAACCAGGCATGCTGGCTGAGGAATTCTGGGAGTTGAGCTCCATAAGTCATAAAAGGGCCAAATTTGAAGACCCCTAGTGTAAATCGTGATGGTTCTCTGCCATATGTTGACCAAATCCACAAGTGTTGGGTAATCATGAGCATGGAGGTCACAAAAGTAAAAACAAATTACACATAGCATCTGCACAATCCAAGACCTGCTAATTTTCCAGAAACTATGGCATAATATCTTCCTACCTTTGTCAGAGAAAACATGGAATGTTTCTCTACTTTTATTTTTGGAATGTGCTAAGATTCAGTATGTTCTGATTTTGCTCAGCCATTTCAGAAGCTCAACACTTGACCCCTTGAAGCAGACAAACAAGGGATGAACAAGCAAACACAAAAGAACAAATGAAATCCAGCTAGAAGAATTTTTGCATGATGCAGTAGTGAGAAAATTGTATAATCCAAATGCCTCCTTAGAGAATAAGTACATTTTTCTCTGAATATACAATATTTTTACTTTATGTATTCTTTGATCAATGAAACATTGAATTTTACATTACATATTCTCTGACCAAAAACATCAAATGTTCCATAACTATATTGGCATAGAAGAATCTTTTATTTCTTTTTCTGACAAGTTGTCTAGGAAAATGTTTCATATTTAATAGGGTTTGAGCATCTTCAAGGATTACAATCCTCAGTTTTAGCTCCATATTTAATATATTTTCATCCTACTGTATTTTGAATTACCATTTGTAGAAATGAAAAATAATGAATGCAGTCTGAACAAATTTAATTGAGTCTCAGATTGTATCTAAGCAGTTTTAAGCATGTAGCCATTTACTCTACATGAAATGAGCACTTTGGGTTCACATGCAAAGAAAGAAACAAATCAATGACGGGTTGCTGTTTGAAATGCTAATTATAGTGATTGAGTGGGGATTTAGGTTTGTTCTTCAGTAGCTTATATTGGAGATGCAATACTGTCCAAATATTGTGCAATCAATACTGGGAAGGTAAATGGGCATTTCACCAGGAGTCCTAGTGGTGCAGTGGTTAGAATGCAGTATTATAGGCAAAATTCTGCCCACAGCCACAAGTTCGATCCTGACGGGCTCAAGGTTGACTTAGCCTTCCATCTTTCTGAGGTCGGTAAAATGAGAACCTGGATTGTTAGGGGAAATACGCTGACATTGTAAACTGCCTGGAGAGTGCTGTAAAGCATTATGGGGTAGTATATAAATCTAAGTGCTATTGTTATTGCTATTTCAGTCTGTAAAATATGTCCAAACCATTTTCCAAATTCTAGTGCTGCCTTAGAATATTAGTTTTGCTTAGAATGTAGGTTGACAAAGGTACTATAGGAAACCAGCCACCAAAGAACATGGTGGCTGGACACCATTAAAGTTGACACCAGCCAGAACATAAAAAACTCAAGTAGAGAAGATCGAAGAGTGGACAGACCTAGCTCACAAAATCACTAAGAGTCAGACATGACTGAATGGAAAAGGGGCTGCAAAATTTCACATTCATGTCCCTAAGTGAAAGCAACATTACAAAGACTTAATCTCGTACATCTACTAGATTCCTATCCCCCCAAAGCCTACAATTGTAATACTATTAACATTTACCTAGGATCCATATTTCATTGAATCAAAAAATGTTTAAGATTGTACCATAAGAAATTTATTCCATCTTAAAACTTTCAGGATGAAACATAAATGGCATTTCTCATATATAATAATGGGATAATTTCATATTAATATAAAATCTCTTCTTTAAGCATCACCCCACCCCGCCAATCAACCAGGGCATTTTGGTTCCTGTTTGCTGATTAATAGATTTGTTCATCAATGTTCATTATGCTCAAGTGTAAAGCCTACTTTCAAATAACTGAGGCATTAATATTTCATTTCTTGAAAGTGTTTCCATTTAAGAATCATTTCTGGAAAGTACTTCTAAGTCCTTAAGGAAATTTCCATATTTACAGAATATGGACACAAATTGTCCTATTCATGGAAAGTGTACTCATTTACAGATTTTTTTCTTTTTAAAAGTAAAGTATGAGCTAGCCTGTTCTTGGGAGCTGTTACTTTTAAGTGGTGGAGGTTAAAATTTTGGAGAGGGAAAATGGATACTTGAAGACTGAAATTTCAGAAACATATCTGATGGGAGATCATCAGAAGACGTTTGGTGCAGTAACAAGAAATATGATATGGCATGTCTGGTTTCTAGAATACAAATAGTCCTCGACGTACAATAGTTCATTTAGTGACCGTTCACAGTTACAACAGCACTGAGAAAAGTGAGTTATGACCATTTTTCACAGTTGCAACCTTTGCACCATTCCCATGATCATGTGATCAAAATTCAAATGCTTGGCAACTGGTTCCTATTTATGACCGCTGCTGTGACCCAAGATCATGTGATCACCTCCTGCGACTCCTGTCAGTCAATGGGGAAGTCAGGTTCACTTAACAACCGAGTTATTAACTTACCAACTCCAGTGATACACTTAAAAACTGAGGCAAGAAAGGTTGTTAAATGAGCCAAAACTCACTTAACAGATGTCTCACTTAACCACAGAAATTTTGGGCTCAATTGTGGTCGTAAGTCGAGGACTACCTGTACTCTATTTTGCACCCTTTTTCATGTTCACCCACATGTCGTGCTAAGTGCATTCAGTCCTCATAAGAAGGTTTTACACGTCCTTCTTGATTTTCTTTCTTAAAGATTGGCTTGCACTGCAGGGATCCATCTGACTTGGATCTTCTGATGTCTCCATCATCCACACAGAGGGTCCCTTTTTGGTGTAAGAAATTGGGATTTGAAAACCGTGTGACTGTGCTTTTTATATCAGATGATGCACTGCAATTTTTACCCACAAAGAAAACATTGCAGGAACAGCTGTTATTTTCACATTAAGATTTTAATGACACCGTATTTTTGGCTTACTCCAAGAAGGAAGTGAAATTGACTGACATCTCTGCCAAAAATTAAAGTAATGATTTTTGGAAACGGGAAATAAAGTCAGTGCTTAATAGATAGGGACTCTTGGCTAATATTGGTCAATTCCTCAGCTCGTTTCATGCTGATGAAGTCTCTTTTTAAAACTTTTCTAACTGTTTTGATAGCGCTAAATTTAAATTGCACTTTCCTGTGGGATTTAGTCATTCATTGCATTTCTGTTCTGCCTTTTCTATGGATGCTCTTGGAAAGATGGATAGGGCCATGTTTAACTTTATCCCATCAACAACTTTGTAATGTGGGCTGGGTTGAGAGGGACTTGAACACAAATCTCTGTATCCCAACACCTAACTGATGCATGGATATCTTGTCACTGATGTCTTGAGCATCAGTGAATATAATTATTGCATAATTATAAAATAATGCATGATAAAAAAGAGTAAGGGACTACTTCATTTTCTTCCTTATTCCCAAGAAACCCTCCCATTCTGCCTGCTCTTTTAGCTCCAACAAATATTTTTGGTGCAAGAAAGTTTATAAGGATTCTGATTTAAATAATTTGTAAAAGGAATTAGGTTCTACAGAAGACTGGATTCTTAACAATAAAATCAACAGAAAGACCTTTACATTCATATATTTTCCTCTTATGCTATATTGGAAAATAATGGCACTTCCCAGAGCTGATCTGTGAGGGACCATATGCTGCTTAATCAATACTGATTATTCTGATTGGAATATATGAGTTTAAAATGAATAGTATTTCGAAGGGTGCAAGATTAGAGGAAGGGTGCTCTGTGCATGATTCAGACTGCTTTGGTGCATTCACTCATGACAGCCATCACTTGATGTTGCAGTTGAGAATTGGCAGCATGTAAAAACAGGCAGTCTATGCAAGGCCTAGATACCAGAGAATTCCAGATGACATGGGATGGATGGATGGATGGATGGATGGATGGATAGAGATAGATAGATAGATAGATAGATAGATAGATAGATAGATAGATAGAT
>JAKJMR010000797.1:20332-39822 GCA_024449315.1 Daboia siamensis
CCCTGTCTTAGTTAGTCAAAATTTGCTGAACTTTATGCTTATTCCCCAAAGAGCCTTGAATTTTAAAGGCGCAAGATGGCAAGAAGATAAAAACAGGAAAAATAGCTTTTAACTGCTTTTTGTTCCAATACTGAGCATAGAGATGGGCCTTTCCCTGAGTTTTCATCGGATAAGCAAGGCCTATATTAGAATATTGGAATAAGCTTAGTACAGTATGAAGTGACGGATAATTAATTAAAACAGAACTGAATCAGTCTGGAGACACATTGTGGAAAGAAAAATGCGTGTAGAGTGTTCTTAATTCTGAATCAAAATGAATGCAGGCTTTGACTGAAAATTAGCTGCCTATTTTACAATGCTGTGCTCTGCATACAGGGCCCTTAACAGTTTTTAGACATCCATAATTGTAAATAGCTCTATGAAGCAATGTGTAGCAGCAATATTCAAGAGACCTTTTGGAATGATAGAGGTCCAGTTATATCTTTTCAGACTAATAAATTGCTATTAAAAGGCATTAACTTTCAAGAGGCAAAGATCACTGTAGAATGACCTCTTGCTTTCAATTGTTTAACAAGAGCACAGCAATAACCTCACTTATACGTGCATATGGAAATAGCAATAGCACTTAGACTTATATACCGCTTCACAGTGCTTTGCAGCCCTCTCTAAGTGGTTTACAGAGTCAGCATATTGCCCCCAACAATCTGCGTCCTCATTTTACTGACTTTGGAAGGATGGAAGATTGAGATGCCCATACCTGTATGTGCATGTGCATTTACAAATCATATTTGTGAAATCTGTAACCAATCTGGATTTTTGTACAGAAGTGTTTCTGCTTTGTACTACTAATAATTTTAAAAAATTCCACCATGAGTTGAACATGTCTCAATTCTGTGTGTGTGTGTGTGTGTGTGTGTGTGTGTGTGTGTGAGAGAGAGAGAGAGAGAGAGAGAGAGAGAGAGAGAGACTTTTGGTATTCTTGCAAAATACCAAAGGCAACAACAAAGACCCCACATACTTGAAATCTACCAGTTTTGATCTATACTATTTAGATATCAATTTTCTACAGGTTCCAGGAGCACTTTCCAGGTCAGTGTGAGACTGAAATGGATATGTTTTAAAAGAAAACTCAGAATAATGGCCGCAATTGCCAGAATTCTGACTGTTTTAAATCCAAGAGGCTTTTAGTTTATGTACATAGACAAAATATACTTCTCGCTTGTCCTTAATGATTAATCAATCAAAAAAGCAATTATTATTTTTCAAAAAAAATCCATCCATCTTTCACCCATCCATTCATCAATCAAGAATCAAAAATCTGATTTTTGTTAGTCACTGATGAGTGATGAAAATTAAAATTATTCAGAGTTTTGTAATTGTAACCAGATGAAGTAGATTAAAATGCAACATGCCCAAATAGCAAATGCTAAAAAGAAATCTAATATGCTTAACCCTAAATTACAAAATTGCTGAAGTACTAAAAATAAAATATCACTATGCTAAGCTACCTAGGAACTGGAAAATTGAATTAATAAGCTAATCAAATATTTCAAGTGTAGCCCTATTTATCAGCCGATCACTCAAGTCACTTTGAGTCGAAGTGATTGAAATGATACAAGAGCAGTTTCAATAAGTAAATGAGTAAATTACAATTTATAGGCCAAAATCAAATATTTTAAATCCCTTGAAATAATATAAAACCCAATAATTGGCATCTCATTTGTGCTTTCTTTTCTAGAAGTGCCATATTTACCATTCTATTAACATTTTGCTACCTGCCATACAATGTTAAATGCATATCCACAAGTAGATTTGCTCATTGTTCATTACCTCATTAGGTAACAAATTTAGTGCTCCACTACTAGAAAGTAACAATCCAATCTCCATAAGAGGAACTGTGTAAGAACATTACTCAGATGAACACAAATACACAGTAGAAACCAGAATATCAGAAGAAGGAAACAGACCACCTATATGACATCTTCAACAAAATGCATGCCTAACTTCATCCAAAAGGAGCTAACCATTCAACCTATTATAGCACAGCCAACATAAGCTATGAAACTGCTATCCATCAAAAAAGTATCTCAGAAACAACCCACAGACTCTTACAACCACACTGCATCACTATAACACACAAACCAACTAAAGCCCTCCAAAACATCTTAAGTAAATCAAAAAACCCAGGAATGCAAATTGAAAAGACAGGAGTCATCTACAACAGGGCTCTTTAAACTTGGCATGCTGGCTGAGGAATTCTGGGAGTTGAAGTCCACAAGTCATAAAAGGCCGATCTACAACATGCAGCGTAAGTCTATAACAGCCATTGTATAGAACGGACAGGTAAAAGACCAGCAGAGTACATCCATGAACATAAACTAGCAGTCAGAAAAGACTGAAAACTGCATTTCACAATGCATAAACCTAGCCCTAGTTGCACCTAGGAAGTGGTAAACATCCTCGACCAAGCTACATCCAAAAATGCTAGGGAATTCCTAGAAAATTGGCACTTAGACAAATCAACAGGCATACGGATATAAACAATAATTACACAGCATTCCAGAGACAATAAAAAGGTAAAAGCAAAACAAGAAGAACAAAATATCTCTTTCACAGCAGTCAACACCCAGATAAACCAGGATTAACATCAGGATTAACAACAGATATATAATCCAACAGTAAACAATATCTTAATCAAGGAACTATCAACTCAAGCAAATAATCAAGCAGTAAACACCAACCTAATCAAGGAACTACCCAAAAGAAAACAATACTCCTACTAACAGTGACATGGCAAGGCACTGAAGATAAGCAGGGAGCAAACCCCACTCCCTTCTACCAAGCTAAGAGAGCAGCAAGGACTCTATTTATCTTTGCAAGTCAGAAGGTGTCCTGGATTTGCCAATCCCTAAGCCTGTGGCTCTATGAAAAACTATCCAAGCAGTTTCTTGCCATTCATTTCTTGCCATTCAATAAAGAAGACAGCAGTTCACCATTTAAACTTTATTCAGCGCTGCAAGATCTGGTAAACCTGTAAAAAAATAAGCAATAATATATAATTACAACACAAATAACAATTAGCAGCCATGCTCTATAAAAGAAACCATGTGCTCCTAGCTATAACATAGTCCACTTATTGACTAGACCAGGGGTAGGCAACCTTGGCTCAGGAATTCTGGAAGTTGAAGTCCACGAGTCATAAAAGAGCCAAGGTTGCCTACTCCTGGACTAGACCAAAAATATAACTGCCCCTACACCACTCAGAACCTAAACTGCCTACAGGTGTGAAGGGATTTGCTGCTCACTTGCAGCACCTCCAGATCGGTGGAGTTTGCAGCTGAAGAGCCATGAGTGGCTTCTCTGAATGGAAAATGGAGGCTGGAATGGCCTCACTTCCCTTCTCTTTCCCAACAATGCTTGCAACAGGAAGTGACAAGACAGGAAAGGGGAAGTAAGTATTAATCCCTGAACACTTCCTTATGAAGGGAACATGCTACACCTACTTTGCCCAGGAAGATCAGGGTTGCCAAACTTACCTATAACCTAGCTCAGGGTTACGCAACCTTGGCTCTTTTCTGATTCGTGGACTTCAACTCCCAGAATTCCTGAGCCAGCATAGCTGGGAGTTGAAGTCCACAAGTCATAAAAGAGCCGAGGTTGCCTACCCCGACCTAGCTAAAAAAAAAGAAAGAAATTAACCCTATCCTCCCAGAGCAGCAAATGCTTTGGTGACAGAAGAGAAGGCATTCCCCCCACACATACACACTTTGCCTTTGCATACCAGGGAACCAATTCTGAGATGATTTCTCCACCCCATCCCTCCTTTGGACTTAGACCGTTGCCTAGGCCAGTAGTTCCCAACCTTTTCTATATCCCACACCCCTAGAATGCTTTTGATATACTCTCACACCCCTCACAAAAGTTCTAAATAACAGCAACAAATTATGCATATACATTATAATTCTCGCACCCCTGGTTGGGAACCCCTAGCCTACACTGTGGCTCTTCCTCCTGTGTCTCAAAGTTATTCTCATGGCCCCGTTACACATATAAAAAGCAGTTTTATGTAGCATGTTATCTACATTATATCATTAGATTAGTATTCATATATATCTTATACTTACCATGTTTCTCCAACAGTAAAACCTACCCTGAAAATAAGCCCTAGCTTGATTCTTTGTGGATGGGCCTAATATAAACTCTAGCTTTGTGGTGAGGCGCATGCCTAAAAATCAAGCCCTACATGCTCCGCACCCATTTACCTTATGCCTCTTTTGGAAGAAAAAAAAAGTAAGATCAGGGAAACACAGTAAAAGCGATTAATAGATATCAAGCTGGCGCAGTGGTTAGAATGTAGTACTGCAGGCTACTTCTGCTGATTGCTGGCTGCCAGCAGTTCGGCAGTTTGAGTCTCACTGGCCCAAGGCTGACTCAGCTTTCCATCCTTCCGAGGTTGGTAAAATGAGGACCCAGATTGGGGACAATATGCTGACTCTGTAAACTGATAGAGAGGGCTGTAAAGCACTATGAACCAGTATATAAGTCTATTGCTATTGCTACATTTCTAAGCTTATCCCAAATTTAGATCTAGAGATAAAATACCCGGTTCAGAGTTTTGGTATATATTTGTTCCACCAAACATCTAGGAAAAAAATACTTCTGATTCCATCCAGCATAATGATTTCTCATATAAATGGCTTTCATATAATGTGCTAACAGTACTTAATAAAGTAATTGGGCAATAATTGTTGGAAAGTTCTTTATTCCCTATTTTATCAAAAATAACATTCTGAGGACAGTGACACAATTACCAGTCTTCAAAAGATTGGACATATCATGTAATTTAGCTACTGGAAATGGCTGATTCCATTTAATCATTACAGTTTTTCCCTTTTATAAAACAATCAACTATTTATACTATATTAATGTGGCAGCATCAGTTGCACAGGAATTTGAATAGGATTTATCTTACACTGTAGGTATGATATATAGCTATCACAGCTTTCTTGGTCTCAACATATAGTCAAACCATGATTTTCCATGCATACTATTCATTTATTTCTTTTCTATTAGCATTTAATAATGTTCAGAGAAACTATTTGATTAGGACCTAAAAACTGGTTTAGTCTGCATACACGTCAACTTCTCCGTTATGGACATTTCCCAGCTCTGTGGCAGATGATATTTATTGGAAGAGGATCATCAAATGTTATCTACTGAATATAAGGATCTCACAATCACAGCAGCAAGAATAAAAATGAAATTCACATAATATGAAGAAGAGGAAAGAGATGGAATTCTAGATATGGTCGGTGTGCCAGAATAGAATAGTTAAGCCAACAACTAATAATACTTGAACATTACACAACAAAGGGAAATACATGTAAGGATAGTCCTCAACCTACAACTGTTTGTTTAGTGGCCATTCAAAGTTACAACAGAACTGAAAAAAAGTGACTTAGGACCACTTCCTAGATTTACCATTTGTTTCAACAGTCACATGATCAGGTGCTTAGCAACTGATATGTATTTACAATGGGTTGCAGTGTCCTAGGATCATGTGATTGCCATTTATGACTTTCCCAGCTAAGCAATGGGGAAGGCCAGATTCATTTAACAACTGCAGTGATATTCTTATCAACTGATTTCTCTTGATAAGAAATTGGCAAAAAAAAGTAAAATTGGGCTTAACAACTTAATAACTTACTTAGCAACAGAAATTCTGGTCTCAATTGTCGTCATAAGTTGAGGACTAACTCTGGGGAGGGGAACAATGGAATATTAAAAATTTGCTGCCCTCCCTATTAATCACCTGTGCCCAAGCTTGAACAAATCATTAAATGTTTCATCCATCATACTTAATTAGAAAGAAGGCATTCAAAATGTTGACAATATCCTGAAACGGAAATAAATTATTACATGAGCCATTTCATTTTGGAGAAAATCCCTACTAATTAGCTTTAAAAAAACCAATCACACACACTGTCTTTCAAATGCTCAATTCTGTTGAATGGCTTCATTTACATAATATTTGAGATGCTAATTAGAAAAATGGGTTGACACACATATTCTTAGTATTTTCTATCTAGCAACTAAAAAGGCATGAATAGAATTTGTGTGTGTGTGTGTGTGTGTGTGTGTTTGTGTGTGTGTGTGTGTGTGCATGTGTGTGTATGAAGATGGTAGAGGACAGGACATACATACATACGCACATACACACATTATACATACCCACACAAACATACCCACAAACACATACGCATACACTTCCTCAATCTAAATGTAAATAGGAGTGGTGCAGATTCTCCCATACTAAGGAAAATAATGGCTTTGCCAGAACAGGAGAAGTGGCCTGTTTAAATTCAGTTTATACAGTGATGTAGACTATAATGCAGATACTAGCTATTTCACCAACTGTATCTGAACCAAAAGTTTTACAAACAGGTTTCTAGGTTGGGTGTTGGTGGTGGAGTTAGCTGAAAATTTTAACACGTAAATCTGAGTATAACAAAGGTAATTAATATACCTGCATACTTGCAGAAAAAAACCAGGGGATTCAAAAATTCTGTTGCACTATTCTGAGATTAGCAACAATAGGTGGGGCTTAGAAAAAGCATTAAAAATAGTAAACCAAAAGAGTTAAAAGAATGTGTTGAGAAAAATAAAAAGGGAAACAGAAATGAAATTAGTTTTTACCAACATTATTTGCAATACCTCTCTGTCAGGGTTGAATTGCTAAGTTGCTGCTAACTTCTACCGCTACTCAACTTGCCATAGAAACAGGGGAGGAGTAGAAAGCATGGGGATGAAATGGGATTCTAAGAAGCCGTCAACAGACCATGAGGGCCTACAATAATGACAAGGTCACTAATGTATGTGTCAGGTGAAGAACTGGACCATTCCCATAACAAAACAAATAATTATAATTAGACAATGTGAACACCTGGTAGATGGGTGTTAAGGGAAGCTATTGTTAACCAGGTAAAATTTTATGTGGGAAAACCAGAGCTGGTTTTGCTTCTCTTGTTCTGAGGTGTGTACTCAATAAATTTTTATATTTTATGGCATTTCAAAGTCTTGAAGATTCCTTGATTTTGAGTTTGCTAGTCAGACAGTTGACACGCTATACCAGGGGTGTCAAACTGCCAGCCCACGGGCCGGATGCATCATCTGGAAGCCGCACCCACCCCATTGGCGGCAATGGCAAAACCGTCCTGATACGTTGCGTGATGTCACGTGAGATCATGAGTTTGACATGTCTGCTCTATACCATATTTACTTTCAGCAATTACACACATTGCTTCATATACAATTTTACATTTTGTTCTTTAAACTTCTCAAAACTTTTTTCAGGATCTGATCAATTTCATCTGGGCCATCTTTCCCTTCCTCTTTACCCAATTTCCATCCATATCTTTGTTTTTCAATTTTATACTAATTCACTCTCTCTATATATGGCATTCACCTCAGTGTAGTCCTTTGTGCTGATCTCCCATTTTTGTATTCCATTCACATTTATTCAGCATCTATTCACTTTATCACCTGTTCTTTTTTTAAAAAAAATAAGATAAAGCATACAGCAGGTTACAAATCTTAATCATTACCAGTTCCATGAAGCATCTCTGCTTATAAGTAAGAACAATTTTGGCAATTTTGGTACATTTTGGTAAGAAAGCTGCAAAAGCAACCTAAACCCATTTTTTAGTCCCAGCAGGTTCTCACTACTGTATGCAAAGTCCGGAGACGACTTTGCAAGCCAATCTCCATCTGTAAGAGCTCAGGGGAGGGGGAAATCCCCTTTCCAATGCTGCAACTTATGAGCAATGCTGCAACTTCTGTCAAAAAGGAGTGTTACCCAGATTGTTATCTGGGTGTCAGACATTTCCTTTAGATAAATTGGACTTTGTGTCTTACTATGTGGATTAAAGGTTATTGCAGCTAGCTCGTTTTTGATCTCAGCACATTCCCCCAAACAGCAGGAAATGTACATCTGTTCTCTAAATCTGTGTACTTATGGCTTGTACATCCCGCTGATTCCTCTGCCTTAGTAGCTTTTTTGACCGCATTCCTGGGATCCTTGAGGTTTTTAAAGCTTTCTCAAGGCTTTCTTAATGAGAACAAAAGTAAAAGACTGATTTGGCAGTGAAAGCCAGCCCCAAGAGTAGCAGATCAAAGAGATGGTCCATTTAATTTCCAGCTCCCATTGCCCGATAATAAAACCTAGAAGAAGTCCTATATGTTTGCATTGTTAAAATTAATTCCATATCAAAACCTGTTCTCTAAAGTCTCAAATATTCTATGAAAAGTGACTTCTGTGTTCAACACCATTTTCAAAGTACATTTGGGGTTTCTTTCTCAATCCTTTCAGTGCTGGTGGCCACTGTGGTTCTGCTTTGTGTCATCAGGCTGAAGCTTCCCAAGTTAATCCTATGGTTTTGATTGGAAGAAAAAAAAAACAGCCCAGATGATGATTTTTCTCATAATTATGTCCTCAATATTTATTTTCAATTGCATTCAGGTTGTATAATGGTAGGTGGAAATGACCTTAGGAGATGGAGGAAGAGATGCCGCCTGAGGGAAAGGTCAAATAAGAGAACATAATGCACAGCTGCATAATGGGAGGAGAGACGCTCAGAAGGGACTAAATTCTCAAGTTCTAAAAAAAAGATTTCTACTTTTAGACTTGCAAGACTGATGTTAGCCTTCCCAGGTAAACCAGACAGGAAACATGACCAGATAAGCTAATTCTACTTATTGTAAGGATACATTAACAGCATATTGCAAGTCTGAAAGTACAAATGTCCCACCCTCTCCTTTACAGTCTGAGAATTTGTGAGGTTGCCTACCCCTGAACTAGACCATCCTGTATCTGGTTATTGGCACAACAGAACTTCTGAGAGCAGCCATACATAACAACAACCATACACCACATCCCATTGGATCTGAGCCGATACCAAACCCAAATTTGGGAGGACACAGATCTGAGAAAGGAATCCCCCCATCCCAGAGCCAGCCAGGTTTTGGTTAGACACGCCTAATTTCCCACATTTAATTGAAACAAAATTTCAGCCCATCATAAGGATTATAGCTTCCAGATTTTACTGAAATTTTCTTCGGGGGGGGGGGGGGAGTGAGAGGATCCTTTTCCATCCATTTGAATGAGATGGTTAAATAAAGGTCAAAAAACTATTTAAAGTAGTTTTCTACTACTAATTAAGAATCTTGATGAGCTGGCCAAGTTGATTCTCTTTTTACAAAATTTAGGAGCAATGAGAATCCATTTTTCATTTTTGCAATTTTATGCTCTCTTCATTAAATAAAATGCACACATATCTGATTTCTATTATGAAAAGAAATAGAGACAAATGAATAAATAAACTATATGAAGTTTGTCACAACTGTCTGAATTCACAAAATATTTCAGAATGTTGATAACCAACAGATTAACTTCACATGGATAGTCAGATTTAGCCTTCCAGAGACCTGTTAGATTGAGGATTGCCCCCGACAGAGACCGGTGGAGTTGAGGACTGCCCCCGACCTCCGTTCATTTCGTCGGGACCTGAAGACCTGGCTCTTCGAGCTCTCTGGCCCAGGCTGAGAATTTTTAATTTTAACTTAGTTTTAATCTTAATTTTAACTGGGGTTTTTATTAATGCAGGGATTAATATAATTTTTTTAAATCTGTTTTTAACTTTTATATCTGTGTTTTTTAATTACCCTGTAAACCGCCCTGGGTCCTTCGGGAAAGGGCGGTATATAAATGTAATAAAATAAATAAAATAAATAAATAAATGACATTTCCAGCAGCTGAATTCATGAAGTATTTATTATAATGTATATGTTATTACAACTTGCATTACACAAATGCTTGAAAAAATAATCTTTGTCAAGCAAAAAAAGGAACAGAAAAGAGATATATCAAACATATACCACAGGTAAAAGGTGTGCAAATATTGACAGCCTATTGTTTTCTGCAATATACATATTGCATATCTGCTTTTGTAGAAATGTACCTGCAAAGGGCTATTTGAGGCATGGTTTCATTATACATTTGCAACTATAAATGATATGGGACACATCAGTGTTCAAAAACTTGCTGTTATGAAAATAATTTAAACAGTGGATGGGGCTCCATGCTTTTACAAATTAAGTTGATTTCCCATGCAATTTGCCCTAAATTTTTGAAACGTTAGACATTCATCTCAAAATATATGCATTCTGTCAGTACCAAAATGACAGATGGATATTTCTCTTTTGACCTTCCATGTTCAATGAAACTAATGGCCCATTACTCTCATTACCTATTTAGTAGTATCTCAAATCCTTTTTATTGACAGTCTGGTTAATATTGCAAGTTATGCAGATCTTTTAATAGCCTAGAATGGTGAAGCTAGAAGATGCATGGATGCATGATTGGAGCATTTTTCTTTTTTTGCAAATATTACAGCCTGAATGGACATCTTTATTCTCCCTTCTTCTAGTCCAATATCTTAATTCCTTCATTTCACAAATCCTGTGTTTGAAAACTGAGTTGGAATTATAAATGTATGTGCAGAATGGAATCTATCAGGAATGTAGTTGTTTGCTGATACATTAGTATCCATAGGCACTACGCTAGACCCCCCCAAAGCCTAGGATGGATTAAAAAATCTGTTACATTGTGTTGCTATCTTGGTGATATCCTTGCCATGAAAACAAGTTAGGTTTAAACCTAGAGAGACAGGACTAGGCCAGTCTTCAAAGGAGGTTTGACTAAATGTTGTGACTGAGTTGTGCTTTTTTTTTTGCAATCGCTCCCCAGCACAGTTTTTCTGTCAACACTAATCAAAGTGCTACATGCAAATGGCAACTATACTGTCTATACATTGCTTGGAAATCAGGGAAAATTGGTATTGATTTCTTTAAATAATTATATATGCATCCCTCTGCTAGCAATGCACTGAAATATATGCAGAACGGTAAAATAAATTGGACTGAAACTGATCCCATCTCAGTACAGTTTATCATATTACTCATTTTAGAGACTATAATTCAGGCACTGTGAACTCAGAATATTGCCAGAAGATATTTGAAATTAAGGGCCAGTGTGATCTTTCTTGAACACCCCCACCCCAACATATTTCAAGAGTGAGTTGCTGAATGTTTCTTTTTTTAATGGTGTGGTCATCTTTTTATCCAGGTTTATTATTATGCCATCCACAATTAAAGCTGCACTCTTCATCTATGCTCTTTTTGCTAATGCTTCTATTGCTATTTTCCTATTTATTGGCAGGTATTAGTGTATGAGTAGGCATCAGACTCAATCAGAATAGAGCTGGAAGAGACCTTTGATGTCTTCTAGTCCAACCCCCTGCTCAATACTATACTATTCCAGACAAGTGGCTGTCCAGTCTCTTGCTTAAAAGCCTCAGGTGATGGAGCACCCACAACATCTGAAGGCAAGCTGTTCCATTGGTTAACTGTTTTCACTGTTTGCTTCTCTCCTTGATTAGTTTCCATCCATTGTTTTTTGTTTGGGGCTTTGGAAAATAAGTTGACCCCCTTCTCTTTGTGGCAGCCTCTTACATACTGCTATCATGTCCGCCCCAGTCCTTCTTTTGAATAGCCAAACCCAAATCCTGCAACTATTCTTCATATTTTTTTATGAACTCTTTTATATATTTCATGACTCTGCACCAAACCTGACACTTAAGATGCAGAGATACGGGATGCTTCAAACCAGACAAAGTAGCAGGCAAGATGCTAAATTGTGGAGAAGATTAGTGCATGAGTATGTGTGTGTGGGGGGGGGGGGGAAGGGAGTATTGAAATATCTCAAGTACCTTCTTTGATTTTCTTCCTGAAATTCCTTGTAGCTCATTAAGCCTATGGCAAGAATTTATTCATTCAGGAGCATTGACATTAAGCTAAAGCATTTGACCAAACCTGATGATTATTCTTTCCCATCCCTCAGGATAGTTGTTAGTAATGAAAGGGACAATTCTCTCATCTTTAAAATGACCCCCAAAAGTGCTGAAACTAAACTAGAATCAATAAAAGCTGGTGGAGAGTAACTCCAGAGAGACTTAGCCAGTAGGTTGGGATAAAATTCTGCTGCTGCTGTGCATCCGTATTTCATCCTATGACTTATGATATACGAGTCACAATGTTGTATCTCATGTTTATTAAAACGGTGGGCAAATAAGACAGTACGGGACAAGTACTCTTGTACCGCAAGAGTTGCGTGCAAGGTAAAAAATGGAGGTGCTTGCCAATCTATTTTTAATTGATGATTTATTTATGTATTTGTCCAATCATACAAAACTGGCTGGGTGTTAAATGAAATAGCCATGAGAATGCCATGGAGTGCAGAGGTTCCAAGCAGCTGGAAAGTTATGACAATTGCCCTTTGAAAAAAGAAAAAAGAAGTAGACCTATGCTTCAATGACTCTTGTTGGGCAAACATGTTAAAAAGCACATTACAATTATATTCTCAATGAGTAAATATAGTCTATTTGCAAATTCAAAGAGATAGATAGATGATAGATATAGATGATAGGTAGGTAGACAGACAGACAGACAGAGTATATATTGTAACCAGTAAAGTTTTGCTGTTTTAAGCTCACTAGGCTTCTGTGTGTGCTAAAGAGCTGATTGGGCTTCAGTGTTCAGTTGAAAGTGATTTGAGTGTGGCTATTTTCCAGGGCTGTGAGTGGGTGACCATAAGTTGAACCTGGGAACACATAACATAGGGGAATCTGTGATGAACAAGCTACTTCTGATCAGCTTATGCTGGGCAGAACTGAAGTGAGTGATGAACAAGTCAACCTCCCCTCCTATAGCTTCTTCAAGTCCAGGGTTGGCATACATTTTTTGACCTTTTTAGAGTCAAAACTGTTCTTTTCAACAGAGACTTTCAGGCTATGAAATGTGTCACCCCAACAGGCACTCACAGTCATAAATCTGTTAGCAGAAGAGGAAGCAAGGAAAATTCTCTTCAGAAAATAAAATTCTCTCGGACTGACTTTGGAAGCAAAACACTGTCATGTAGAATGCAAGGGAAGAGATAATGTAAATGTACATAATAAGCTATTAAGATGAGCCAGTATTGGTGATATTGTATTTTGCAGGAGTGAAAGAGAGATTGATGGCTACAACAACTTTCCTATGGGTCTCATTTTACTCGCTTCCTTTCTATCTGACAGTTATTAGTGTTAATTGTCTGTCATTGTCAGTTGATTGAAATGAGAGAAGGTGCTATCTCAGTACAACGTTTAACTTCAGTTTAAATCTCCAAAATAAATAGCTTCGGTGAACAAAAAAATCATACGTGAATGAAAGCTTTGCAATAATGAAGATATTGAACATAATACATTCTCTTGCACTCTCCCTCTTTCTCCTTTATAAAATATTTCTCTCATGGCTGATGTCAACGAGAACTGCATAAATTACTTACTTTTACTTTTCTGGAGATAAAATACATGGAATCCTGCTTTCTATCAAGATAAAGTATACTAACCCAGTATGACTGAAAAGAGTGCATGGCTGCTATTTTCAAAGAATGGCAATTTCACAGATATAACTGTTTTATCTTTGTGTGGTTACCCAATTCTAGTAAATGTTACCAATATAAGAGTATATTTGTAGCTCAGGGTTGAAATATGGGGCCTTGATGCCCTGACAGGGCAAGTCACCTATATATAAACAGAAATCTAATCCCACTCTCTTCCGGCACTGATGATGTGGCTCAGTTTGGATAATGAAACATCTGCAAGAAAACAACAAACTCAGACAACACCAAGGACTCCACAGTCTATTAAGTGTGTGCAAGGGTATGGATGGAAAAGCAGTTGTATAAAACTTCATAAGATGTTATGGAAAGCAAGTTTATGGACATCTGATGAACTCCAGAGAAGAGGGAGTTCCAAGCCACTAGAAGTGACTGCTCTGACAGCTTTCAGTGGAGGCACTCCAGGATCATCTCTATCAAACTGATGCACTGAAGTTCAACTGTTATGAACAGTTATATTAGGTCAGACATGTCAAACTCATGATGTCATGTGATGTCAGAGCTTTTTCGCCATTGCTGGCAATGGGGTAGGCGGTGGTTTCCCGATGATGCGTCCGGCCCATGGGCTGGCAGTTTTACACCCCTGTATTAAAAAGGTAAAGGTTCCCCCACACATGTGTGCTAGTTGTTTCTGACTCTAGGGGCTGGTGCTTATCTCTGTTTCAAAGCCAAAGAGCCAGTGCTTGTCCGAGGACGTCTCCGTGGTCATACGCCTGTATTAGGTAACTATAATTCAGTTATGTTTATCTAATACATGAACTTATTCAAAGACCTTCATACATGTCCTTTTCTCCATACGCTCAAAAGATGAGTGACCAAATGCCACATCCAGCATTCAAACCAAGAGTGCACAAAGTGAACTAATAGAATATCAACAGAATAATAGACTTGGAAAACCTTAGAGGTCTTCTACTCTAACTCCCTACACAAGCAGGAGACCCTATAGCGTTCCAGACAAATGGCAGTCCAGTCTCTTCTTAAGAGCTTCCAATGATGGAGCACCCACAACTCCTGAAGGCAAGCTGTTCCACTGATTAAGTGTTTTTACTGTTAGGAAATTCCAGGAAACTACAGACCAATCAGCCTGACATCAAAACCTGGGAAGATACTGGAAAAAATATTCAAAAAACAGATCTGCTAACATCTAGAAACAAATGAATTTATAATTGGTAGCCAGAACCATTTGTTAAAAACAGATCATGCCACACCAATCTTACTTCATTCGTTCACAAAGTGATGAAATTAGTAGACCAGCAAAATGCTGTGGACATAGTATACTTAGACTTCAGCAAGGCATTTGACAAAGTAGACCACAACCTACTTCTTAGTAAGCTAGAAAAATGTGGGATAAACAGCATCACCACCAGGTGGATTTGTAACTGACTGACAAACTATACTCAATGAGTAGTTCTTAGTGGAACTACATCTGCATGTAGGGAGGTAAGCAGTGGGATACCATAAGGTTCTGTCTTAGGCCCATACCTCTTCAATATCTTCATAAATGACTTAGATGAGGGAATAGAAGGGAATCTCATCAAAATTGCAGATGACACAAAGCTGGCAGGAATAACCAACACCCCAGAAGAATCCAGAAAGATCTTGACAGACTTGAATAATATGCCCCATCCAACAAACTGATATTTAATGTGGAAAAAAGCAAGGTTTTACACCTGGGCAAGAAAAACCAAAGGTACAAGTACAGATTAGGTGAAACCTGGATCAAAAACAGTAACTGTGAGAGGGACTTTGGAGTCCTACTGGATGATCATTTAAACATGAGTCAGCAGTGTGCGACAGTAGCCAAAACAGCTAATACAATCCTTGGTTGTATAAACAGAGGCACAGAAACAAAATCACATGAAGTATTAGTACCACTTTATAAAGCTTTAGTATGGCCATATCTGGAATACTGCACTCAGTTTTGGTTACCAGATTAAAAAAAAAAGAAAGAGGTTGAGACTTTGGAAAAAGTGCCAAGAAGAGCAATTAAGATGATTAAAGACCTGGAGACTAAACCATACAAAGAAAGGTTGCAGGATTTGGGAATGGCCAGTCTAGAGAAAAAGAAGGACTAGTGGGGACATGATAGCAGTATTCCAGTATTGGAGAGGCTGCCACAAGGAGGAGGGGGTCAATTTGTTTTCCAAAGCACCAGAAGGCAAGACAAGAAACAACAGATGGAAACTAACTGAGGAGAGAAGCAATCTGGAATTAAGGAGAAACTTCCTAACACTGAGGAGAGTTAACCAGTGGAACAGCTTGCCTTCACAAGTTGTGAGTGCTTCATCACTCGAGGTTTTTAAGAAGAGTCTCGGCAGCTGTCTGAAATGATATAGGGACTCCTGCTTGAGCAGGGGGCTGGACTAGAAGACCTCCAAGGTCCCTTCCAGCTCTATTCTGATTGAGTCTGATAGATTTCTTCATGACATTTTATCCCTAACCTGTAACTGTCACTGTAACTGAGTCCTTCCACCTTGCTGCTGGTTGCCTCTTTTATTTCCTTGCAAGCATTCAGCCTTTTTTCAGCATGGTACAGTATATCTTCACAGAATGCATCAAAGTAGGAGCAAATAGAATAGGCATCTCTCAAAGCTTTCTCCACAATAAGAGTCATCAGAAATATAACTCATAACAGTTCGTTTAGGGACTGTTCAAAGTTACAATGGCACTGAAAAAATGTGACTTCTGACTGTTTTTCACACTTATAACTGTTGCAGCATCCCCATGGACATGTGACCAAAATTCAGATGCTTGGCAACTGACTCAGATTTATGATGGTTGCATATCCCAGGATCACATGATTACTTTTTGCAACCTTCTAACAAGCAAAATCAATGGGGAAGCCAGATTGATAGAACAGCCATCTTTACTATCTTAAGACCTGCAATGATTCACTTTAAAAAGTGTGACAAGAAAAGACACAAAATGGGGCACAACTCAACAACATCTCACTTAGCAACAATGTCTCACTTTGGGCTCAGTTGTGGTTGTAAGTCAAGAACTACCTGTACATTAGTCCTTGCTTAGCAGCTATAGTTGTGACAGGCAACTCCATGACTAAGTTGCAAATTGGAAAAAAAATCACGTGTAACCATGACAGACTTATATCACTTCCCATTTGATTCTTATATGAGAAATCACAAGACCACAACTTCCTTAATTGTGCTTGTCAGAAGTTGGTTGTGAAGCACCTGAAAGGTGACTGTAGCACATCGCAATCATATTTACGAGAATTGGTCACAAAGCTGGGTTGTTGTTGTTGTTGTTTTACATTATTGTAACTTCAAATGGTTTTTAAATGAAGTAACCAGTAGATGAGAATCTCTGGTTATAACTTTGTATTATCCTCTATGTATAACAGCTCCTAGTATGCAGAGAATGGATTTGCTCATAGGGCTGCCTCAGGAAACAGTAGTAGAGCAATCTCCCTAACTCCTAGAATTCTTGAGCCAGCAGGAATTGCCTAACCCGGGTCTAGGACAACTCACCCTGGCCAACTCACCCCAGCTGTCTCACCACAGCCTACCCAGTTTGGCCAACTCACCCTGGCTGACTTGCCACGGGACAAATTGTTGCTGGCTGTCAGTAGAGAACACAATAACAAACCCACCTACTCTGTATTAGTCCTATTAAGGTTAGCTGGGTCAAATAAATGAGGTGTTGCCTGTTTAGTATGCAGGAGCTGTATATAATAACCTGTTATCTATTAGGGATGCATTTCCTTGTTCTCACATTACAAGAATAAATAAGAGGAAAAGGAACAAAGCCTTTATATGCCAGCAATGGAAACGAAGAACATAGCAATGCTGGCATGCAGCTGTTGTCAATGGTGAGATTTTAATTCTGATTTATATGTTTGCTATTCGGTCCCTTTTGTGTGCTGTGTATTGCCTGCTCTGTTTCTCGGTAAACAACAAGGTGAACCTATCAATCTTTGAAAACTGGATGATTTTAATAAGCTTGCGATGGACTCCCATGAGTTGATGAATTGGTTTTTTGTTGCGTTCTGTGGGAAGTGTGATTGTTTGAGCAAAGAATCAGCTAATAAGAATTAGCAAGGGTTCTGCATACTGAAATCCTGAAAAGACTTAATAAATAAAGAGAGAAGGGGGAGAAGAAATGCTAGTGATGTCATCAGCTGCTGTGCAGTTTTGAAACTTCACGAAACTGTACCTACTTCTCTTAGAATTTCCTAAGATATGTATTTATTTGCTAACATGGATTTAAAAATGCCCAAGTCTTGCCTTCAGAAGTTGTGGGTGATTCATCACTGGAGGTTTTTAAGAAGAGATTGGACAGCCATTTGTCCCAAATTGTATGGGGTCTCCTGCTTCAGCAGAGGGTTGGACTAGAAGACCTTTGAGATCCCTTCCAGCTCTATTCTGACTGAACTCCAGAGGAATCTGGAGGACAAATAAAAACTGGAACAATAGAAACAATACAAAGATGAAGTTCATCTAAACAGAACTAAAATGTGTCATTAAAAAACT
This sequence comes from Daboia siamensis, assembly GCA_024449315.1. NCBI lineage: Eukaryota > Metazoa > Chordata > Lepidosauria > Squamata > Viperidae > Daboia > Daboia siamensis. The sequence continues at coordinate 38,375 of JAKJMR010000797.1, forward strand.
TACAGGGGCTCAAGTATTGCTTCTTCAACCTTATTTTGGGAAATTAGTTGGTAACTATAATCCCATGTTGTATCGTACTATTTCCTCTGAGTGGGGATGCTTCTTCATGAGTGCCTTATTTTTTTTTCTAGTTCTTAAAAAAACAATTAAACAAATTAATGGCCTATTGAAAACCTCTATCAGTGAACTTCATAGTTGGGTTCACACATTCTTCCATATTATAGCTTGATTTATCATGGTTTATTAGCTGTCTAGTAATCAGATGAATTCACAGAACACGCTAAGGCATAAGCCTCAACTTAGAATATGTAATGCTGGGTTCTAATAACGCGCTAGCCAAAACCAAACAGATTATCTATTTTGAGATGGGAAAAATATATGAAAGTTAATGTTAGCTCTAGAATAAGCTAACTCCCTTTCAAAGCAACTCTGACTGTATTGGAAAATCATTTTATCAAGTAGAGTTCTGCCCATCCTGTGCAGATATCTAGAGAGGGCCTGATGGGTGCTTGACTCCCAAAAGAGGAACATAGATCAGGAGATACACCTTCTTTGTGGTCACCCCTAATTTATGCAACATACCACCCCTGAGGTATACCCCTCCCTTACAATTCTGGTGTTCCATTGAGTGCTGAAATGAACATTTGATGTCTGGGGCTTAAACGTGGTGGCATTGAATAGGACACTTTTTGACATTTTATGTGGAGTCCATGTATGGACTTGTAATGGTTATGTTGATGTGTCTCAACAGTATCCTGAGCTTTTGAGTAAGATGGTATAAAATGCAATAAGAACAAACCAAAGTAATATGACATAACTCAAATCCATGGGAGAGACTTCTGATTACTTTACAATACAGCTAATTTGGCCACTACTCCCCTAAGCATCCAATTCCTACTTTTTACGGAGCAAGAAATACAGTCTATTGACAGAGTTCAATTTCATTTAGAGCTGTTAGGTCAACAAGCACCAAGAGTTAAGCACTGCCTTAACAAAGCTGACAAGTCTTGATGATTCCAGAGCAGCACCTGCCTGATGCTGCCTGGCGTCAAACTCCTGCAAAATTGAAGAACAGAAATGCCATGGAAGATTTTGGTTTCAAGCCTGGAGATGTTGACAGGTTGAGATAATCAGGCTGGAAAAGTGGAAAAGGAAATCTTGAAGGGAGGGGTGGGTGGTGGGTGAAGATAACTCACCGGTCCTTGAGCCCTTGAAGTCTTCTTTGAAACCTTGTACAAGAGTGGGTAGAGCAGGGGATGTTTGCATCCTAGCTTCATCCCTTAATTTCCATCTGGCTTTGCTGGGTGGAGATAGTAGATGTGTAAGAAGTGGTGTGTATTGATATATATATATATTGTCAAATGCTTGTTAACTCTTTTTAGATTACCTTGCTAGGCCCCAAACATGGGACAAATCTTATTTCCTGTCTCAGCCTAACCGAAGGCCAT
>JAKJMR010000797.1:39832-54832 GCA_024449315.1 Daboia siamensis
TGTGCAATCAGCCCAGGTTCGAATCTCAGAAGGGTATGGCTGACTGATGAAAACAAATAAGTTTGAAATTCATATCAGTCTCCCTTTAATTCTTTGTTAGCAAAACCAATTTACATATATATATTGATATATCTAATGGTTTTGATTTATTGAAGGGGATACTTTATTATTAATTAGATGATTTAATATGGTGGGAAATAGATAACTTTCAGAAAATAGAACAAGACTATACTCAAATAGATAAGATGTGTATTTTGAATATTAGATTCTGTTGTGAACTGAGATTAGGGAAACTTTGGTTACCTAAAGCCTGGAAATTATAAATATCAAATGTTAAATTTGAATATTGATGGGAAACTAAAAACTGAAAAAAAACCCCAATAAAAGGACATTGATTGTCTATAAAGATTGAATGTAAAAGTAATTAAGATATGTATAAGCTAAAAAAATATTGATAAATGTAATAAAGATGTTTTTACTTAGTTGATATAATAAGAACTATATTAGCTTAAATACGAGATAGCAGATATTAAGGGAAAAAGAGAGGAAATATTTGATGTTGTAACCTGAGAGTTGTACTAAAGATTTTTGTATGTTATTGAATTATTGATTAACCCAGCCACCACACTGCTTTTTAAATATTTAAATGTAAAATTAGAAAACTAATAAAATATTATCCAAAAAAGAAAAGCATCAGCTCTGAATCAGCCAAAGTGATGCGGCCAAAGTGTTCCTTTATTTTCTCTCTCCATCCTCCTCTTCCTCCTCATTCTTTCTGGATGCTAATAAGAGACTTAGGGAATTTAAGGTGCACGTTGTATTTCACCCTTGACAAACTCCGAAACCCTGCTCCATATTTCCCTCCCCTAATCATGCCTTAGTCTTGCCAGTTTGATTCTCAAACATCCAACACAAAGCCTGCTACAACTTCCAAACCAAAAGAAATGGTGTACCCCACTTTAATAAATGACCCCAAGAAAGGACAGATCCTTCCTTTTTTTCCATATTGTGCACAGCATCCATAATTTTATATATGCCTTTATCGTGTCTTTCTTTAGCCAATCTTCTCACCTGCTGAAAAAAACCCCAGATGCAACAATCTTTCCTGTAGAACAGATGTTCTAGCCCTTTGACTGCATTGGTCAGTTCTGCACATTTTTTAGTTCTGTAATATCCTTTCTGAGACATGATGCCCAGAACAGTATGCAGAGCGCCAAGTTCAGTTTCCCCAGAGTCCTGCAAAAGAGCCCTTTATTTTCTGTTGCATTTGTAATTGCAAATATAGAACGTCCTCCTTTTTATATCAGCTATAAATGGAGTTGACATTTTCATTAAACTATCCATCAGGATTGCAAGAGCTCTTCCTGATCAGTCACAGACAGCCCAGCTCCCATTAATATATTTATGAAACCTGGATATTTTGTGCCACTGTGCATCCCTTACATTGAAATGAAGTTTTCATTTACAATCAATGGAGATCCTCTCAAGTTTGAAGAATTCCTTTTGAAGCTCTTCCCAATTTCATTTTTATATTATAATATTACTTCTGCAGTAATCTACAATCCTGGGTTGTATAAATATAGGCACAGAATCAAGATCACGCGAAGTATTAGTATCGCTTTATAAAAACCTAGTAAGACTAGACCTGGAATACTGCAACCAATCCTGATCACCATACTACAAAAAAAGGCGTTGAGTCCTTGGAAAAAACTTCAGAGAAGAGTAGCTAAAATGATCAACGGCCTGGAGACTAAGATACATGAAGAACGGCTGCAGGACTTGGTTTTGGCTAGTCTAAAGGAAAAAAAGAAATAGAGGCGACATGATAGCAGTGTTCCAATATTTGAGGGGCTGCCACAAAGAAGAAGGCATCAAACTATTCTCCAAAGGACCAGAGGGCAAGACAAGAAACAATGGTTGGAAACTGACCAAAGAGAGAAGCAACCTGGAATTAGGGAGAAACTTCCTGACAGTGAGGACAATTAATCAGTGGAACAGCTTGCCTCCAGAAATCGTGGGTGCTCCATCACTGGAGATTTTTAAGAAGAGGCTAGACAGTCACTTGTCTGAAATGGTATAGGTTCTCCTGATTGAGCAGGGGGCTGGACTAGAAGACCTCCAAGGTCCCTTCCAGCTCTATTCTATTCTAGAGTCAGTATCATCAGCAACCTTGACCACCTCACTAAAAGGCAAAACTTTCCATGTGAGTAATGTCTGACTCTTGAGCAGGGTATCTCTGTTTCTTGGCCAAGGAAGCCAGCATTTTCTTAAGACAATTTCTATGGTCATGTGGCCAGCATGGCTATAGGCCAAAGGCTCACTTCCCACTGAAGTAGTACCTATTAAGCTCTTGTATTTGCATGCTTTTGAACTGTTAAGTGCTCAGGAGTAGTGACACCTTACTACTCATCCTAATTTCATATTATATATAAACAATTTAAAAATAAAAAAAAATCCTGCACATTGAACATATATTGAATATCTCCTCTACTCTAAAAAAAGAGTAAAAAGTAAAAATCTTTTACTTTCAATTTCCTGTTCTTTATCCAGTTACCTTTCCTCATATTCCCAAGGCTGTTGAATGTGCTTAGAAGCCTTTGATGAGTTTCTTAAAGGCTTTTTGAAAGTTCAGATATATTTGTAAACTGATGAAAAGCAGCAGCATTAAAATAAGAATATGGGACAAGAAGGAGTAGTCAGTCAGTCCTCATTCTCTGTGCAGTAAAATATATTTTTTGATCCCCTGTATTTATATTTCTTCTTTTTATGTTAGGAAACTGAAATAAGTTTTGATGCAAAGCAAACATATAACTACCAGGAAAATATGCACAAGACCCACATCATATAGTGATAAATTTCTTGAAATGTGTTTGATATATTTCTTATATATGAACCAAAAGATATAAATTCTCTCATAGATTTCAGATAGTCTATATGTCAACCTCACAAAATCTATATCTTCTGGAGTAATTGCAGATGGAAGCATGTGTGTCCTTTAGAACGTGTGCTTGTTTAGGGGAGATACCAGAATTTATATCTAAATGCTTATTTTAAGATAAAATACATATATTCAGGATTGTGTTCTTTGGCAAACAATATAATGAACACATCTATATTTAACCATTCATTTCTGAGCAAAGAAAAGCAACAAAGATGATTAGGGGATTCGAGGCTAAAACATATAAAGAATGGTTGCTGGAACTGGATATGTCTAGTTTAATGGAAAGAAGGGTGACATGATAGCAGTGTTCCAATCTCTCAGGGGTTGCCACAAAGAAGAGGGAGTCAAGCTATTCCCCAAAGCACCTGAAGGCAGGACACAAAACCATGCATGAAGCTAATCAAGGAGAGAAGCGACCTAGAACTAAGGAGAAATTTCCTAATGATGAGAACAATCAACCAGTGGAATGGCTTGCCTTCAGAACTTATGAATGTTCTATCACTGGAAGGTTTTAAAAAGAGATTGGACAACCATTTGTCTGAAATGGTATAGGGTTGCCTGCCTGAGCAGGGGGTTGGACTAGATGACCTCCAAGGTCCCTTCCAATTCTGTCATTGTGTTATGTAGATATTATTTTTACAGGATTGCTGGTTCATGCAGCAATGAAGACAGAAAAATGTGGACACAAAACCTTTAATCTTATCGTGGGTGTGGATTCTTGATGTCCAAATCAGAAGAGATTAGCACGAGGCCAAGACTTAGAAGGAGGCAATTTCCTAACCTACACTGTGTCTTCTTTAGACTGTACCACAATCCATTATAGAGGATGCTACCATTCATTAGAAAAGCATGAAGCATACTTTTTACCATGTCTAGAAAGCCCATACAGGGGATGTCTGTTCAACCCACTGTATCTATACAGCCTGTCCTTCACCAGGACTGTCAAATTTAACATTTGAAGAGTTTTTGCCTTACTTGTCTTAGACTGCATCTTGCTGGAGGCAAAGGACATTGTAGGCATATCCTACTTGTGTGAGTCATTCTTCTCTTCATTTCAAAATATTATAGCACAGCAAGACAATGAAAAAATAGGCTTCATTCAGAAACTGGGACTTGCAATGGAGCCATTAACAAACTGGAGTTGAAGGCAAAAAGGAGATTGACAGCTTAAAGGCGAGAGACATCAAACAGATGGTTTCTGCAAGCTGACAATGCAAACTTGTTTTGGAAATATAATTAGCACAACAGCGGCTATATATGGCAAGCGAAGAGGATGAACAGATTTAGGAATATTAACCAGGAGCAGTCTAAGAAATATTCCATTCGAATGAACAGAACAGTTTCCAAAGAAACAAGAAAGAAAACATGGATTAAATCCAGGCCATGCTGAAAATATGTGCAAACATCCCAAACAGATACCTGTCTAATTCACATGGTTATAAGGGGGGGCGGGGTATAGGGGGAAGAATACAACCAGATTTGCAAGCTTAGAATCTAAATAAAAGTATTTTTTAGTCTTGCTAAGGTCTGCCTCTGAAGGCAGAAAATTCCCATGACCAAATTAATAAGTGGAGGCCACACAATCTGCTGTAGAGCTGACAGTGGTGTGATGCTGACTTGCAAAATTAGCATTTTTAAAAAATTTGAGGCTTTTTCTTTTTTTAAAAAAGAGCAAATACTAACCCATAATCATTATGATAACAAAGTGCAAACTAAAATGTAATTGATGATTGCACATTATTTATTTATAAGTACAAAGCTATCGAACTAATTTAAAATAAGGAAAACATAAAAAGTATAGGAAAAAAAGTGAAGAGAGATGGAAAAAAGAGAAAAAATATTTTAAAAATGTTCTCCTCCCTCCAGACAAATATAAATAGAGTAACTTCTCTAGTACTTCAGATAAAAAAAACCCCTCTTCTTTCCATAGCTCACCTCTTATCAATAATCATACTGCAAACTCTCATCATTCAGCTGCTATTAAGAGCGACTAGAAATTTTAATATATATATATATATTTCAGTCTTAATCAAGAAATTCCATTTTGTAATTCAAATTACCTCTTTCTTTAAGAAATGAACCAAAATAAATATTTCCCCACTTCTAAATGGTTCTTTACAGTCTCATCAGTCCTGCTCAAAAGGAAATCCCATTAGCAGCTATCCGAAACAACATACAGTATATATTTTAACCCTGATCAAACAGATACTCTTTGTAAACCTTTGGTTTACTTTATAAAAGCTCAATCTTTAAACCCATCAAATAATGCCTTACAAGTTGATTTCTTATCATTTTCTCTTGGTCTCCATTCAGGAACAATTTCAGTAATTTCTCTTTATCGCATCTCAAAAACAGTTTCCTTGATTTCACACATTCCAAGTCACTCTTCTAATTTATTATTTGCATATCCCCTTTAATTATTAAGATAGCAGCCAGTTTCACTTGTAAGTTCATGTTGGCTTCTTTTTCCAATTTCACTGTTACACACTGGCATTTTTAGATGCATTTTCAGATGCACTCCATCTTTTCCCATATCACATTTACAGTACAATCCAGAATTTCTTCTCCAAATTCACCTCTGCTATAGTATCAACCATTCTTTTAAATAATGTTTAGTACATTTTTCCCAACAGCCTTGATTTTTTTTCTATAGTCAAATACTATTCCTCCATTGTATTAATGGACCTGCCCTCCTTCATGAGTAATTCTTTGTTCTCTCTGGGTCCCTTCAGACAGCCTTCAAGTCCTCTGTTATTATCTATTTATTTTTCAATCAACAAAACTTTCCCATGGGAGAATTTCCTACAATTGATTTCAAAATATTCAAATATTCTCTGATAAATTTTTAAACACTCCACAGGAAATATTCTTTCAAGTCCCTCAAGTCCCTTAACTTTCCAACATTCACTTTCTAGCCCCCCTTTTGTTGCTTTCCAAAAAGTAATATTTTTTCTTTTTAATCCTTAAATTTACATTGGGGTTTCTTTCATCCAGGGTAGAAGGATGTTTTCACTGTGACCTAGTAAAGCTTGAAAGTTTTCCCTTTGGAAGGTTCTTAACTTCAAAGAAGTCAGTAATAAGCAGCTTCCTAAAAATAGTTAAGAGAGAACATAGGTAAACCTAGTAGCTCTTTAGAAGGTACAGTACCTTGGCTTAATCAAGGTAATTATTCTCCTGGTTCCCACAGACCTCTCAAAGCTGCTGGAGAATGTTGTTTTACAAAGTATCTTGAGGGAGATTTTGTGTGGAGCAAACATATGGACGATCCTTGTCCTCCCCTTAATCCAGAGAGGAATTCTAAGGAGCCAATTTATTCACTGGCTCCTGTTTCTGCCACAGTTGGTGGAGACCATGTCCAGTCTACCACTGCTGCCCTGGAAGTCTCAACTTTAATATCACCTCTCTAACATTCCTGCAATGGTCATTTACAACTCCATTATTTACTGTAGAGATTTAATGATGAGGCATACCATTGAAAATCATTTATCATTTAAGAGATAAAACGCTTTAATTTGTAATACTTTGGTCTGAGGGGCTGTTGTTCTTCTTTTTAATTTTCATAATTGTTTACATAGCCTTATTCACTTTTCCGTGTGATCCCACCATCTGTGGCTTTCTTCCTGAAAAAAAATAAAAAATAAAGAAGTAATAACAAGGTAAGTTCTTCACCAACAAACATTTGTCCAGAACTACATTCAAGTAAAAAAAAAGGTGAAATGTCAAATATAATAATAGTAACTTGGCAATGTTTAGAATAGCTACGTTATAGAACTGGGCAGAACTTCAGGAAGATACCAAACCTTTGAGTAATGTATCCTTTTGAAGCTGGGAACACCTTATTTAGTTTTTTATTATTCACAGGCTTTGCAAAGGATTCTGGACCATGCACAAGAGAACAAAGAACAAAATTAATAAAAATGACAAAAATGACAATGAGCAGTAAAAATTCCTTAATCAAATTACCTTTGATAGATGTCCTCAATCAAGTCAGCTGGATCTGATAACTTGCTGAAGAGTGAAGTAAAATAGCTATGGTGCTTCCTTTAAAAATGTTTTCTGTGCATGTTCACTGCATATTCGGAAGGCTCTTTTGATTATTGGAACTACTAGCAGAGGCCGTTAGAGGGAAGTGAATCACCTCGCTGAGGGAAACCATCTGACCCTTGAATTTTGGTGCCGCAAGTAGCATTGCCTCTAGATTGCAAAGCCCTCGCTTATATGTGGCATGGCCACCTCACGTAGGACAATTGTCAACACTTGTATGTAGCCAAACATTGCCTCACAAAATGGCCTCCTACTTCTTGAAAGGAAACAAAATTGTTGAATTATATCACCCCAAAAATATTTTCAGCACATCTGAGAGTTGGAAGAGGTTTCTGAACATAGCCTTCCACGCATTTATAAATGCATTTGTAAATGTTTCTCTTGATTACTGAATCTGCTGGAAAAGGCTATCAGGGTAATCCAAAATGCCTCACTAAGCAGCCCTAAAACCTTTTTGCAATGATCCCATCCATCATACTGTACGTAGACTTTACGTAGGTTTTATTTATTTATGTGTATTTATTGGGACGTGGTGGTTCAGTGGGTTAGGATGCTGAGCTTGTCGATCAGAAGGTCGGCAGTTTGGCGGGTCGAATCCCGAGTGCCGCGTAACAGAGTGAGCACCTGTTACTCTGCCAACCTAGCAGTTCAAAAGCACATAAAAATGCAAGTAGAAAAATAGGGACCACTACGGTGAGAAGGTAACAGCGTTCCGTGTTCCTTTGGCATCTAGTCATGCCGGCCACATGACCACAGAGACATCCTTGGACAAGCTCTGGCTCTTTGGCTTTGAAACGGAGATGAGCACCGGCCCCTAGCGTCGGAAACGACTAGCACACATGTGCGGGGGACCCTTTACATTTACTTTACCTATGTATTTATTAAATTTATATGCTGCCCATGTCATGGTCTGAAGTGATTCCAAATAGCTTAGAATCGCTTGATATTTTAGATATAAATTCATAGTTCTTTCTAATTTGTTCATTTTGGAGATTTCAGGTTTGGATTTGTAAGCCACTTAAGGTCCATATGATTTGAGGTGGCAAATGAATTGCATAAATAAATAAAAGTAATAAGACAAAATTCAGTTGCCGACTTCTTGGCTTTCCTTTCCTTAAAGAGATGTGATGAGAATCAAATAAAATGCATGTATGTTTTTCTTGGAGGAATAATTGAATGAATATTACCTTTCCTTCCTTCCTTCCTTCCTTCCTTCCTTCCTTCCTTCCTTCCTTCCTTCCTTCCTTCCTTCCTCCCTCCCTCCCATCTTTCTTTCTTTCTTTCTTTTTTTCTTTCTTTCTTTCTTTCTTTCTTTCTTTCTTTCTTTCTTTCTTTCTTTCTTTCTCCTTGGGTCTTGTCCAGTGGGAAACATCGTATCATAGTTTGGGAACAGGAAATAACTCCCTCATTCCAACTCCTTCATTTTCAAATAAAATCTAGATATCTAAGAAGAAGAAATCCCTAACTTATATTTCCTTGATCATTTCTTTCTTGTATTCACACAATGCATTTTCTATAATACAGCCCTATGTAGAACTAAATGTGGGGATGAAAGTTTGAGAATGAAAGGTTTTTTTCTCTGGATCAGAAGCAAATGAAAGCCAATTTAATTGTGAAATCAGAACAAAGATTGGTTCTACAGGGTATTTCATATTTGAATGGAAAATGTAACTGAACAAAGAAATGGCACCAGAATATAACGTTTTAAGTTGAAATTGCATCTGTGGATAATAGTGACATGCTGGGAGCTGCTAAACACGGCCATAAAAATAAGTTCATTTTGAAAGGTGAGGAGCAAATCAAACAGCAAATAATCAGTATTCAAAAACAATGAAAAGACAAGTTTTGCTCCCCCGGTAATTACATCATATAAAAGTGCAGGACAGCAAAACATTTACTTGCTCATTGCTAAGCTTGTAAGCCGCCCTGAGTCTTCGGAGAAGGGCGGGATATAAATGGAATTAAAATAAAAAAATAAAAAATAAAAATAAATGAGGACTGTATAATATGCCATTGTTATAGTTCTGAAACCAGTAGGATCAAAATGGATAGTGACTTAAAAGTTCATAAGATATCTTAATTTCCTCCCCCAAAGTTGGAGATCCTTCAGTTCTTTCTCCAAAGGCAGGGGAAGGGAGAAAAGCTATGCTGTGTTTTCCTCCTCTCCCACCTCATTCTTCAAAACTCTGAACCGCAAATCAGAAAAGGGTCAAATGGAAAGGAAGAAGTGCAGAATGTTTGAGGATCTACCATGCTGTCCTAAGCTTATTCCAAAACAAATAGAAAGTGTGGTCAAATCCTTACTATCACATTACTGTATTCTTTTGTTAACTCTGAGCTTGGAGTGGTTTAACTTTAAAATTGTTATCACAATGTCTAGGGCAGGGGTTCTCAAACCTGGCCCTTTTATGACTTGTGGACTTCAGCTCCCAGAACTCCTCAGCCAGGCATGCTGGCTGAGGAATTCTGGGAGTTCAAGTCCACAAGTCATAAAAGGACCACATGTGAAGACCCCTGATCTAGGAAATCACCTTGAGATCACTGCTAGAAACCCTTCTTCACGCCTTGAGATCCAGTAAGTATTTCAGAAAAAAGGACATGTTCTATAAGATAGGGTCCCTGATACTATTTGTGGGGTCACCAAACTGCCTCCAGTTGTTTTTTCTTCTCCCACCAATAGGCAGAATGTGATCCAGCTCTCATCCTTCAAATAATGAAAGCTGGAGCAGAGCCTTCTCTGTTGTGGTACCTGCATCCCTCCTATGATCCGGATGGCCCCACCTAGTCTTTTATAAGGCTGTTTCCTTGAGCATTTGTGAAAGGAGGTTGAGCAAGCTCTGCTGGTTGATTATTTTATTATTCTTTCCTTTATTGTAGTTCCTTTATTGTTCCATGATCTTGAACATTTGTCATTCGGATTGCTGATTTTTATTGTCGAGTTTAATTTTTTGTACATCACCCAAAGTCAATGATATGAGATAGGTAGGCCCACACATCATTTCAAACAAATAAACAAACAAACTTCAAAGATTAAGTTTTAGATTTTAATGTCCATATGCACTAGATTTTATGGCTTAATTTTTATGGTTTTATATTGTACCATTTTATTATTAATATTGATTTTTTTTCTCAACTTTTATGGATTACATGACATTACATGAAATAAATATTCTTTAAAGAATTTGGCATTCTGAATAATCTAGTCTTGTTTTTTGAGTTGGAATTGATTTACTTGTGGCTTTGGATTGTTCTTCTGAATTTTGTACACAAATTAAGTTCATACATTTGTGAATTACCCCTTCCCCCAGTCTTACATTAGTGGTGTACACATAGCTAAAACCCTGAAGAAACAAAATTGATAGCTCTGCTTTCAGAGTGGTCACTTCCATATATGCAACTTTTCTGTGTACAATTCTTGCAGAGATTTATTCACAATTGTCTTGATAACAAGTCCAACCTGCAACAAAATGAAGTAAAAAAACCCCTGCTCCTGATCACTGCCTTTCTCTAAAATATCCTTTCCCCTTTCCCTATTTCCCAGTTTTGACCCAAAATTGACATAACTTCTTTGATCTCTGGGTATGTTTAGTTGTTCCATAGATCAGGGGTCCCCAACGTGTACTGGGCCATGGTCTATTTGCAACATGAGTGGTGGACACCGGTACTCACAGCCCACTCACATGAGCAATGCACGTGCCTGCCACTCCAACAGGTGAAGTTGTGCATGCATGTATGCCCCTCTGAAACATTTGAAGTTCCCCCTAAATGTAAGGATCTCCCTCCCTCCCCCCCCCCTCTCTCTCTCTCTTTCTCTTACCAGATGTGTCATCTTAACTGCATAAATACACATGTAAGCATGCAACAGCACACCACCCAAATTCTGAAAACAAACAATTGTATTTTGTATACATTAATGACAGTTAGAGATCCTCTAGATCAGTGTTTTCAATCTTGGCCACTTGAAGATGGGGAGTTCCATTCCTTTTTGGCAATCCACTGGGATCAACTAATGGCTTTTTCCTGAGTTGAAACGTCTCAGCAATCGCGAAGTAAGCCAGAAGAGTTTTGGTAGGACAAAGGAGAGTTTGTTCTCTGTGTTCAACAACTTCCATGCTTCCTTAGCATTTTTGGAGTTCACTTAAAGCATGCTAAAACACATATTTGGAGGTTCCCCCTCAGGCTAACCATCTGTGAAGGCTGTTCTCAGCAATAGTTCAGGCATCTCTAGGGAAGAAGTAATGATGGCAGACAACATGAGGCATCAAATTGATTGCACTGGTGCACATTGACAGAACCCCAGCAGCTTAAAAGACAGCTCAGATTGGACTTAGAGTAAAACTGAAATGCTGTGACAATTGCTATACAACATCTGAGAAGGCATAGGGAGGGAACACTGCAGAAAAACGTCAAGTATTTTGAGGACAGAAAGGTTCCAACTAGGTTTTATTCCATAAAGTTAAATCCTCAGGTTAAACAGGAAAAAGGAAGTTGGGTAATATTTGTGGCTTTCTGGTTGAGTTGGACTATGTTTACATCTGAAAACATCCAGACTTCTCATTCTGGAAACAAGATGGCCAAATTCCAGGAGTTTACACCATCAAGCCATATTTCCACATTGTATGTGATGATGGAGCAATTTGCTATATATTACTGAAGATTATACAGTAAACAGAAATCTGAACCCAAAAAGATTTACGAGTCTTTTGGCTTAAAAGACTTATATAGCTACTGATATTACAAATCACAATCCTGGGCAGTTTACAATAAAAAAAATTAAAATAAAACTGCAAAATTCCTTACAACAATGAAGACAAAACAAAGTTGTTCTCCCTGCCCTTTCTCCTTGTTTTTGTTGACTTGTTGATAAAGATGATACATCTATAAAATTTCAAGAATTAAATTAAGAACTCAAGTACATGAGTCAAAATTATAGGCTGTCTATCTGGCACTTAAAGGACAAGAAGTAGAATTGATAACATAACAAATACAGCCCTGTGGTTCAGTGAAAAGGATCTAGGATCAATATAGATAAAGCTCAAATCTGACACAGAACTTGAGAAACAAAGTCATTCAGTGGGAGATAACAAATCTGTTTAGAGAGGAAGACTTGATTATCAATAAGACACAGATAAAACCTTTTGAGACTTTCTCTTTGGAATAACCAGAGTCAGATTACCACTTTCAGTATTTTCAGCTAAGGACAACATTAAAGAACTGCAAAAAAAAGGAAGGGTACTTACAGATTGTGATGACCCATGGCACCGCACAGAGGCAATGCAGTTAGCTGGCAATGTAAACAGTCCTTGCTGCAAATTTCCCCCAAAGACTCCCACGTTTGCTGGCAAGTCTTCAACCAAAGCACGCACACACACCTTTCAACCAACTCTGGCTGAAGGCAGTTTCAATACAGCCTTATGAGTACATGAATGTCTTCAAGGCCATAAAGGTAACAAACAAAACAAAACACAATCTTAACGAGTCCATTTGAATCTCAGCTTGCCTGAGCAGTTTGCAAAGACAGAATAGGAAATGCAGTCTGAGGTCGTAAATCGGGACATCCACATGGTCAGCCAGTCCAATAGTCAAGGTGTCTAGGTTTTCCAACAAAGGCACAGAACAAGAGCAACAATACACAACTTTCCCAAGATTCAACATTTGTTCCTGACAAAGTCCCCACCCCACAGCGGCTCCTTATATCTCAATCCCCAGGTGTGCCTTGTGGGGGTGGGGCGGGACGCTCTTCTCCCGAGTAAGTGAGCCTGCCTGCGTTGTTCCCTCCTCCTCTCCACTCTCCTAGCTCTAGGAGGGGGGGGGGGGGGGGGGAGGATGGATCACCTTATCTATGTCTCCCCTGTTCCAAATCTGAAGGGCCCTGGCCTGCCTCAGCCTGCTCTTCTCCACAGTCCTCTGAAGCCTCAGACACCTCTCCCTGGGCCTCCAAAGAGTCCTGTTCTGGCTTCATTTTCTCCTCTGATTCAGGCTAAGATGGAGGCATGACACAGACTTTACCAATTGTCAAGGGGTGGGGGTGGGGGAAGGATTTACCGAATAATTGGTGTGGTCCCCTAAAACCTAACTCTAAACCTGCAGGTACCTTTCTAAATCATGGGTGAAGTAGGAGTCAGAATCAAACACAGATAAATAGATGCCAAATTTGGGTGCAATAATGGATGTGCCCCACAGTAAGAATTTCAGTGGGAGAAAAACATTAAATTCAGCTAAGCATCATGCTTACAGAAAAACTGGTTTAATGTATATCACTGTTAGTATAGATTGCTCTGGTGAATAGTTACGTTTCTAAGAACTGCTGGAAATGTAACAGTCAGGATGGATTATTTTCCAGGTTTCGAAATCTGAAACTCAACCATTTGAGGAAGTGCTATTTTTAATTTTCATTAATGTAATTAATTTTTAACTAATTTTAAATAAAATTAATTTTAATTAAATATTATTTATGTTTTAACAACAATTTATAATTTTTAAAATAATACAAGGTATTCAATTGCTTAACATTAATGAAATATTGAAAATTCTATGATGCTACTAAATTCCCTGTCTATTCAGTTTTCTCTGTCTTTTGACTTTTTTTTCATTTTCACCATTTTTTTTCTTTTTGTCTATTTTTTCATTTTCCTTTTTTTTTCAAATAAATAAATCCAATAATTATATACTGTATGTAAGTTATGGAAAAGAGAGAAAGGAATAATACCCTGTGAAAAACTAAACATGAAGGGAAAAAAATATTTTACACTGGACTTAGGTCACTTCATTCTAAGACATTGTTTCTCTTCAGAACTTTGCCATTTTTATTGCAAGTTGTTTAATAAAGTTTTCAAGATTACTGGTTCATGTTTCTGGGGGTGGTGATCAATCAGCAGGTATTCAGCCTTGCCAGCTTTAACCTTCACATCATTTATTCAAATAGACAGGTTTCTAATTCAAACTATCCTTAATGTTCTAAATAATTTCAGTCATTCTAAAAGCCTTTACTGTATAACCAAGTATAACCAACTAAGTCCAGTATAGCCTACTGATCAGCTACCAGTTGAACAATCTGTTCTCTCTTTTTGATTTGGGAACCAATGAAACCATTGCCAACAAATGCTGGTCGGTGTTTTACACAAGATTTTTTTTCTCTTTAGCAATTAAGCAGTTAATCTGTTAATTGATATGGAGATTACCATTTAGCTCAAAAGATGCAAAGTCATAAATTCAGCACATTAGCAACTGAAATGAGACTTAAATAGACACAGGTAAAGAGGCTTGTTTTCACTTTGATGGCTTGTTTGTATCATAAAGATAAAACAATTTTCCTTGCCAGCAGAAAAGCAATATGGTTCTTCTGAACGAAGTGTTTTTATGTTGCTTGTAGCCTGGTTAATCCCTGTAGTTTGAAGAAACTTCTTCACATGCATGCAAGCTGTACAACAGCTTATTCCAATGCTAATGCAAATGGGTTATAAGATACATATGCACACGTGTATGACTGTGTTTATATGTGTATTCATCCACATACATACATATGCATATATATGTTGTATATAGGATGTTTTGGTGTTTTGGTGTGTGTCCTGTATGTGTTCACTTTGAGAGCAGGCAGCTAAATTTCATTTTTGATGTGTGCCGCTGTGCCCACAGTAAAAAAAAAATGACAATAAAGGTTATCTTATCTAGCACAAAAAAGAGTATTGCCTCTGGATCTATATACATATACATATGTATATACATGTATACATATACATATTTAGAATGCACTTATTTCCTTTTCAGCCTAGCCCAAGGCCATCTACAGGTAGTAGCCACAGCAGTGGCAGCTCATATTTGTGTAAATTTTTTGGCTTGCTAACAAAGAATAAAGGGAGACAGATATGATCATTTCAAACTTATTTGTTCTCATCAATCAGCCATTCCCTTCTGAGATTCGAACCTGGGCCGATTTAAGCAGTTATTTTAACACCTAGGCCACAGGCTCTCTCTCTCCCTTTGTTAGCTGAGAAGCAAGGGAGATATGTGTT
>JAKJMR010000797.1:59249-72252 GCA_024449315.1 Daboia siamensis
GGCATTATTACAAAGTCAGCTTATTGCCCCCAACAATCTGGGTCCTCATTTTACCTACCTTGGAAGGATGGAAGGCTGAGTCAACCTTGAGCCTGGTGGGATGCGAACCTGCACTAATTGCAGGCAGCTGGTGTTACTTAAGGAGACATTAGCCCACTGCTCCACCAAGGCTCTACATACAATAGCCAAGTAATAAGAACTTGCTTAAAGAGGGCCAAGGCTGAAAGCTGCATGCATCTCAGGAAGAATGGTCTTCTAGAGAGCAGGAGCCATGACAGAGTTCTTCTCTCAAACAACCATCTTGTCAACCCCAAAAGGCAGACCAGCTAGGAAACAAACACCTATGGATTAGGACTACTTTTTTCTAAAGTTGTAGTAATGGAATTTTGCTATTTTGAAGATGCTTTCCTTTCCCTGTCATTATTTTCATGTGTGTTAGGCAGGAGCTTGTCTAAGATGTTTTACCCCATCATTTTCTTGACCTGGGCTCAAGGTCTTCTTATTTAACCATCACCTTATAGTGTCTCTTCTATCTGTCCTTCAGGGCCATTCTCTACACCCTTTACACTATGAGACATAAGGTAAAGGTAAAGGTTCCCCCGCACATGCGTGCTAGTCGTTTCCGACTCTAGGGGCCGGTGCTCATCTCCGTTTCAAAGCCGAAGAGCCAGCGCTTGTCCGAGGACATCTCCGTGGTCATGTGGCCGGCATGACTAGACGCCAAAGGCGCACGGAACGCTGTTACCTTCCCACCGTAGTGGTCCCTATTTTTCTACTTGCATTTTTACATGCTTTCGAACTGCTAGGTGGGCAGAAGCTGGGACGAGTAACAGGCGCTCACTCTACTACACGGCACTTGGGATTCGACCCGCCAAACTGCCGACCTTCTGATCGACAAGCTCAGCGTCGCAGAGAGATATCTGTGCTTGTGGGAAACAGTGAAATCCCAAGTACAAAATCCTTGTTGCCAAAAAATGTTCTGAGCATAGTCAACATTCAAAGATCTCAAGCAGCCAGACTCACAACGCCTGGACTAATTCTGCCAATAAATCAACGATGACTGCTAGCAATTTTCCCAGACAATTTTAATTAAAGTGTTTAATGCATTTCACCAGACTGAATTGTCACAAACTTAATTCTCAAATGAACAAAAGGCAATAATAATTGGATTGATTTGCCGTTCACTAACAAGCACCACAGCAGACAGTGATGCACAAAATAGCCTTTGATACAAATGGTCCATAAGAGTCTATGATCTGTCAATGACATGAAATGACACATAATGCAAAACATAATATTTCCACCTGATTCCTTCCCCGTTCCTCAGGAATAGATTCAGATTGTGATTTTTTTTAAAAAAAGTACCCATCAAAAATGTTACACCCAAACCCACTGAACATCAAGATGAAGGTCCATGCAGGATACAAATAACTTGCATTTATTAAAAAGATAAGCTTTGTGATGGCAGTGCTTCGCTATGTGAGTCTCAACCCCAAGAGGTTAATTATAATATTTAGTAGTGTTCTGCTACTAAATATTTTGAAGATCTTTCTTTGTCGGGAATTTTTTTAAAAGCTGTTCCCCTTCAAGTTGTAAATTATTATTTCAGAGACCTGTGCAGATCTTCAAAGAAGTGCTTTACTCAATTGGGGCCCCAATGTTTCTTCAAAGTGAAGTCAGGAAGTGAAAGCGGGCCCAGTTTTTATTTGCTAGAGGACACACATGCAGCAACTTTACTAACTGAAGTAGTCAGTGGCCATTACAGGCAGAGGTTCAAAATTTAACTTCTGTTAGAGCTTTGGTAATTTTAACAGAATAACAGAGTTGGAAGGGACCTGGGAGATCTTCTAGTCCAACCCCCTGCTCAAGCAGAAGACTCAGGAATTCTGGGAGTTGAAGTCCATGAGTCATAAAAGAGCCGAGATTGCCTACCCGTGCCCTATACCATTTCAGATAAATGGTTGTCCAATCTCTTCTTAAAAACCTCCAGTGTTGGAGCATCTACAACTTCAGGAGACAAGCCCCTCCACTGGTTAATTGTTCTGATTGTCAGGCAATTTCTGGTTATTTTGTTTAAAAAGTGCTCAAGAGGTGTAAAGTATAAAAGTAATATACTTCTGGGTTGGGTTGAGCTGGGTTGGATTCTTTAAAAATATTTTAAAATATTGGTGATTCTTTCAAAATGTACTGAAAATATTAATTATTATGATCCTATTAGTACTTTCTCAGACTTATTATGTATTTTGCTTGTATGCCTTTGAATAAGTATACATGGTTCAATTACTCTCTGTGATTTATGAGGAAAAGCATTGAGGAATTTTTGAATAAATATGAAAGATAGTTTAAACCAGAAAAACATAAAAGTATAAGCACTAAAAAGGAACCCAATCCCCTCTTTAACTTGAGATTGAATATTCATTGAATGTCATAAAGCAAAGATATTGAGGAAGAGATGGGCACTCAGCTGGAATATTTACAACACAATAATGTTATTTTTATTATTAAGGATGCTCAGGGTAAACTGTATGGTTCTGACTCAATAAATCAACATTTTAAAAGCATTCTTCATTGTATCTTATTAAGTCAAATGTATATGAGAGAAGAATTAATCATTTTTTGTACAGTGAAGCTCTTCTTCAGACTACATATGACTAAATTCCCAGTTTAATGCTCCTTTACATTTCTAAGAAACAATAGGTACCATTAGACTTTTGCAGGCAAGGAAAGCTCCTATATCAATGATTGACAGGTATAAGGTAACTACTGTACTGAGTTCTTGGCCCTAGTATTATTGGAGGTTTATAATGAAATTTCTTTAGACAATTTTTTTCCACCCAATTCTTTTTAGTGCGGCTTGTATAAAGGTGAAAAGATTCTGTTGATCTTTGTCATTTTTATATAAGCAATGTTCTATTCAAAGATCAAGCATAATCCTAGGCTGGAAATATTGAAAATCCTCAGTTAAAACAAGCCTTTATGCTGTGTCCAGTAGGTGGCAGTACGTGGCACTCCATTTACATGAAATGCTGTAACAAATCAAAATAAAGTATAAAAATTGGACCATGAATATCAGCGGATCATTCTTGTCATAAAATAGCATATCATGGCACCAAGTTTTATAAGTGAATAATAATAACTCTGCAAAAAAGAATGCTAAGGGGAAGGTAAAAATCAAGATCCACTGTGGTTGAACTGTGGTATAATGATTATTGTAAGATTAAAACTGAGATTGCTTTGGTAAAGTCCACATTCATTTATGTAGCCACTCACCTGTGGCCCAATATTTCTCACAGGATTGTTATAAAGGTTAAAAAAAAAAAACCCACAGAGATAGAACCAAGAATGTTATTTTAAATACCTGAAGAAGAGACAAGACTCAAATATAATAAATAGAAATAAAATTCATTCCCATTGCAACTTCTCTTCTTCTAGCATTCTTAAATTGAAGGCTGTCCTTTTTGTTTCCTGAACAAAGAATTCAAAAAATGGATTAGGTCCAAGGATCAGTCTGGAAATATTACATCAAGGCAGACTGTTGGATTTCATGTATTCTTCCAAATTCATAATTCTATGATATGGACTTGTGGAGGATTAGAACAATGACGCCATGGGTTGACAAATTATTCCTTCTCAGCATTTTCTGAATTGTGGTTGGATAATTTGCTTGTTTGTTCATTTGAATTTATTTTGGAGTTGCCCAATTCCAAGCAACTGGCAAATTTGATCATGTCCCGTAAATTAGGCCTTTTATGCAGAATGATAATGGAGCAGCCACAGACCTCCCAACACCTACTGTTACTCTGTGAAAGCTTGTCTATCATGCTCTGAAATCTTACAAATATATTTTATGAGTGAAACAGGACACTTATTACTTTTGACCTTTTAGATCTCGTCCTTATTAATATAGAATAGCTGTCTATAAGACTTCCTACTCTATAATTCAAGTAGGAATGAGTCCTACTCATGGATGTGACACTAGGACTCCTAGGGCTATCATAAAGGATTCCAGTCATTTATGGTCATGATGAGAAAATAATGTTCTATTCAGTGGCACAGCCATCTGAGTAGAAATGCCCATATTTTACATATGTAAAAGTGAATATATGTTTGATTCTTTAAGAATAAACTTCCTAAAAGTTCAAGTTATAAAACTCCTTCTCTTAGGAATTTTTGCTTTTTTATATAATCCTGATGCTTTTTCTTAAATCACCCCCACCCACCCCCACCAATGTTAATAAGTTGTTAAGTCAGTTAAAAATATAGTTGGGGGAAAATTTTGCCTCAGGAGATTGCCCTTTATGAAGCATATTAAAACTCTGAAATGAATCTCATTTATTAACTGAAGGATTTACTTAAGCACATTCCCAGTTGACTTATTTTATCTTTCTTGGTTACTGTAGTGTAACCCCAGATTCACTCTTTTTAATTTCACATCTGGAAATCAATGTTCAAGTGACATTACAGCCTAGTGCCTTTTATTCAACAAGTGCCTCAGTCACTTTACCATAAATTACAACAAGTTGGCCCCTAAGGGGCAATAGAGTCAGTTCTCTAGAAACTGCTACCTTCATTAGGGTGGTTATCAACTCCCTTACAGCAACATCAGTAGCAAAAAGTCTATGGTCCCTTCACCCCATCTTAAATATTGCCCCCCCCCCATATCAAAATATCTCACAAGAACTAATGAGCCATATAGAATCACCTAAAATGCAAAGCCTGAGAAATACGCAAGGCAAAATGCTATCTCTTAAGGCTGAGGAAATCTCTCAAGATATGTCTTTAAATTGCAAAATGTTTCTCTGAAGGAAATTTGAAGGAAAATCAAAGAGATTCCTTTTTTGGTGGCACCTCAAAGCAGTTTTGAGGGAAAGCCAAGTAAGATTCTGCAGAGTTTGAAAAATAAATTAAAAAAATATATTTAGAAAGGGAGTTAACAAGTTTGTATCAGATTCTGTGATTGCAAGCAAGAGTCTCTGGCTATTTATCCTATTTGGATTACTGCAACATGCTTTACTTGGGGCTCTCCTTGAAGACCACTCTGAAGTTACAACTTGTCTAGTCAGATCCAGCAAATTTTTCTTGGAACAAAACATTATGTGGGCAACACAACAGATATAATCACACAAGAAAGTGGCATACAAATATTTATAGAAAAATAACTATAATCTATGTTGAACCCGTAAACTTAGTCTGTTGCCCTCAACTTTAAAGAAGCACATTGACCGACTCAACCACCAATTATAGGGGTTGTAATAATGAAGGTCCTTGCTGTTTTTTGCTTCAGGCAATAAAAGTGTTTCCGTTGTCACACTGGAACTTTCCAGTGCTTTGGAAAAGTTTTAAAATATGCTGAAGGTCAAGACTTAGCCATCTCTGCTAATCTAAAAGAGCTATATATATATATATTTGTGCTAGTTTAAATGTTATTGCAAATCTTGCTGTAACGGTGATTATAATACCACCATGTTTCTGTCTCTGATAAAATTTATTATTTGGACATCTTCCTTGTTTTCAGCTTAGTGGAAGATAGCTCCCATTGTGACTCATCATTTGCATGTATTCATGCTTTAACTTATGCTACTAATGTCTGGTTTTGTGAGATATATCGATGTACTTGTACAATATATTTTGTTCCTTAAGGCTGCCAGTTTCTTCAATAGACAGAAACTTGCAAGGGCAATTCAGTTTTACTTTAATATTTTCAGTGGAATAATAAGATCATAAGGACATAAGCAAGGTCCTATTGCAGACATGTCAAACACAAGGCCCGGGGGCCGGATCCGGCCCGCGAAGTGGTTTCATGTGGCCCCCGAAGCCATCCTGGAAACAGTGAGGGAACGGCCCCCACTCCCTTGGCCCTGACCCAGAGACCCTCCTTCTGCCAGAGACCCTCAGATCTGTCCCACTCCTGCCCAGGCTCCCATAGGCACCCTTGATGCGAACGATGTAGAGTTGGCCATGCCCACCCAGTAGGCCATATGCACTCTAGCCACGCCCACCCAGTAGGCCACGCCCACCCTGGCCATACCCATCTGGCCCAAACGCAATGCTGATGTGGCCCTCAATGAAATTGAGTTTGACACCCCTGCCCTATTGGATTTGACTTCTGGTTCATCTAGTCCAGCAGTCTGGTCTCACAGTGGCCAACCCCCTGCACAAGAAAGCCCATTAGGTTCCCAACAGATGACCCTCAAAGAAATGCAATGTTGCCTTTGAGGCTAACATCCACTGATGCTTTCCGTTCCAGTGGATCTACAGGAGAGGCTCAAAATAGGGAAGATGAGGGTGGCCTTATAATGGAAGCTCCATCCCTTTTGTATGTGCATCAATGTTGCATAACATTGTTGCATACAATGTTGCATCTCAATGGTGGGATGGCCATCTTCCAAGGTCTGGTGTCTGTCTGTGTAGCAGACACAAACCTAACAGAAGGGGTCACCTAGGAAGTTCAAGAGGAGAAGAAAAAAAAAAACACCCCACAAAGATTACTGCAACCATCTTTCTTCATCTGTTGCAAGAGGAGAGAAACAGAACTTTCCAATGTTTTCCATGTTCAGAAAAGCTCATGAGAAATGGTAGAGGGCAGTTTCAGAGGCCCACACAAGTATTTTTATTTGCAGATGTGCCAATAAATAACTGTCTACCTACTTGTGCCAGATGAGTAAGAATTGCCTTCTGGTAATGAGTCATGATTTCTTCCCTCTGCTCCCTTCCTCCCTTCTCTCTTCTTTTTGTTTTGTGTCTTTCAAGTGGTCTGTGTGAACCACAAATAATTAGCACAGGTAAGTGCAGAGAGTCAAAAATGTTGATGTTTGGGCACCATTTGTGGTTTATTTGTAATGCCGGCCGAATCAAATACTTACCTTTGTATGTTTCAGTTTATTGTTGACTAGAATGGGAATGGAACTGTGATACAGTTTAAAGATTTGCTCATGGAAGGCCTCTGTTTAAAACTTCCATATCTCCAGTAAGGGAAACAGGAAAAAATCTCTGCCTAAAATGCTAAACAGAGTGGATAATATTTGCCATCTCCTTCCTTCCTTCCTTCCTTCCTTCCTTCCTTCCTTCCTTCCTTCCTTCCTTCCTTCCTTCCTTCCTTCCTTCCTTCCTTCCTTCCTTCCTTCCCATAACAAAGACTACTGTATCTTCCAAGTAACTTCATGCAAAGAAAAAAAGCTTATGCATATTAAATCTTCATCACATCAAGTTAAATGCAATGTTTCACTGGACCTGATAGATTTAGTCCACTTCTTACCACGTCGTGAATTACATGCACTATTTATTTTATCCTTCATACAATCATATTTTCTGGTCCCTTGCTTTTCTAAGCACTGCCACCCAAGAAGCCTAATAAATGATTGACTCGCCTTTGGAAATGGTTGTTTGCTGTAAATCCCACCCTTTTCAATCCCTGGGTTTTGTGGAGCTTAATGAAAGCTTTCCTGCCTATTTCATTTAATACTGCAGCTGAGCAAAATCTGAATGGCAGGAGGAGGAGAGGGATTTTGACGTGGGAAATAGTCTCCTGGCAGCTATTTTCAGAATAAATATTTCCTTTTTATTTTAACATAAACCTTCTCCATCTGTTCTGCTCTCATACTCCAAATGGGTAAACAGCATAACTCAAAGGCACATCATAAAAAGTGAGGCATGTTTCAGATCTTTGTCTGTATCTCCTTTAATCTTCACGCAGCTTACTGTCTGCTTATCATTACTTCAATTCAGTATAGTAGAAAAGAAATCGCAATCCATTTTTAGCAGTCTTCAGAGTTGCAACATATTAGGGCTATGTGAAGTGCTTGGAAGTGCTTCTAGTTGCCTTGACCGTTCATCTCATTTATAAGGCTGTCAATATCTCTTCAAAGGGATCAATCATTGGGTGAAGAAAAACACCCCTTTAAAGCTTTGCAAAACCCCACAAAATACAAATGGGATGTTCCTTGCCTGTCAGACTCCAGAGACATTATGGATCAGATCATATCTGGTCCAGCCCAGGACAGATGAGTAATAATAGCCTTCAGTCCATTCATTCTCTGAAAATATTCCCCACACCTCATTTTACTAAATGCAATGAATAGTAAATAAGCCCACAACAAAACTGAATTCAGTAGATTTCATAGGCCAGGGCAGAGGGATCTGCTCTTCTCTTGGAAATGGATAATTAGTGGAATCACTAGGGCAGGCTCAGGAATTCTGGAAGTCCACAAGTCATAAAAGAGCCAAGGTTGCCTACCCCTGCACTAGGGAAAATATATGAGCCAATATAAATAAATACATCTTTACTGATGGTTCACATTTGTGTAACTAAGTTCATAGTTTGAAGGGACTAGGTGACAGTGATTATCAATTGAGAGTTCAATGCTTTGTTGATATTTAATGCTTCATTAACCCTTTTAATGACATGTAACGATGGATTGTGATGATACCAGAATGAAAGTTCTGATTCTTTTCTACGTGGGTTGTGACAACACATGCTTGTACAGTAGCTTGTGTATGATACACCATGCATCACGTTGACTCTCGGGACAGTTTCTCGAAATGTTGATTTCCAATGGCCATTTGCTAAAAATGGGCATTTAGTGGCTAGCTTAAGGGGCGAGATGGCTCAGCAGTTAAAGAAACTGAGCTTGTCAGCTGGAAAGCTGCCAGCCTGGGTTAGAACCAAGTATACCACAACAGGGTGATCTCCTGTTACTTGCCGCAGCTCCTGTCCACCTAGCACTTCAAAAGCATGCAAATATGAGTAGATAAATAGGCACTGCTTCAGTAGGAAGTTAATGGCATTTCATGCAACTCAACATATAGTCATGCTGGGCCACACGACTACAGAAGCATCTAAAGACAACATGGCTCCCTCAACTAAGTAATGGAGGTGAACACTGCCCCCTAGAGTTGGGCACAGATGGACAGGGGAATCCTTTACCTTTAGTGGCTACTGTGTTTCCCCGAAAATAAAACCCCAGTCTTATATTTTTTTTTCCTCCAAAAAAGGCAGTAGGTTTTACTTTCAGGGGATGTCTTATTTTTTTCCTGACACCTGCTTCGCCTCATGGTGGTGGCACTGACAGCTCTGTCTAGCAGGAGCCCATGTGGCCACTGGCCCACTTCTGTGACCACTTGTGGCAGGATGCTGCATAGCCCATCATGCCATGCCACCGCCACAAGGCAAGGCAGGTAGGGGAGGGGATGGAGCTGCCCCAAGCGCCCCATAGGTGCCCAAACTCTTTTCCCCCAAAGACTGGAAGCTTTGTATGCTTGCAAATGGGGCAGTTGGAAACTGAGGGATTCGCTTCATTTCCAACTGCCCCTTTTGCAATCAGACAAAGCTTCCAGTTTCCCTCTGGGTGAAGTTTGGGTGTCTATGGGACACTTGGTAAACAAGCAATTTGCTCAGTTTCCAAGCACCCCATAGGCACCCAAACACTTTTTGCCCAGACAGAGTAATGACAGAGATTGGAAGCTTCAACTGTTTGCAAATGGGGTGGTTGGAAATGGAGCATATCCCTCGGTTTCCAACTGCCCCATTTGCAAGCAGATGAAGCTTTCAATTTCTCTCTCTCTCTCTCTCTCTCTCTCTCTCTCTCTCTCTCTCTCTCTCTTTGGGTGAAAAGCATGCATTGTATCCAGATCGCCTGCCTCTCACACACCCCGCCTCTGTGCTGGACTTACCTGCTCTGCTACATGGTGCCAGTGGGCTGTGGCTGCTGCCAGCACTCCCTCTTGTGCTGGCCACGCCCACCCCCTGGGCTTATTTTTGGGGTAGGGTCTATATTGGGCTTATCCACCCCCAAAAAACAAGCTAGGGTTTATTTTCTGGATGGGTCTTATTTTTGAGGAAATATGGTAGCTACTGTCTTTTCAAAAAACATCCTTTGCTGTCCATATGCTTATGACTATAATTGCACAATGTCTAATCTTCATTCCTTTCCTCTTCCTTTCCAATCAATTTCTGAGGATGGCTGGAAAGATCAGATGAGAATCCATGGGACAGTGCAAAACGTCTAAGAAGGACTTCAATCTGAGAAAGCTTCTGCAAACACTTGTGCCAAACAGAGTCATGAATCAAAACAAAGCAGCCGATCAAGTCAGTTAGCTTTGAAACACATTGTAGAATATGAATATATGAGAATATTAAATCTTGTTTCAGTTCAGTTAATACATGTAATAACTTTCTTCCCAAGTGCAAAAATTATAGGAACTGTTCATATGGTGAAATGAAGCATTAATCTCATTTCATCTCCAATAACAGAATGTACTCAAGTTTCTTCTATATCAATACAATGAATTTAAATACATCTCAAATATTATTGTTTGTTGAATGAGACATGAAGTTATAATGACATTCTTTGCATTGATTTTAATACCTTTTCCCATAGTCAAAGCAAAATACAAATCTCGTAATTCTCTATTCCATTTGATATTTAAGTGCTTGTATATAACTTTTGTTCATCGCTAACATAATTTTAAAAAGAATAATTTTAGGGTTTTGATTTTTTTGTAGCTTAGAATTTAACAATCACGAGTAAGAACTAGCAATTTCTGAGATGGAAAATACCACAGGTTGAAACTGAGATGTTATAATTGTTAATATTTCTACCATGCAGTACTGAGCAAATATTGGTCCAATAATGCCAAAGAAAAAGATAGTAATTCTAATTGATCCAAATATAAATCCACATTTCCAATATAGTAAGTTTCTTTTTTAAAAAATAAAAATAAAAAACCAAGATCTAAATTATGGTATAATACGTTTAGCATGAGAAAAAGGATCAAAATGCTAATTTCATATTCACAGCCTTAAATTCTTCTTAAACTCTGATGTATCTGGTAGAACTTGTACTTTCCTTTCTTGTTTCCTACTCCCTTGTTTTCTACAATAAATTTAAGCAGTAAATATTGCTCAGCTGTATGACATCTGTTCTTGAGATAGATAATCAGGATTCTCAGATGATTCCATAAGTCATCTGATACAACCTAGACTATTATAAATAGATGAATTATGGCCCAGTCAACTAGTCTCTAAGCAACTTGACTTTAATCGTAGAATGCAGATCCTGCCTTGCCTGATTCTACCACACTGATAAATCGACATTCAGTGATTTAAATGTATTTGTTTATTTATCTTATTATAATGCATTCCTCCATGTGCAGAATGGGGCCAATCTATGTATTTCTCAAAAGCCTCTCCACCTGAAAATATGCCAGACTTAAATACCCAGATTTATTTCTGTGCTACAAACATTCATTGTTTATATTTTAGTTTATGCCATGTCAGCTATTGTAGTATATTTTTCTCAGGTTTCATAGAGGCCTGTAAGAGCAGTTTATAATCCTTAGGCCCCTTTTTGGATAATTTTATTAGTTTTTTATGAATATAGATGTGTGTGTGTGTGTATTTCTCAGTCTCTGTGTCTGGGTATGTGTGTGTGTATACACACAAACACACACACATTTGTCTGTGCAAACATATATATGTATATGTATTTTTATTGTTTGTATTTTATACCATTTTAAAGTTTATGTTATCCAGATTGCTAATTTTAATTCCTTTATAGGTATAGTCTGAGCAAGCCTTTTATAGCATATCTTGATGTAATCTTGTCTTTTTGCCAATTTTTTTTGTCTAACTATTTGTCTGTAACTATTTTTTTTTCTTAACTATCCTGACATTGTCAGTTTAGATTTGCATATTTTGGATATTTGAATACCAATTCTCTTATGCTGGTTAATGACTGCAATGAAGGTATTTTAGTTTATCACTTCACTGAAAAATCTGGAAAATATGGCTCGGTGAAAATGTAAGGACTAATTTAGGCACTAATTCACAAAAGCTGAATTAGTGATGATGATCTGTTTGAAGTAAAAAAACTAAATTCATGATTACAGAAGGATTATTGCCAAATATGCCAGAGGAAATTGGGTCCAATATTTTAATAAATGTTGAAAATTTAAAAAGTACCCATTTTTTTAAAAAAAAAAACAGTTAAGAGAAAAAAGGTTAAAATGTTAAAAGTTAAATGTTCAGAAGAGGCACACTGACTCTATCTCCTCTTACTTTTATAAGTTGCAAGGTATCTAGTTTATAGGATTTTTCTCCCTTTATTCTTCTTTTTTCTTCTTTCAGAGAGAAAGGACAGCAAAAAAGTAGCCTCATGATTTGTTAGCTAAACTTTTGACATTTATACACCTAGTTAGTGAGAGGATACAACAGCCTTTTGAAATATGACATGTGCCACATTCCAATATTCTACAAGGAGCCATCTGAGGGGGGAAAAACCTGAAGTATATAGTTTCACATTGCATCTGAAAGCTTTCATTGCCTTTCTGGAAGGTACAATATCTCCTGCTTGTTTAACTTTTGAGCCTTTTAACATTCGTGAAACCTCCGCCTATTTAACCTGGTCCCCTGACCCCTCATATTAATATGTAACATTACATTACAAGGTACAACTTTACCTCAATGTCTTTCAGGTTCTACTATTTGAGTTTTTACTCTTGTCAAATGAAGGGCCAATCTTGATGAACAACTCCCAGATCAGAAGCTGATTCTGCCACTGAAGCCTTGGGCCTGGTACTCTTGAACCGACTAAAAAAATTGGCCTCCCTCTTGTACACATGAAAAATTACCTGTCGAACCTGTAGGCCTTAAAACTCATTTCACTTGTATGATGTTTGCAATAAGATTAAGGGTATCTTTTTAAGCTTCCTATTTTTTGGAACACAATATTTAGCTGTGACCTGGGGACATATTATCATCAGAACCGGATTCATCTAGTGTTGAAGGCTCCCGGCTAAAAATGGATAGACAGTGAGTTCTAGTCCTGCCTTCGACATGAAAGCCAGCTGGGTGACATCGGGCCCGTCATTGTCTCTTAGCCTGTGGGTAAAATAGACGGAGGAAGGAGTATTAGCCATGTTTGGTGTCTTAAGTTATTTATAAAAATAATTAAGGCAATGAAGGAAGGAAGGAAGGAAGGAAGGAAGGAAGGAAGGAAGGAAGGAA
>JAKJMR010000797.1:88339-109155 GCA_024449315.1 Daboia siamensis
AATAAATAAATAAATAAATAAATAAATAAATAAATAAATAAATAAATTTGACAAAAATAATAATAAATAAACACTGATGCGTCGTCACATAGCATTGCTGTTTTAGACTTCATACTTCTCTAGGATGTCAGGAAGGCTGGTGCTATTTGCTTGGAAAGGTTAGCCTCTTCCAGGAAGGACTGTCTCAACAGTGTCAGAGTTCCACCTTGCTGATTGTACAGAAACAAACAGCAGAAACAAATGCCATAGAAAACAGGCTGATGTTAGAAGAAATTGCATGCATAGCTTTCTTTCCAACCCACCACTGACCCCCATGTTTCTTAAAAGCTCTACATGTTTGGCCTGCCAAGGTAATCTTCCCTCACTGTAGGGTAAATAGTCCTTCCTTCCTTCCTTCCTTCCTTCCTTCCTTCCTTCCTTCCTTCCTACCTTCCTACCTTCCTTCCTGTATTACTTTATAAGTAACTCAAGCAAGGTGGCAAACAAACATAATACTCCTTACTCTTTTTGTTTTCTCCAGAACAACCCTGTGAGATGAGTTGGGCTGAGAGACAGCAATTGGCCCAAAATCACCAAGTTGGCTTTCATAGCAATAGCAATAGCAATAGGTCTTATATCCAGCCTCATAGTTCTTTACACTAATCTTTGAGTGGTTTACAGAGTCAGGATATCACCCCCAACAAACTGGGTCTTCATTTTACCAACCTTGGAAAGATAGAAGGCTGAGTCAGCCATGAGCCTTGTCAGGATTGAACTCCAGACTGCAGGCAGAATTAGCCTGCAATACTGCATTCTACTACTGCACCACCAGGGGTCCTACAAGATATGACCTTGTAGGAGCCCTGCATGGTGGGACCGGAACTCACGGTCTCCTGGTTTGTAGGCCAGCACCTTAGCCACTTATCCAAACTGGGCCTATGTTTTAACTTTACCCTGTTATACATAACACACAAATAAGAAACCACCTGAGACAAGAAAGAGTGCTACCTTGAGGTGCTTCCAGAGTGCTGAGAGCTGAGTTCAGCTAGCATTGGCAGGACCAGCATAAAAGAAATATTATTTTCCACATTGCAAAGTTTAGCCTTGTAAAGAAGTTCTGAGCCAAGTAACGGGAGCAAAGCCTTTTAAAGCAAGGTTAGCCTTGTACCCTGAAAGAGCTTGGATAGGCAGAGTGTTTAATAAGGTGACAAATCTCACTGGCAGCTGCATATGGAAATGTCAGAGAGCCCATCCTATCTGTCAGCCAACTACTCTCACCGAGCAGCCTCCATATATACTGTAATAGTGAAGTTACAACATTCAATATTGTCTGTGAGAATCTCAGAAATTACAGAAAAGTCAGTGGGGGCTCTGAAGCCATCTGATTCAATTTGTTTCTTCAGAGCAAGCCCCTACTTTGATTTTCTAATCTGCATTGAAGGCCTTGATTCAGCTGAAGCTCGCATCTTATCATTCTTTCAAAGCTAAAAAGTAATTCTATTGGCTGTACTGAAAATTAAAATTGGGCAATTAATTAGTCCTATCTCATTGTAGACTATGGGAAGAACAGTACTGAGTTTTTCTGAATTACGCTTGGTACCGTGACATAGAATCAGTTTGGTTTAATAGAGCAGTGATCCATTTGTAGATTTCCCATTCAGATTACACTACGTAGTCTGTGCACACTCCTAATATTTTGGTAGGGATTAGATTTTCTGCCTAGGTAACCAGAGTAAACTGGCTTGCTTTGGGTATTATTTGACTGGATGGCTTCCACATTTCTTTCCTTCCTTCAGGCAACAGAATATCTTGGATTAGTCCCCAGCTGTCATTTTATATGGGAATGAAATGCAAGAATGAAAGGATGATTGGGATTGTAAATTAAAAAAAAAAAAACAGCCGAGCTCCACAATTAGGCACAGCAAGACAATAAATGTTGGTATTCCAAACACTAATGAATTGTTGTTGAATTTTTTATTTTTGTATTTTGATTGTGCCAGGATGAGGATAGGTGTTTTGGGATTTTATGCATCACATCAAGCTGTTTGTTTCATGCACCTTTAAGAGGCTGTAGCAAGGCAAAATCTATGAATTAAAACAGTGCATCAAAATGTTTTGCATTAGCCTGAAGGCACGAAGATTTTCAAAATATAGTTCTTGCTCATTAAAATATTGCCAGCAACACAAAGAAAGAGACAGCTTTCACAAATACATTTTAAAAGCCGATATATTCATAACTTAATAGCTGAAAATTGATTACATTGTTTGACTTATAAATGGGAGGAGATGGCATGCAGAATTATTTTAAAGCTTTTATTTAATGTTATTTATAGTGAGACTTCACTAATCACTCAGGATTTCTAAACCACAGAGCATTGAGAAATTGGTTACTTGTATCTCAGTGAGTAGTGTAAGGACTGGTTGACTATTAAAATATAACATACAATGATAGAGACTCCAGCAGACAATTCATGTATTATTGATAATTTCAGCAGATTTTTTTTTTAGTTCAGATATATCGATGTGGACTATGAGACATGGGGATACCCATGGGCCACATGAGAAGGAAAAGAATATGACAATAGTCAGACATGTCAACTTATACCCCATAGAAGAGAATATATATATAGCTCAAGGTTGAACTGTGGAGTACTTTACAAGCTTGGTAGTTTGCTTTCAGGTATTTCATTATCCAACTAGGTAACATAATCATCATTATTGATTGTGGGATATTTTCCCCTGTTTAGATGTAGCACCCTTCCAGTGTTGGTGGGGGTGTTTTTTTCTCCTTCGTAATTCTTAGATTAGGCTACTGTTTTGCGCTTGATTTTTTTGTCTGGTATTAATCCCTGCTTATCTGAGTATTGACTTCTGGAGGGAATGTCATCAGGCCTTTTTGTTTCTTTCTCAGCTCTTTGTTGTAGCTTTTGAATGCTGTGCAAATATGGTTTATTTCTATGTAGCTACTGAGGACTATTTTGTCTGAATGCCAAGCTCTCAGGAATTCCCTAGCAATTTCAGACTTGGCTTGGTCTATGAATGAAGCAAAAAAAAAACAAAAAAAAAACACCCAATACTCAGAAAGAGCACCACAAACTCCAAACATTATCCTTTAATCCCAGCTGGACCATCAGAGACTGGTATTAATCTTTTATATACCAAACAACATGAGGGAATTGGAGAATCTAACCAGAATTCTCTGAGGCATGATTTTCAAATGGAGAGGGAGAATAGAAACTTGTGTTGAAACTAAGGAAAAGATTTCTGACTACTTAAAAATCAAGCAGCCTAGAATATAAGGAGAAGAGACCAAATTTGGCTTCCTTGATAGTTGCTAATATGAATGAGTGAGAGGGTACAATCCAGTGGTGGGATTCAGCCGGTTCACACCACTTCAGCAGAACTGGTAGCTAATTTTTTGTTGCCCAGGCCCAGAATGGACTTCCAGAAGTGGCATCCTCACATAGAACTGGTTGTTCACATATTTGAATCCCACCACTGGTACAATCCATAAACAAAACTTTATCAGCCTTGAAATATTTTACCAAGGATTTGCATTTCCTTTTAAATACATTTTAACACCTTAACACTCTCAAACACTGCATCCACCATCATTTGCCCCCTTCATTTTAAAATAATGGAAAGATTTAATCCATGGGCCATGGTTTCTACAAGTGACCAAACAATGGGAGCCTGTATAACTAACATTTATAGTATTCCAGAAACAGAAATAGTAGCAGTATTAAATGTCCCTGAAATTGCAACTAAGAAGAACATATGGTTGCTATAGTTACAGACAGTGAATATATCATGAAGAGCATACATTATGACATAAAACACTGGGCAAAAGATAATTGTCTGACGCTTCATTAAAAACAACGGAAACTTGTCAACATTTGGAAATGTGTTTCTGAATTCTGACCAAAAAAAGCTGAAGACCAAATGGAAGAACAAGATCAGATAAATAAATACAATGCGCTTGCAGATATCTTCTAAAAGAGTAACTTCATCCTTTACAAAAACTGCTAAGGTCTCTAGATAGGAGGAAGAGGAACAGATTATTTTTATATAAGACAAGATAATCTTTATTGACATTTTTTTTTACTGTGGTCACAACGGCCCACATCAAAAATGAAATTCAGTTGCCCGCTCTCAAAGTGAAACCCATACATGATACAAACCTAAAACATACTACATACAACATATGTATAGACCCACACTTCTACATATACATAACAATAAACTAATAAATACTGTCCATCTTGAATATATAATGGAAGGAGGAAGCCATATTTTTATATTGACAACCTGGCCCATGAAGATGTTGATAAAATATTAGCCAATGTATGACAATTTGGGCTTTGGATAAATAATCTATGTGGTCAAATATATTGTGAAAACTTACCCTAATAAGTACAAAATAGAGATTATACAAAATTAAAACTTTATATGATCAAAACTAACATAGCCCAGGAGACATAGTATATGTGCACTATAGAAGGTTTCATTCGTTTTCTGGCCGATATTGATGGATTTAGCAATTCAGGTGAGATTTTCCCTACCAAACAAAATACTGCATTGGTCCTGATAAAATATTTTATCAAGATGTAATAGGTAGATACAATTGGCCTAATGACTTGAGGCCCAACAAAGAGTCAACATTTATATTTGAGATTCTGGGAAATCTCTCAGGAATCCTAGGCTGCATTAATAGAGGATAGAATCAAAATTACACAAAGTTCTAGTCCCGCTTTTACAAAGCCTTAGTAAGACCACACATTGAATATTGCAACCAGTTCTGTACATGACAACATAAAAAAGATGCTGAGACTTTGGAAAGAGGGCAAAAAAAAAAAAGAGAGGCGGGGGGGGGGCTGGAGGCTAAAACATCTGAGGAATGGTTGCAGGAATTGGGCTTGTCTAGTCTGGCTCAGTGGGTTAGGACGCTGAGCTTGTCGATCAGAAGGTCGGCAGTTTGGATGGTCAAATCCCGAGTGCCACGTAGCAGAGTGAGCACCTGTTACTCATCCCAGCTTCTGCCAACCTAGCAGTTTGAAAGCATGTAAAAAATGCAAGTAGAAAAATAGGGACCACTACAGTGGGAAGGTAACAGTGTTCCGTGCGCCTTTGGCGTCTAGTCATGCCGGCCACATGACCACGGAGACATCCTCGGACAAGCGCTGGCTCTTCAGCTTTGAAATGGAGATGACCACTGGCCCCTAGAGTTGGAAACAACTAGCACACATGTGCGGGGGAACCTTTACCTTTACCTTTAGTCTAATGAAAAGAAGGACTAAGGGAGACATGATAGGAGTGTGCAATATTTGAGGGGCTGCCGCAAAGAAGAGGGATCAACCTATTTTCCAAAGCAGCAGAAGGCAAGACAGGAAACAACAGATGGAAACTAATCATGGGGAGAGGCAACCTAGAACTAAGGAGACGTTTCCTGATGGTGAGAACAGTATCAGTGGAAGGGCTTGCTTTCAGACGTTGTGGGTGCTCTTTTGGAGGTTTTCCAAAAGAGACTGGTCAAGCAGGGGGTTGGATGAAAAGACCTCCAAGGTCCTTCCCAACTCTATTATTCTGTGTTCCATGTTCTCCAGGCGCTCTCTCCAAGGAGTACTGGAGTTTTGGAAAAGTAGAGCAAATGAATGGTATAATCAAAACTGCCTTTATAAAACTGTGATGCACAACCAAACCAAAAATGCTTCTTGCCCCACAAGCCTTGAAGAGTTCAATTTTTGGTGACATGATTATAATTCATAGGAAATACTTTCTGGATCCTCTGGGCCCTTTAGGGAACGAGGAGAAACCGGACTTGGAGAAATGAACAACAATATATCCAAAATGTACAGGAAATGGAAACTCTGATCACAAAATCAATGGAAGTAGTTCAGAAGACAAATTGGACACTGAAAGAGAGAAAGCCTGACAAGGAGAATGAAGGCAGGATGGATGAAATGAAATAGGAAGTTTAGTGGGTAACTTGAAAGGACAATAGAAAGGTCCATTCATAGGCACTTATCATGTAACTCCTTGCCTGTCTCACTTGGAAAACAAGAATCAGGAAAAACAAATGAAACTATGGCTTAATATTGTAATGTGATATATGTTATGTATCTTTCTGGGTGATGTGTACAGTAGTAACATTAATCCCTTTGATTATCCTCCATTCAGATTTCAGTACAGGTAGTCCTCAACTTATAATAGTTTATTTAGTGATCTTATGAAGTTACAACAGCACTGAAAAAAGTGACTTATGACCATTTATCACACTTACGACCGTTGCTGCATCCCCATGATCATGTGATCAAAATTCAGTTGCTTGGCTAAATTTTTATGGCTCATAATTATGACAGTTGCAGTGTCCTGGGGTCATGTGATCATTTTTTACAACCTTCTGACAAGGAAAGTCAATAGGGGAGCCAGATTCACTTAACAATCACATTACTAACTTCGTAACTACAGTGACTTACTTAACTGAGATCAAGAAAAGATATAAAATTGGGGAAAACTCACTTAACAAATGTTTCCTTTAATGACAGAAATTTGGGGCTCAATTATGGCCATACGTTGAGGACCACCTGTAACACTAGAAAGCATTTATACCAATTCAAATGATATAATTCCCAAACCAATTCCCAAATCTACTAACATAGGTAATATATACTTTTTAAAGAAAAAACTCTTTTATTCCAACTTTATTTCCATAGAATGAACTGGAAAATGCTTCGGTAAAGGTAACTGTTGAAATCAGGAGGGCGGCCGTAATATGACAGCCTCCAGTATTAGGTTGCTAGAGTGTGAAATAGAACAGCTGAGTAAAAGAGTGTTAATCAAAACCATTTAGCAGTTGGTGTGCTGTTTGCATCACACGGGGAGATTAAATCTTTGTTGCTTTTATGGTAATCAACATGGTGTTGCAGAATTTTCTTTTGCTGGGTCAAACAGAAGCAAACTGTATAGTGGGAGGCAGGAAAACGGAAGATGTGAAAGAAGATAATGGCTCCAACACCACATCTCTGCCTGGTGGCGAGAAAGATTTCTAAAAGTATAGAGATAAGTTTGAGGGAAGGCTGACATTTAAGAAGGGAAATTTAATGCATACCATATGTGATTGGCTTAGAATAGGTGTGCCTATAGTACAACTCCATGAATAATAATGAATATTCTGTAATCCCATAAAAAGCAAGGCTGACAACTTTCTGGGTTCCCTCCTGTAAAAGCTTGACCTAAGGAGGGCATCTCTTGTACAAAAATCCAGCAGAATCCATTTATATTGCTGTGTTCCCTAAGTCTGGTTTATTTGTAAATACAGCTAGGACAAACTCTTTCTGTGGCTGGAGATTTTCATGACAATAGTCAGACAGAATATAACGTGAATGAAATATATAAAAGCTAGACTTCTTCGTGCAGTAAGGCAGACCCAGACAATAGAGATGGAAGCTTTTTAGAATCAGCTCGCCTTTACCTGTCCTAATTTATCTTTACTTACTGAAAAGTCTGTATTATCTGTATTATCTCCAGATTATTTCAGTTAGTGGCCTTGCATATTTTAGTTACTTGTTGCCTTTCCCTTTGTACAAGACCCTTAACTTTTAGCAAACATATATAACTCAGGATATATAAAGAATTCCATACAATTATTGAGCAATGCGTGAGTGAATGAATGCCGATACTTGTTATTTGCTTTATTCCACAAGAATATGAATTTGATAGTATGGCATATTGGCAATGGGCTGGCAAAACAGCAAAACAAAACAAGAAAGCAATCTGAGAAAGACAAAACTGGGTATGTAAAGACTAGTGAGTAAGCAAATTTGAAAGCTGATCACATTGGACTCTAGCCACTAGGACAACAACAACAACAACAACAACAACAACAACAATAGAGTTGGAAGGGAACCCTATACCATTTCAGAAAAATGGTTGTCCAGTCTCTTCTTAAAAAACTTCCAGTGTTGGAGCATTCACAACTTTGTTCCACTGATTAATTGTTCTAACTGTCAGAAAATTTCTCCTTAGTTTTAGGTTGCTTTTCTCTTTGATTAATTTCCATCCATTGCTTCTTGATCTGCCATCAGGTACTTTGGAAATTAGCATTCATAACTTCTGAAGGTAAGCCATTCCACTGGTTGATTGTTCTCATCATTAGGAAATTTCTCCTTAGTTCTAGGTTGCTTCTCTCCTTGATTAGCTTCCATCCATTGTTTTGCTTCCTGCCTTCTGGTGCTTTGGGGAATAGCTTGACTCCCTCTTCTTTGTGGCAGCCCCTGAGATATTGGAATACTGCTATCATGTCACCCCTCGTCCTTCTCTTCATTAGACTAGACTTACCCAATTCTAGCAACTGTTCTTTATATGTTTTAGACTCTAGTCCCCTGATCATTTTTGTTGCTCTTCTCTGTACTTTTTCTAGAGTCTGAACATCTTTTTTACATCATGGTGACCAAAACTGGATGCAATATTCCAAGTGTGGCCTTACCAAAGCATTATAAAGTGGTATTAACACTTCATGTGATCTTGATTCTATCCCTCTGTTAATGCAGCCTAGCACTGTGTTGGCTTTTTTGGCAGCTGCAGCACACTGCTGGCTCATATTGAAGTGATTGTCTACTAGGACTCCGAGATCCCTCTCAAAGTTACTACTATTGAGCAAGGTACCACCTATATTGTACCTGTGCATTTGTTTTTTCTTGCCTAAATGTAGAACCTTACTTTTTTCACCACTGAATTTCATTTTGTTAGATAGCATCCAATGTTCAAGTCTATCAAGATCCTCCTGTATCTTAAGCCTGTCTTCTGGAGTGTTGACTATTCCTGCCAGCTTGATGATGCCTGCAAATTTGATGAGTTCCCATCTATCTCCTCATCCAAATCATTGATAAAATTGTTGAATAGCACTAGGCCCAGAACAGAGCCCTGGGGCACCCCATTACAGAGTTCCTTCCATGTAGATGCAGTTCCATTGAGGACCACATGCTGAGTATGGCCAGTCAGCCAGCTACAAATCCATCTGATGGTGATGCTGTCAGCAGCATTCCTCTGGTCCACTAATTTTGTCGCCTGGTCAAAGAATGCAATAATATTTGTATGGTATGATTTTTTTTTTACAAACTCATGTTGGCTTTTGGTTATGACTTTGTTTTCCTCTAGATGTTCACTGATTCATTGCTTGATTATCTTTTCCAAAATCTTCCCAGGTATTGAGGTCAGGCTGTTATGTCTGTAGTTTCCTGGATCCATTTTTTTTTCCTTTTCCAGTCCTCTGGTAGTTCCTCAGTGTTCCAGGATCTTTGAAAGATATAGTTCAGTGGTTCTGAGATCACATCTGCCAGTTCCTCCAGAACCTTGGAGTGTAATCCATCTGGTCCTGGTGATTTGAACTCATCTACCATTTTCTTGCCTATTTTAACTTGTGTTTCTAATCTATTTTTTATGGTACTGTTTTTGATAGGTTGGACTGTTTTTTTCCTTTGTGTAAAGACAGATGCAAAAAGCAAGTTAAATACTTCTGCTTTCTTCCTGTTGCTTGTCACCTTCTTGCCACTTTCTCCCAGTTGCATAAGGTAAAGTTAAAAGTTCCCCCGCACATGCGTGCTAGTCGTTTCCGACTCTAGGGGCCGGTGCTCAACTCTGTTTCAAAGCCGAAGAGTCAGTGCTTGTCCGAGGACATCTCCATGGTCATGTGGCTAGCATGACTAGACGCCAAAGGCGCACGGAACACTGTTACCCAGTTGCATATCAAGTAGTAAAAACCTATAAACTTCAACAATGATAGTGATCAAGTAGAGAGTAAAACAATGTTTACAAAAATGGGGGCCTGATTCTCCAGATGTCCATTTGTAGCCATTTCTGACCTATGAAACATTGCAACTAGAGAAAGCTAGTTACTTCAGTGGGTGGTGTAAGGAAGACTGATTGCCCGCTCGTCTTATTTAATATTTCCTCCAACCACAAAGACTGCTAGGGATTGTCTGTTTTTTGCATATCCATCAAGCATTCCCCACTTTTTTTTTATTTTAGTGGTAGACTAATTAAATAGCTCAATTTCACAGAAAATTGCCACATCCCTTTGAGGATAATGATGAATATGTCCCCATCTCTGCCTCCAATTCATCATTTCTTAGAACCTTTGGACAGCTCTGTATCTCACTTGATCAACCAAAAGCCTACACAGTGAAGTATTTATGTAAACTCAAGAGAAGTCAAGTTAAATCATGACTTTCCCTGAAGCCTCATAGGTGAATAGATTATATATGTGCCATAGGGTTGACTTATGGAATTCCTGATGCTCTCTGAGCTTGGTTGTTTGCTTGCAGATATTTCATTAGCCACCTGAGTTATGTTATCACTACAAATGAGTGTGGCATTTGGTCCCTGTTTATATACAGAAGCTTGCCCTGCCAGTGTTGGTGGGGATATGGTCTTCTCCTTGATAGTTCCTTCATTAAACGCTTGATAGTTTTTCTGGTGGTAAACCCTGCTTATCTAAATGTTGGCTGCTGGAAAGGATGTATTCTGTTTTGTTGTTATTGTTGTTTCCTTGTTAGTTTTTTGTCTCTTTTGAATGTTGCAAAAATGTGGTTTATCTCTATGTGTCTATTAATGGCTGATTTGTCTGAATGCCAAACTTCCCTAGCAGTTTTGGATTCATCTTGATCTTGGATGCTCAGTTTCTCAGCTGAAGCTATGGTTGTGTCTGTCCATATGTTGTGAGATTAAGGAGGTTTTTATT
This sequence comes from Daboia siamensis, assembly GCA_024449315.1. Taxonomy (NCBI): domain Eukaryota; kingdom Metazoa; phylum Chordata; class Lepidosauria; order Squamata; family Viperidae; genus Daboia; species Daboia siamensis. The sequence continues at coordinate 99,057 of JAKJMR010000797.1, forward strand.
GTCTGGAAATTGAGTCATGGCACCTGGACTTTTTTGTTTGAAATGCTTCGCTGCTTATCCATGTAGCTTCTTCAGTCTGAGTAAGTTGGCTGGAGAAACCCTTGTATGTCACCAGAAAGATCAAGACCATTTCACAGATTCACCAGGAAGGCTACATCAATGACCCACCTAAGAGAAGAATTTATGAACAACTACTCTAACAACTCTCTGCCTACTTACCTAATGAGCCTATTGAGATTAGGTGAGAAAGGAAACCACCTTAAAGGCCATATATAGATCCCCTTAACCAACTTTCTCAGGTTGAAGAAGTTACTTAGGTGAATCTAGGACAACTTATCATGGCCAACTCACCACGACCAACTCACCATAGGATAACTCGCCATGGGACAAATCAATAATTTCATTCAGGTGCTTTTATTATTGGTGACCAAGGTTTTGTTAAATTATTGTAACTCTTGTCTTTCTGGATTGGCTTTCTTTATTTCATTACTATTGGCCACAGTTCCATCAAAATTAATTTAACTTTTGCATTTATTGAATTGTCCTGTGGTGAGTTGTCCCATGGCGAGTTGGCCATGGCAAATTGGCTATGTTGAGTTTCCCATTCTGACTTGGAATCAAATTTCACACAACTCTATCTGATTGACTGAGAATGTTCATCAAAGTTTTATTGTGTCTTCTGACTATTAATTGATGTTCATAAATGTCTTTACTAGTCTTCTCGTTGCCTGTCCTTCATAGGGACTGTTACAGTCCTTATCCTGTATGTTGTAGATGACTCCTTTTTAAATTCTTGGTCTCCTGGGTCTTTTGGTTTACTTACAAGTTTCGGGAGGGTATGTCATCTGTCTGTAATATCGCTTGGTTTTTTCCTGAGATAATTTAATGTATGATTGTGTTGTCCTTTTCATACCTTCTATTCTGTTCAAACATTTCAGAAACAGCCATTCATATTGTGGCTTCTCATCTTTCCCAGCATTAGAGTCTTTTCTAGGGAGCTAGGTATTCACAGAATCCATCCAAAGTGAGATCATTTGAGCTTGTACATTGGTGTCCCAAGTGAGAATCTGTCCTCACATGTTTTGTTTCTTGGTTGCCACAATATCCTTTTCTCTGAAACCAAAATTCAATATATATGATACAACTGGAAAAATCATAATGTATTGGAGATTGCCTTCATGCCATTCTTTTGCCATTCTTCTGCTGTAGTCACTGAATGGTAATTACACATTATAAAGAAAGATGAAAAGACTTACACATAAAGGTGTGACATTATTTGAAAATAAAACTTTGTCACAGATTATTAAAAATATTGCCAGCTGAGCTTCGTAAGTACCAAAGGCTAATTATGCTCCTTATTCCCATTTCATTATAGCAGTCATACATCCCAGACTTAGAAATATCTCAATTAATTTTACCTTAATGATCTTAATGTGTCCAAAATAATGTTGCTTAATTTCTGCAAATTGTTCAGACGTGAAAATATGTTTCCCCATAGTAATGCTCATTTCAGATTTATTCATTTTACTTAATAGCTTTTTTCCCCAAATTTAATGGTGAGGTGATGATGTAGATGTATACAAATGAGATGTATGAACTATAAAAATTCTAATTCAATATTGTTTTTAATCTTCTTGGTTTCAAAATACTAACATTAAACTAGTGTAGATCTGTAATTAAAAGGAAAGCGTAGGAGTAAATTTAATAGATTGTTGTTATTTTATCTTCATTTTTTAAAAGACTTGAAATTGGTTTGTATATCTTTTTAGAACTAAAACCCTCCCATGGTAGCTTCCAAATTAAAAAAAAGAAAAGAAAAGACACAGAAATAAAAGTATAATAAAATAACATAGAGTTAACAAAAGCAGCTGCATGGACAACTGATTTTATTACAAATCTAATGGAAAATATTAGTTGAAGCTATAGTTTATATCGTAGAGACCAAAACCATTATTCAGCTGAAAGTTGACTTAAGGATCCAGGTTTTTAATTCAGAATATTTACAAAGGTTTAGTTTTGTAAAGAAGCACTTTTCAAAAATCATTAAGCCTCATTCTTCTTTGAGCCTTACAACTAAGTGTTAGTTGGTTGACAGGTTATTTGTTAGATAATTCATTTGTGGCGTTTAGTCAGTGTTGACGCCTTGGCAAGTTTTTGGAAGTGATTTGCCATTGCCTTCTTCCTAGGGCTGTGAGGGAGTTATCGGTCCAAGGTCACATACCTATCTTTGGGCCCAAGGTGATCTTCCACTTTCTATTTTGGTACCTTAACCACTACACCAGGGGTCTTCAAACTTGGCCCTTTTATGACCTGTGGACTTCAACTCCAAGAATTCCTAAGCCAGCTGGAGTTGAAGTCCACAAGTCATAAAAGGGCCAAGTTTGAAGACCCCTGCACTACACCAAACTGCCTGTCTGCTGATGACTTAACCTTTACTGACGTCTTTACCATTAGATGAAATTGATATTGGTAATGGTGGCAGGTCTTTGTAGATCACTAGAGACCTTCCTTCAAATAATTTGTCCCAAGCTGTTTAGGACAGCTGGGTATTAATGTTTAAATAGTCTCAAAAATATACTGGCACCCAAGTAATCAATATCAACATTATCTTCCCACAGAGATGCAGCTTTACAGCATACCCACTTAGTGTATGTTTCAAGGGACAAGGGTGGATTTATGGAAAGAATGGTAACTAGCAACCTTTGAAGATGAACACAGCTGGCAGATCAGCTACCTTTGATAAAAAGAAACTACTGATGTCAGTAATTAGCAATAAATCTAGGAGAAAATCCTGCAAACTGTTTCTTTTTCATTTTGGTTTATTATCAAAATAGAATGGGGAGTATTTATTGCAACCCTCCCCCTACACACACGCACACTCTCTCACACATGTGCAGCTAACAGATATTTTCCTATATAATCTTTTCCCCCTTTCGTATTACAAAATATTTAGATAAACTCAGTACAAAAAACAATTGATGTTATGGAGGGTTCATATTGGGTAGGAAGGCTTGTCCATAACACCAGATTGCACAATGCAGAAGTAAAAACCAAACAGTCTAAAAACACTTTTCAATCCTGGAGGGAGAAGGACTAAATGATAAAAACCAGACTGTGGTGTTTCTTTTGCTGTGAAGGGAGGAAACATGTGGGTGCGATACATTTTATTGTTCAAGGTGTTAGTATTTGTAATTAGGCTCAATACAGAAGAAGAGAGCAATTTGGGGAAGCTTGGATCCCCATAGTAAGGTCATCCCATATCATCAGATACTACATTCCAGTCAAAAAGGTCATAGTATGATTTACATTATTTTCTTTATCATTCCTGTGTAACAGCCCAAAGATACTGTATATAATCTATAATATTGCTCGGTTCAGGGCTCTTTTGTATTCTTTTGATCAGGAGCTCAGTGATCACTGTAGTTGTGCATGCCTCTAAAAGAAACTTTGCTGCATCTATCTCTAAACACTTCAGCTCATTATTTAAAGGGACATTTTCCCCAAATTGCTTGGCATAGTCGGCAGGATTTGAATCCGCAATAGATTACATTCAGTTGTATATAAATTTTGGGAGATGACATTAATGGAGACATTTGTGCTACTAACATGAGCGGCATGGTGGCCTAGCCCACCAGTAAATGCTCAACACCATTCAGTCTCCCCTTCAACCTGATGCAAGGGATTGCAGGGTCATTAAAAGAAAAAAAATGCTATTGACATGTTGGAGGTGTTAAACCTAGATGAACCAGATGAACTAAAAATATGAAAGGAGAAGAACTAACAGAGCATACTTGCATTCTCTATCTCTTTTTCACTGCAACCATGGACTGTTCCTAAGCACTGCTAGAATCGGAAACACAAATGGTTTAACCTGGGAATCTTAAATTTCCAATTTCTAGGGAGGAAATTCAAAGGAGCTGAATTTTACAGTTATCCACAACCCATAGTTTTTATCTCAGCTCAGCCAACTCAAGCTGGTCAGTTGATTTGTTAACCTTCAACAAGTTTGTGACACATCATTATTACTGTTTGACTATGGTAATAATAATAAATCATATTGATGTTATGGGGCTGTTGTAAAGATCATGGAGACAAGATATGCGCAGAACGTTTTGAAATCTGTTAGATGAAAAATGGTGCTCTATGGAGTTGACTTTTATGTTTAATGAACATAGCCTATATTATAACATATTTCTGTTCATTACTTTAGAAATGTGTAAATAACTATTTTAGATATAGAAAACATGTAAGAATCCCCACAGCTATGTTCTGATATCAGATGGGACCAGATAAATTTCTTTTTGCAATTATTATTTTTTAATCATTAATGTTTCAACTATGGTTCATATAGATACAAGAGGCATTCAGCAATGCTTCTCCATCAATGTAGAGTACATCTGTGAGAGTATAGATCAGGGGTAGGCAACCTTGGCTCTTTTATGACTCGTGGACTTCAACTCCCAGAATTCCTGAGCCAGCCATGCTGAGGGAAAAGGGAGAGGTTTCCAAGCTGAGCCATGCTGGCTCAGGAATTCTGGGAGTTGAAGTCCAGGAGTCATAAAAGAGCCAAGGTTGTCTACCCCTGGTAGATGATCTTTCTCTCACAGTCTCCCATATCCCTGGAAAGTAAGGAGCTGCTAAGAAAGCAGCAGGGGAGAGAACATTTAAGCTTCTTTACAGAGTATGAAGTGGAGTCTTTTCTTCAAGGTTGCTTAATGCACTTTTTTTTTTTATCAAGCTGTTTGTATGCAGCTGAAATTATTCCAACTCCCTATAGCCATTGAATCAAATTATTTAATCAACTCCCCCTTAAGGCTCCAGTCTGGCATAAAAGCATGTTTCTTCTTTAAAGTGGTCACAATCCTTTCAAAGTTGCAATTGTATTCTTCCCAATAGGGTTTCTGGGTAAATGCCCATTAAACTATCTTGTCAAGAAAGGGAAAGTGTTGCCATTTTGGAGAACACTGTTTGCTCTGAAAAGCAAAATCCATGCAAATAGGATTTAGCTGTAATCGATCAATATCAGGTCTGTCAGGGAAGAAACTTCCTAATTCATACAGGAGCTTGGTGAGTGAGAAAAACAAGGGGAGGTAGATGTTGTCATTTTTTTTTGTTCATATCACAATTACTGATTCATATATCGATTGATCCCATCACTAAAGGTTGGTGCCAGTGCTAAAAAAGTGGCTGGAATTCATGACACCATCTGAATAAACACAGAGCAATGATGAATTCATATTCCTAAGCCTCTCTTGCCCAGAGACACCATCTCACTTTCTTTCCTACCCTGTTCTTGAAATAAATGATTATCGATTTAAAACTTTTTTTAAAAAAAAATAAAACAACTCCTTCCCCAACCCTGAAACTGATTTTCACTGTAGGCAAACAATAGATTTTAAAGGAGTGGAAGCTGGTGAAATGAGTCGGTGTTGCTTGAAAAGTACCTAAACATTCCTTTTATTGGAAGTTAAAAATGACTCTGGGCTGATGCTGGAGCCCTTCCATCATAAGGCCAACTGGCAGCTGCGTAAATAGCTCTGGAGTTCCTTGGGACAAGTTTGAATCTTGCCCAGAGAATCAGGCAGTGAACTTTTATGGAAGTTGGAATAGGGAGGTTAATAAATACTTTTTATGGGTTAGTCATTTTGCATCTTTTATTTATTTATGTGCCAGCTGGCTTAAGGAGCATCATAAAAGGAAAAGATAAGGAAAGATTTTAAAATGCCTAGAAAAAGATGTACGTTGAGTTGGCTTACTGGTCCAGCTAGAGCAATACTGCCTAGATTTGATTCCAAGAGGCATACAATTTTTCAGATAAGCTGTAAATGACAAGGCTCTGTTTGTTGCTGCTTTGGTCTTTATATTTCTGTTCATCAAACCTCTACATGATGAGTAGTTTGGACATGAGGGAGGTGTCACATAGCTCTGCTAAGTGTCACCCGGTTTCTTTAAAATAATACAGTGAAATGCAAAGATATAAAAACACACAAAATAAAAACTCACCATATATACGTATTTTTATACGTTGACCTGTTCACCGCCCTGAGTGCTTCGGGAGAAGGGCGGTATACAAATAAAATTATTATTATTATTATTATTATTATTATTATTATTATTATTATTATTATTATTATTATTATTATTATTATTATTTTCAGGATGGCCCAAAGGCTTAAAATTGCACTAAGATTTTTGAGATACTCTGTGTGTGTGTCTGTGCGTCTGTGTAGTCAGCATCATAAAACAGCAGAAGCTATAATGATAAAAATAGAATTAGCGGTGGCTCAGTGGGTTAGGACGCTGAGCTTGTCGATCAGAAGGTCGGCAGTTTGGCGGGTCGAATCCCGAGTGCCGTGTAGCAGAGTGAGTGCCTGTTACTCGTCCCAGCTTCTGCCAACCTAGCAGTTTGAAAGCATGTAAAAATGCAAGTAGAAAAATAAGGACCACTACGGTGGGAAGGTAACAGCGTTCTGTGCACCTTTGGTGTCTAGTCATGACGGCCACATGACCACAGAGTCGTCCTCGGACAAACGCTGGCTCTTCGGCTTTGAAACGGAGATGAGCACCGGCCCCTAGAGTCAGAAACAACTAGCACGCATGTGCGGGGGAACCTTTACCTTTACCTTAAAAATAAGAAGTTAAAACCAGTCAAAGAAGCACAAAACAGCCTTTAACACAGGCTATTGCACCAATGTGCAATAACTATTAAAATCACAAAGTTGTGGAAGAACATAATGAAGTAAACAGTCTGGTCTAGTAAGGGGGGGGAGGGGGAGGGAGAGAAAAAAAGTAAAAATTCTTAGGGAAAAATATTCCAAAATGCAAAAGAATCATCAAAGAAAAAGTCTCCTGTAGCTATCCATCTACTTACAAGCTTTAGGAAGAAAATTAAATCTAAAACCTGTTACATCTTAAACTGAGGAGTTATCTAGGCAATTAAGGCTATTGGTAGAAGCTGGTTCTCATTATTATTTCTCTGTGATTTGATGGTGGTGGATTGAGGCTAGCATTGCTAAAGCTGAGAGATTGCTCATCACATTATCCTCTCCACATATCACATACAGGTATCCAAGAGGAGTAGTAAGTTCCTTGCAGCAACCCCATTTCCTGTAGCTACAATCCCAATTACAGAATTGAAAACCACTCACTTTGAAGAACTGGAGTCAGCTGAGTGAAAGGACATATATGACCAATAAGAAAATGAAAAAAAAATGTTCTGATCTCAATTTATTTCCTAGCCAGATCAAATAGTTCTTTGGAGACAAAAAAAGACCGGAAATTAATACAAAACAAAATTGTGAAATTTATGGATTTGCTTTCTCTGTCCTTCATATATCAGGAGGAAGACTTATCATGATGTGTAAAACAATTCCTTGGCTGAATTTGCACACCATATTTAAATGTGGTTAGATTTACTGTAATTTTATTGAATTGATCAAAGTTCTTGGTTTGCTCAACCTAATAACCTTAAACTAACCATACCAAGTTCTACAATGCATGAAGCTACAAAAACAAAACAAAACAAAAAAACCCACAACCCTAATCAACTTTAAAACTAATTAGGACCATTAACCTGATTGGGGGAACATACACAAGAGCCAGGAAGAGGTCAAATCACTTTTCCATTCATAATTACGTCAATAATAAAGTTGACAATGACAGCAATGATGGTATTATTAGCATTGGGACAACAACTCAGGATACCTAAGCATAGTTCAAAAATCCCAGGTTAATCTCTCTCCAATATATATATAGGGGAGGAAGGCACATTTGCTTGTGAATCCTCCCTCTGCACCAAATTAAAATTGAAACTGATTATTACCTTATTTAGATGACCCCCACCCCCCCAGACGAGCAAAGTATCATAATATTATTGTTTTTTATACATATTCTTTGAGCTGCAAATAATATATATCGTTTTTTGGTGGTAGGCAGTAGGTAAATAGACAGTAAAATATTACATGCATGAGGATTTACTGGTCTCTGGGTTTATTCCTGAAAACTGTATTTTTTTTTTTATTTCTTTGCACCGCAAGAATTAATAGATGCCACTGCACACTGCATTCCTAGGATGGATCAATATGTGTTCTTTTTCCTGAATTATAAATAGAATTTTCAACATAGCCTGGTTAAGAAAATCAAGTAGAACATGTTAATTGTAATTACAGCAGCAAGTCCTAATTTACACGTTAGGTCAGGTTTACATCTTTTCTAATTACAAAGTTTTCTTGTCATGTTGATCAGTAGAGATCAATCAGCTACAAAAACCTCACTTTTCTTTTATGTTCCATCGCAGAGTGGAGTGTATTTGTAATTATATTGCTTTGATTTTCATAAGATATATATAAAAAAATCTATCTTGTGACTGAAAATAATATTTAATTGCTTGGTCTCTGTACCCATTGAATCCTAAACATAGAGCAGCTCAGAGCAATTCAGACTTAGCAACTCAGAGTTACAGTAAAAGGAAACCAGGCCATCAAAGAACAAGGTGGCTGGACACCAAAAAGTTGACACCAGTCAGAGCACAGAACAACTCAAAGAAATAATGCAAGGTCAGAAAATGTGGAGATTTCTGTCCCATAGAATTGTCAAGAGTCAGGCATGACTGAATGGATATCATCATCATCATCATCATGAGCCATGGTGGCACAGTGGTTAGAATGCAGTACTGCAGACTACTTCTGTTGACTGCCAGTTGCCAGCAGATTGGAAGTTCGACTCTCACCAGCTCAAAGTTGGCTCAGCCTTCCATCCTTCCGAGGTCAGTAAAATGAGGACCCAGATTGTTGGGGGCAATATGCTGACTCTCTAAACCACAGAGAGGGCTGTAAAGCATTGTGAAGTGGTATATAGTAAGTCTAAGTGCTATTGCTCTCATCATCATCATCATCGTCGTCATCATCATCATCATCAGTAGTTATCTATTTACATTCTCCAAGTTTTTCTTAAAACTTGTGTCTTGAATTGTTTCAAAAAGCCCTATGAATTATTATTGTATCTAACACTATTCTTAATTTGTCAACCTCTTCATCATCAACTCTGCCATTATTTCTTTAATTTTGTTTTATTGTCTTACGTACAAAAAAGATACTAAAAAGCTGTGTCAACATACTCTAAGAAAGAAGGTATAGCAAGGTAAAAGTAGAGATCCTTGTGTTACGCTTCCTTACTTCTGAAATTTAAAATACTATTAGTATTTTAAAAAATACTATTCCCTTTTGCTCTACCTGGCGGGGTTGAAAATTTTCATTGCTCAAGGTAGAGAGAGAAAAAATACAAATATCTTTGCAAAACTTTATAGAACTTTGATATTCTACAAATATACAGGCTATGAGCTAAAGCGTCATATTTACAGAATCTCCTTCTATTTCCCTTCTATAAAAGATCCATGGTAGGAGGCAAATATTTGCTTTGAGATATATTTAAGATAGTTTGGTATGTGATGGCAATTAGAGGTGATGTCCACTTAGAAAATGTAACAGTGAAGAAAAAAGTTGCAGCAGTTAAACTGTAAAGCTGTTTGCATTAAGATGCTAAGGTAGCACATCTGCCTTCCCTCATTTCTTTCACCAGCATTGCATATTGTGTAAATTTGGCATGAAGATTTTATCTATTCTGCCTTTTTTTAATGTGGTAATCCTTTCTTCTGCATTTTGTCTCATTCAATTTTAATGTCATGCTGTTTTTATGGTTGTTAGACCTCTGGAACAGTTTGGGTATGCCAGAAAGGTTGGGGATACAGCTTTCTATAAATTAAATAAATAACAGCAGTGAAAACGGGAAAACAGTAGAACAGAAAGATGCATTTTAACTGTGTTTTTTAATACTTTGAGGCTGGCAGATAGGAATAATTTAATTCCCTCTGACTTTTATGTTCATTATGGATTATTGCATGCTTACCTACATGTTGTGATGTAAGTAGCATTGTAAACAAACGGCGGAAAATGGGCAACCCCACATTAAGAAGTTATGGGAAGATTCCATTTGTTATTTACACATCATTATCTCTGTTTATGAGATTGCATCAAGAGAAATCTGCCCCTTTCTTTCTTTCTTTCTTTCTTTCTTTCTTTCTTTCTTTCTTTCTTTCTTTCTT